>ML681971.1:29307173-29357455 GCA_007922195.1 Podocnemis expansa
TTTTTTTACACAGCCAGCTTGCTATTTCATCCACTCAGGATCTTGAAATTGTTCTCACAGGGTAAAACTTACATTTCCCCTCCCCAATTCAGCCTCTCTTGCTACTACAGCTACTGATGGAGCAAACCAAAGCAAGGGGGTTCCAAAAGCAATAGTGGATCTGAGACTCAATTCCAAAGCAGCACTGGATCTGAGACTCACTCCCAGACGGCTTTTGCGTTAGGATGGGCAAGAAATGTGCCCCCTTTCCAGCCCCCAGAACTGGCATGGCACAATTGCTGCCATAAAGCCCATTACAAAGGGTAATTCGACTTCAGGCTTCCCATGGTTTGAGCCTATAAACTGCTCCGATTTGCTGTTACTTTATGACCTGATCCTATGTTTTACAACCCCTTGCATTTAGTTTCATTCCTTTCTGTAAGTTCACCCATCTTTGAAGCATCTGAGGAAGTGGGATCTTCTCCCACGAAAGCGCATGCAAAAAATAAATCTGTTTGTCTTAAAGTGCCACACAACTGCTTGTTTTTTTTTCTCTGCAAAAGAATCCCCCTAGAAGGAGTGGTCTCTCCTCTCTCCAGCGTTTGACTATAAAGGACTCAGTTCAGTTTGGGCAGCAGAGCAAGGGAGAGATAACCAAGAGTGAAAAGGGAGGGGAGAGACAGAGGCTGATTTGCTTGGAATGGGAGCAAAAACAGGCACAGAACAATTTCATCACGAGGCAAATAAAGAGCAGCAGAGGGGTTGCTGCTGCGTCAGCCTGGGGAGATGCCTTCCTCCAGGACCCAGTAGGGAAGGGGCTGCCAGCAGTGCGCCGGTGGCTGTGCTAGGGGGAGAGAGGGGCTGCGCTCCCGCACTGTTGCGCACCTTACAGGGAATACTGCTTGGGAGGCTATTTTACCCTCCTCCAGAAAAGCCTCATACTCTTCCCTCGCCTCCAGTGGGAGTAGGTGTCTAAATCTGTGGAGTGACTCCCACACGTCCAACATGTATCGGCTAATGAGGGCCTGATTGTTCGCAACCCTCAATTGGAAGGCCAAGGAGTAGTAAACTTTGTGGCCTAGTAGGTCAAGCTCCCTAGCGTCCCTCAATGTCGGGAGGGGATCATGGGGGACCTGCCCCGGCCCTAAGGCTGCCTCCACCACTGCACGAGGAGGGGCTGGATGGTGAGTAAATGAGGGGAGTTCAGGCCCTGGGACTCTATATTTGAGACCAACCACGTCGGAGACCAGGGAGATAGAACCCGGATTCTGCCAGTGGGAGGAGACCAAGTCCCAAACGCTAGGGTGGAGGGGCACTGTAACCAGTGCTGCTGATGTAAAAAGCGGCCCGAAAAGAATGTCCGAGGGCAACTCAGAGGATTGAACCTCCATGCCCATGTGGGCAGAGACACGGCACAGGAGGCAGAGGTGTCGCTGGGGGGGGCCAAAGGACCCGGGGCATGGGCCCCACCCCTGCCCCCAGGGACAGGCCCCACCCCCTGGCCAGGGATAGGGCCAGGGGGAGGCCACGCCAACACAAGCAGCTAGGCCGCAGCATGGCATGGTCAGAAGCGGCCGCTGGAGGCCGGGCCCACGCCCGCAGTGGCGGGCAGTCAGGCCCCTGATCCCCATCTGGGGGTGCTCCCTCTGCCTGTCCTTTAAACCCAGGACCATCAAGGACAGGGAGCAGAGGCGTCGTGCCCTGGCCTCTCAACAGGCCAGGCACTTCTCCCCCAAGGCTTTGGGGCCTCCTGTGGCACCGCATGCTAGCTTGGTGCCAGAGCTCACCGCCCAGCACTGCACTGAAGCAGCCTTGCCTCCTCGGCGCAGGAATCTCCCTGAGACCGGCTGGCCTCGGTGCTGACCCTATTGACCCCAGAGGCAGTGAGGGCGCTCCTCCTGTTGCCTACACCCCCTTCTCTGGCACCGCCCAGAAGGGGGAAACTGGCCTTCCTTTCAAAGGCCTGGGTGACATGCACATGGCACCGTTCGCCCTCTCCATCGGTGGCCCCGGAGCCCCAACCACCAGAGGCTCCTGGGAGTCTCGGTACCATGGAGCCATCCCCAAGGCACCATGCCACTCTCCCGTTTCTGGTGCCACCTCAAGAATCCCAAGAAGTTTCCCCCTGTTCCAGCCTGGGGGAAGGGGCTTCAAGGGGCTCCAAAGGGCCTTGGCGCAGACTCTCGGCACTGTCGCCTTTTCAGTACCACCCCCCAGGATTGGTCCCTGCAAGAGGTCCTTCGAATCTTGCCAGCACCGGCCTACTTGGCACCAGTGAGAACACTGAACCCGGTATCGTGTTTCTATACCGGCGACTTGTCGGTGCACTTCAACCTCCTGCCAGTGGCGTTACTGGCGTTGGGCATGCCATGGCACATGCCCCGGGTCCCACCACCAGTGCCCCGGATCTCCAGCCCAAATCGGGCCAGGGATCCAGGCCCCGATCCCCAGCTTGGCAGGTGGCCAAGCCCCCCAGTGGCCGCGGTGGCCCCATCCCCAGCCGGGGACCAGGGGTTTGGCCACCTGCCGCCGCGAGCGTGGGCATGGGTCTGGCCTCCAGCGGCCGCTTCTGGCCACGCCATGCTGCAGCCTAGCCGCTTGCAGTGGCGTGGCTTCCCCTGGCCCTATCCCTGGCTGGGGGCGGCAGCCAGCCAGGCCCCGGATACCCGGCTGGGGACGGGGCCGCCACGGCCAGCTGGGGATCGGGCCCCGGATGCCCGGCCCGATTGGGCTGGAGATCCGGGGCACTGGCGGTGGGACCCGGGGCACGTGCCATGGCATGCCCAACGCCAGCGATGTCACTGGCAGGAGGTTGAAGTGCACCGACAAGTCGCCGGTATAGAAACACGATACCGGGTTCAGTGTTCTCACTGGTGCCAAGTAGGCCGGTGCTGGCAAGATTCGAAGGACCTCTTGTGGGGACCAATCCTGGAGGGTGGTACTGAAAAGGCGACAGTGCCGAGAGTCCGCGCCAAGGCCCTTTGGAGCCCCTTGAAGTCCCTTCCCCCAGGCTGGAACAGGGGGAAGCTTCTTGGGATTCCTGAGGTGGCATCAGAGATGGGAGAGTGGCATGGTGCCTTGGGGGTGGCTCCATGGTACCGGGACTTCCAGGGGCCTCTGGTGTTCGGGGCTCCGGGGCCACTGATGGAGAGGGCGAACGGTGCCATGTGCATGTCACCCAGGCCTTTGAAAGGAAGGCCAGTTTCCCCCTTCTGGGCGGTGCCAGAGAAGGGGGTGTAGGCAACAGGAGGAGCGCCCTCACTGCCTCTGGGGTCAATAGGGTCAGCACCGAGGCCAGCCGGTCTCAGGGAGATTCCTGCGCCGAGGAGGCAAGGCTGCTTCAGTGCAGTCCTGCGCGGTGAGCTCTGGCACCAAGCTGGCATGTGGTGCCACAGGAGGCCCCAAAGCCTTGGGGGAGAAGTGCCTGGCCTGTTGAGAGGCCAGGGCACGACGCCTCTGCTCCCTGTCCTTGATGGTCCTGGGTTTAAAGGACAGGCAGAGGGAGCTTTCAGTGACCTCATGGCTTTCGCCGAGGCACCGGAGGTACTTCTCATGGGGATCGTCCCGCGGGAAGGCCTTGCCACACTCGGCACAGGGCTTAATGCCAGCATGGCGGATAGCGCTGGAGCGTGGTGTTCCAGCCCGGAAAGGGAGACCTTCTTCAGGGGGACCAAGTCCACACACAGGTTCTCCCATTTGGGCGAGAGGCTCATTCACGATCCACGAGGACAGGCTGCTTGCGAAGCAAGGAGCAGACAGTTCCACCACCGAGGCTGAGACGGAAGGAATGAAACTGGGGAGGAGCCGGGTGGCAGCCACTTATATAGCCACAGGGTGGCGCGGGGGGCGGTGGCCGTCTGCCCTCTTCTGACAGGCTAGAGCAAAAAGTTCCAACCGATTCGGTGCTCCAGCATGGAGACGCCTATTTCTGAATGACTCCGAATAGCACTCAAAGGAGAAGTACAGGAACAGAAAAGAACACTTGGGTCATGGCCCTGCATCCCACAGTAGCCAAGAGGTTTCTTTCTTCATCACACCAGATCAGCCACAGCTGGCCAGCCCATGCATTTCTATTTCAGTGCCTGTTGCACAGGCCCTCTCCTACATGACCTTCCCCATTCACAAAGCCCAGGACTTCAGGGGCTGAAGCTGGAGGTGGGCAGCTGTGAAAGCACCCATCCCTTAGCCCAAAGCCGCCTGTGGCACAGGACCAAGTGTGAACCATCTGCATTTAGTGGACCTGAAAGGGGAGTGGGGGTGCTAACAGGCCTGTTCTGAGACCCCCATGACACACGCATCTCCAGCCAGCACAGGGACTTTCCTGGGTGACTGTTCATGAAGCCAGGCGAAGCTGGCTGGATCAGACACACAGTATGTAAGATAGCCAGCAGAAGCGCATTTAAAGCCTAGCTAGGAGGCTGCTCCCATCCCCCATCCAGACTTGCTGGAAGACAAGCAGCCCACTGCAAAGCTCAGCTCTGTGCAGGATCCATCCCAGGCTCCCTGCATGTACTGGCACAGTCCCACCAGGGACTGACTGAGATCCAAGCAAAGCCAAGTGAGCCACATCAAAGACAGCCCTGCAGATGCAAGCAGAGATGAGCTACCTTGCCAGCTGGATGTCACAGACTTCTTCATGGGTACAGGGACAGAGCACACAGAGATCTAGAGGCTTGGCACCTCCCTCAGCAAAACCCTGAAAGATCTGGAACCAAAACACACAAAGAAATCCTTTCCCAACACAGAAATGCACCCAGCAATACCGCCCAACAGCTTAGGACAGGGGATCAAGCAGGGAAGTTGATGTAGTCATTAGGGCCAGGGAGCTGCCATCCCAACATGCAAACAGACAGAGCTGCTCTTAGAATAGAATAAAATCATAGGGTTGGAAGGGACCTCGTGAGATGATCAAGTCTAAACCCCTGGGGCTTGAACCCAGGGCCCTCTGCACATTAAGCAGAGGTGCTAGCCACCACACTATTCTTTCTCTTCTTGACTAGCACAGGGGGAAGATGCCTTGGGGCACAGTGCCTTCCTCCCCTTGTTCCCAGGAAAGGCTAACAGAAGCACACCCCCAATGCAATGACTGACCAGGACACACATCCTGCCCCCAATGCCCTACTCAGCTCCTGGACAGGTGGAAAAGTCAGTTGTGCTGGTCTGACACACCAGGGAGAGACACAGAGGAGTGAAATGCAGGGCTGGTGTTTGTCAACAGCAGGACCTCTGCACAGCTAATTGGCGGCTGGCTACGCCAGCTCTCCAGCACCCAGGTGTTGTGTGGGATTTGCTTTTCCCCAAGCACAACCGCTGATGGAGCCGACATCCTTCCCCAGCCACACATTACCAAGGTTTCAGGACGCAGCTTCATGGACTCACAAGCAGCCAGGGATGCTTACCTAAAGGCCAAAGGGCCCAGCACGCTTGTGTGACGCTTGGCCACGCCAGCTTCACCAACCCTGTAGCCCCCACTGATGCAGCTTCCTTCCAGACAGGGCTGTTTGGGAACACTAGCCAGCGGAGCACTCAGGCACCAAGAAATAAGCCAGCTGGGCCTTGCGGAATGGTGCCACAGGGACAGGGCACTGCCAGCCTCCCAGGCCCCACAGGAGCTTCCCGAAGACTGCGCACCAGGTAGTAAGCTAGTCATGGTTTCTGGGGCTGGCCTGTTGAGCTTAGTCACTGCCTGACCACTGTCAGGACATAACCCAGAAAGTGACTCTTAAAGACTAACATTTATTTATTGCATGATCTTTCGTGGGAGAAGTGGGATTTTCTCCCACAAAAGCTCATGCGATAAATAAATCTGTTAGTCTTTAAATGCCACGGGACTCCTTGCTTTTTTTTTTTTTTTTCCTCCATTTTCCTGGGGACTCATGAATAATGACTCCTTTCAGGCTTCTCCCTCCTTCTCACATGGGTCCAAAGGCAGCATGGCAAGGGCTTAATCCAAGGGGGGGGCATGTTGCAGCAATTCAGACCCATAGGGGTGGTCACTAGCTGGGTGGGTGCACCCCATTTCCAGCCAGGGCTGCCACTGACATCTGTCTCTGCCCCTGCTGGTGACCTGGGGGCAGAGAACTGTCGTGGTCACAAGAGCACCCCTCTGCACTTAAGAGCTAGAGGGGCTGTGGCCTGACACTTTGTAAGGCTGTGGCGGAAGCTGGCTAGTGTGCAGGATTTCCCTGTGGGACTGCCATTGCTTGCAAAGCTTTAGACAAGCTGATGTTAATGTTATGCTTTATTGTGCAAGGCACCCAGCCTTAGGCCAGATATGAAATAATCTCGATGGAGGGTTTTGTTATCCCACTTTGTCATATTCTCCGACAAAAGCTCATGTGATAAATAAATCTGTTAGTCTTTAAGTGCCACAAGACTCCTTGCTTTTTTTTTTTTTTTTTTGCTTTACTAGACTAATGCGGCTGCCCCTTTGGAACTTGCCCAGGAAAATGGAGGCCTAGGACAGCCCCCTGGGCTCTTCTGCATCACCTCCTCTCAACCCTTGCCCCAAAGGACTCTGGTTAGCACAGAGGCAGGATGAGCCAGTGACTGAAGTACTAGCTTCAGAGACCAGGGTCAAGTCCCTGCTCTGCCAGACTGTGTGACACTGAGCAAGTCACTTAGCCCCTCAATTTCCCTTCTGCACAGCCCTGCCTCCTAGGAGGCTCGTGAAGAGAAACTTCCTGGGCTCAAACTCCTGGCAAGGGTGGGCAGAGAGGGAGTAGGGCCCATGGCAGCTGCAGAAGGTCACCCAAGACATGATACACCCAACACTTGGATTTTTCTGACACCTCCACCTGAGCAATGCTGAATTGAAGAAAACCACAGCACTCTCCCTCTAGAGCTCTGCCTACAGATGGTGTGCGACACCATTCACAGCCCAACATGCATAGCCCCACAGAATGATGCGCCCTCCTCTCTTGTGTGCGCTTTAATCAGCAGAGATGTAACTAACCAAACCAGTATTTAAATCTACAGCTGAGTTAATTCCCCCCACCCCCTGACCAGTTCATGCCTCTCAGCACCTTGTTTCCAGTGGTCTGCAGACTCAGATGTCATTGCATCAGAGGAAGACATCCTACACAGTGGTAAGAGCTAGAGGCTACAGATTTTTAACAGCAGGTTCCAGTTCTGCAACACAAGGCAGCAGTCACCAGGGAAAGCCAAGTGGTTGTCAAAGTGTTGTAAGCCAGCCGCATGCAAATTGTGGTTGCTTATTATCGAGGCAAATTCTGGGGAATGGAAGACATGTGGTGTCAGTAGCAATTCATTGCTTAGATTTGGGGAGTGAAGCAATAGAAAAACATGCTTTTAATCTGCAACCTTGACTAGCCTGCTCACCGAAGATGGGATTTTTCAGTTTTCTACTGGAAGCCTCGGATTTAAACTTGTCCACAACAAGAAACAGCTGAGCTGAGCACAAAGATTAGGAAACACTGCCAACTCCCTGCTCTCAGGAAGCATATCTTGTAAGCCCAAGAACAACTGGAAGACTTGGCATCTACAAACTACCCCTCCCAATCCAGCATCCCCCCCAGCCTCACCCCTGGCCTCCTCCTCCACCACACCCTTAGGAGTGTTTCTGGTACACAGTTTAAAGCCACTCTAACCAGTGGTTCCAAGTTTAACGCCAAGAGGGCTGGGAGGCACCACTGCTGCCTAGTTTGTACATACAACTTATTCTGGTTAGCAAAGAGACACGGGCTGTAAAGAACAGTCCCAGAGAGCACCTTATACTCTAAGTGGATGAAGCATTCCTTCCAACAGGAAATGCTACTCCCTAGCTGTCGCATAGCTAGCTCTGAGTCTCTGAGAATGGCCCCAGGGCCACAAAACCCCACTGAGATGGCTCTAACCAGAGGAAGGGGACATTCTCCCCACACAGATACCCCTGGCCCCCGCTGGAAGTGGGAAGTCTGTTTCCTCATCCACTAGGCTCCAGCAGGACATGGGTAGGCTAGGCGTAGCATGAAGCACTCCAAGCTCCATAGCAGGCAACTGCTCTTGCAGATGACAGTTGGGAGATAAAATGGCTGGCCTCGCTCAACAGGAGCCTGATTGAGGGACAGAGAAATGACAAACAAGGCCTCAGGGAAGGATCCTCATGGAAAGAACCTGGAATCCCTGAAAGCCCTGGCTCTGCTGGGATGTACAATGGAAACAAAGGGGAATTCAGCTCCCCCTCGGCAACCTAATGAGCACTTCTCATGTTCACTGCAGGGTCACTGACCCAACCTACCATAGCTTTGTTGCTGCTTTGTGCCAGGGGCTGAGGGCATTATGGGCCAGAGGCTGTCTTCACTGCTACACGGCTACAGTAGGCAGGAGGATACCCATCTCCTGGGGCTGAAGGCCCAGCCGGTGATACCAGACCGCATGAGGGGCCCACAGGATGGGGTTTACGTTCTGTGGTGCAGCTCATAGCCGACATCATTGCTATGTGTTGCTAGAGTTCAACATGGATGGCTGTACGCTGAAAAGGGGAACCATCCTATGGCACAAATTCCTCTTCCCAGGCACCACACGGCACAAGACCAAGAACTCCAGCGAGTGATCTCGGAAACACCAGCTGAGGTCACTCAACTATCTGAGTCAGAGCAATGTAGCACCTTTCCTCAGAACCATGCCCCAGGAGATGCATGACAGAACAAGAAGCGACAGTGGGTGACCACAGCAGCACAACGAAGCCCTCCCACCCTCCAACCATGTTGTGTGGTTTGAGGCTGTGTGGCGTTTCCATGCTGACACTCAGCTGGACACGCAGCTATTTACACCAGTCTATCCCCACTCAGTTTCCATGAGTCCCAAGGAAGATTCAGATCAGTGAATGGAGGGAAATGGCTCTCTCTGCAGCCCCCAACCTACGATCAGGGTCCCCACAGCAGTGGAGGTGTTTATCCATTCTGGCATTCATCAGCTCACCCACACACCCTGCTAGGTACTCCCAACCTGGGACAGATGACACCATGCATTTTGCCACAGGAGCCCCCATATTTTGCCCAGCGCCCAAGTGCCTCACCAGCTGCATGGGCTGAGCCACCTCTGGACAGCAGCTGAACTGTGCACAGAGGGCATTGTGGACAAGGACTGTGGGAAAATCTAGTGCCCAGGAATTTCGGGGGTCCACACAGAGCTGGTGGGACCTGCTTGTGGTCAGCTTGCTGCAAGAAGAAAGGGACATTTCACAAGGCATGTTAAACAATGAAACCCATTGGCTGGGACAGCCTGTGTTGGGAAGTTTGGGCTGCCACCACCAGCTCTCTGATGAAGACACACAGAGGCCCAGACAGCCAAGTGTAGCAATGTGGGCCTAGCCACACCAAATGTTTGCTGTGCCCAGCAACAAAGGTAGGGTCTTGTTCCCCATGATATTTTCACCCCTGGGAGCCAGACACACCCTGTTCCACACAGCCCCAGTCAGGAACCAGGGGCCAAGCCAGGGGAAAAGAGCTATATCCCCAATCAAACAAGGGGGACAAGAACACCAGAGCTGCCCCTTTCTACCCAGACTGTAATGTTTCCCATCTATTCTACTGCACCCAGGCCCCTACACCACCCTCATCACATACTATGTGAGCACCTCTCCATCCTGCAGTAAATGCCAGGAACCTGCCTGGCACCAATCACACAGGATTTCTCATTCTCCCGCTTCCCAGGGAGAAAGCCAGGTGAGCAGAGATGCAGCTTCTTCTCCTCTCCCCATACAGCCAGGCTGCTCTGGGCCTGTGCCACAGAAGGCCAGTGGGAGCAGAACATCCATCACATGCAGCAGAAGTGAGGTGGACAGGTTTGGGATGACCCCCAGTTCCTGAGGGAATTTGTTGCACCATCTGGGACTGGCTCTGAAGACGCTCTGGTTCCTGCACAACTGAACTCTACCCTGGTAGTGGGAAGTCCCATGGGCCCCACGAGCAGAGCCAACAACCAGTCCCTGTCTGACAGCAGTAGGCTCTTCTAGGTACGCTGAGGTCAGTCCACTGAGCATCTCTGAAGATCAGAACCAAGACACCTCTGGCTGCTCTCCAGGGAGCCAGTGCAGAGAGCAGGGGATGGACACATATGCTGCAGCAACCCATGCTGCTGAGAAGACAGCCCGCAGCCCTGTTTCCCTCCCTGAACTTGGCACCTTCTCCCTGGGATCTGGCACTGCCTCTGAAGCCCTTTACTCCTGACACACACCCCAGCATGGCTGCAGGAACATGACAGGAGCTGACAGGCAGTCACTGCAAAATGGCAATCACCTTCCTAGAGCGCCTGGCCAGAAACACAGGATGCTTCTGTTCAGGTCATCTTCCTGGAGGCATGGACAGCAGGAGCCCCTGACCCCACTGTAAGCCCTTTAATGCTGGCCACCAGCAACTCCCCAGGAGATGACAGAGGAGATCTGCATTAGCCACATTTGTCTGGGATTTGCTCACAAACGCCCCCTGCCCTGCTTTGGTTTCCACCTTCCTGTCCCCATGACCTCCTAGCTTCATGGCAGGCATTAAGCAATTTCAAAGGCCCAGATGGGTTCAGTCATACAGCGTAGCTTTGCTCTTTCCTGGAACTGTTTTACTTAAAACATTGCAGTTTTCGATATCCTTCGCTGAGACAATCAGAACAGCGTTTGGAGGGGAACTGGTCACGTGCTTAGCACCAAAGAGGTTCCTTCCGAGCTAGCAGGTAAATCACATTCCCAACCAGAGGTAGAGTGTCACCCTTCTTCAGGTCCAAGTGTTTCACAAAATATTCCTGTCACTGTGAGATAGGAAAACTGAGGCACAGAGCAGGCAAGTGACTTTCCAAGGCCACACAGCAAGTCAGTGGCAGAACGCAGGGAAACTAAGGGCAGAATGATTTGATTACAGAAACTGTAATTCCAGCTAGACACAGGGCTGCAGGTTCAACTTACTGCCTGGCCAGCAGCTGTGGGCTTTGACTGTAACTGGAGACTCAGGCCAGCACCATCCTGCACTATTCAAACTTCTGTCACAGTCCCCCACCTCCGCCTGTAGCAGCTTCTCCAGAGCAGGGTAAGGCATTGAGGAGGGATTTTGTTTCAAGAACAGAAATGTTAGGAACCCTGCAGCTCACACCCTCCAAGCAGCGTCCCTTGAAGACACTGTACCCAAGACACACGCCCTTCCCACAGCAAACCTCGCCACACCTGTAGCTTGGTGGCAGCGTGGCTCACAGTGGGTAAAAGGGCACTTCAGAAGGTGTCACAACAAGAGCAGAGAAACAAGACAATGGCGTATCGTAGGCACCACCCACTGATCACTACACACACAGCGCCATTTCCGTCACGTGTCAACCCAAAGCTTTGTGTCCACATAGGGAAAATTGGTCATCATGCAAAGGGCTCTCAGTGGGATCCAACAGGCAGCTTGTTTCCCCATTTTACAGAGTCAGCTTCCCTTACAAGATACCACATCTCCCAGGCAATCGGAAAGCAACAGGACAAGGAAGCTCTTTTACGCTTAGGAAATAATCCCGTTCTCCCATGGTTACACTTTAGGGCACTTGACCACACTCTGCAGTCTGATTCAGTTACAGTGCGTCCAAGGAACTGAGGAGAAGCCTCCTCAATGGAGAGGTCAACGAAATGCATCCCTTCCAGACTGTCCCCAGCAATGTCATTCCACACACACCACTTGGCCTCATCATGGGAGGGGTGACAGCCAACACCCTACACGGCACCCAAGCCACCTGTTGGTTATGCAATGCAAGGCACCAGAATCAGCTGTGAAGGCAGCTGTTTCTATCAATGCACTGATGGGTGAAGGAGAGAGAAAAAGGTTCAGGGAGGGTAGAGATACAGATGGCTGAGAGCTGGGGGCAAGTCTGGCCACTGCTACCCCTTCTTCTAACCATGTTTGCTGACACTAGGATCTTGTCAGTCAGCCCTGTCTGAGCTGGCAAGAGCGCTATCCAAGATATTAAAGTCAATCATAAGACAATCACACGCACTTCACCCAAGTGACAGCTGCAAACAGAGCTATTTTGTAGCCCTCTTTAAAATTAGTTTGTGGTCAATCTGATTTGAACAAAACACCACACTTCCTGCACGAGCCTCCACAGAGACAACATAAGCCAAAGCTTTTTCCATCATTTGCATCATTCACATAGCCGTGTTGGACCCAGGAGATGACAGACACAAGGTGAGGGAGGCAATATCTTTTCTTGACCCAAATCCTGTTGGCAGATGTTACAAGCTTCACAGTGTTCTTCCTCAGATCTGTGAAACTCCAAAAGTATCTTCTGCCAACAGTCTCATATGGTTAGATGGGACCACTAAAATCAACTGGTCTAACAGAATTTGGTCCAATAAAAGGTATCACCTCCCCCACCTCATCCCTCTGTTCTCAGCAAGGCAACACACCAGGGCTGACCTGCAACACAGGGATGTAGCTGTGAGTTCATAATGACAGGCCGGCTGTAGATTTAGTAGATATGAGACCAGTAAGCACAGATATTAAAGTAGAGCAGCATTAAGCCCAGAGCATCACATTAAAATAACGAGGGATGCCAAGCCAAGCCTAGCATTAGATGGGTTACAAATTTCACCAACTGGATCACCAACGATAGAATTGAACGGCATTAGCATCTGCAATTTTCAGTGTGGGCAAAAAAAAAAAAAGAAGTCAGCAGACTTCCCTAAACAAGAACTGGACAGCATTAAATTGATGATCTGTAAGTGAAAACAGGATCTAGACATCCAGCTTTATTGTACACTCAGCTTCTGTTTTTAAATGTCACCCACACTAGTCAGAGTACATCACCGACAGTGCGCAGACAGCACTACTGCCCGCGACAAAGGAAATGACTGGTCTGGTGAGGAAACATTCAGGCCTAATCTGGGAGGTGTTTAGAGTCATCTGACATCTGTCTATCCTGTCCCTTTCAACCAAAGGGCTTGGCAAATCATATGCATAGAGGAAACAATTCACACACCAGGCAGCAATCAGACCAGCAACTAACTCTACAGGGTGGTGGAGAAGGAGGAGATGATGTCAGCTAAGAGCCATATAACAAACCCCTTCCTTTACAAAAAAGGGCTATGAGATCTTAATAGCGTAGATAGGACCTTGGGCTTTCAAGGTCTTACCTGAAAGAACCACACACAATGGACTGAATAAAATTCAGTCTAACTCACTTGGAAAGAGGAAGGGCTGGGCTGCACTGGAACCTCAATTTACCGATGTCAGTTTTAGGAAATCCAAACAGGCTTTAGTGCTTCCCACCTTGAGAGTAGCTTATTGCACAGTTCTCAGGATTTCAAAAGTTTGAAGACCCAAAGCACAACAACGTAAGGGCTTTTCTTCTTCAAGCATTGCTCAGATACATTCAGTAATAGGTGTCTCCATGCTGGAGCACTGGATTGGTTGGAAAACTTTTGTCCCAGCCTGTCAGAAGAGGGTAGGCAGCCTCTGCCCCTCACGGCTATATATACGGCCACCTCCCAACCCCTCCTCAGTTTCATTTCTTCCACCTTGCACATCGGATCTGAAACATCCGCTCCTTGCGAACACAAGCAGCCCGTCCTTTGTTGAGCTTTTTGCCCAACTGGGAGCAACTCTTTGTGGACATAGTTCCACCACAGGAGCCTTCCTTCATCGGGCTGGAAGATCGTTCACCGTGGATATGCCAGGGTTTAAACCCTGCTCCGACTGCAGCAAGGCCTTCCCCCGGGATGATCCCCACGGGAAGTGCCTATGGTGCCTAGGCAAAGACCACCTGGTCTCAGCCTGTTCCCTATGTCTCTCCTTTTAACTGAGGACCATCAAGGAGAGGGAACAACAGTGCCTTGCCCTAGCCTCAGAGCAGGCTCCGCAATCTCTGCCTGAGGCTTCGGGTTCCTGCCTGGTGCTGAGACTCAGCTCGGCACCGGAGCCCCCACGGCACCAGACCACCGGTGGCCACTGCCACACAACCTCGGTGCCGACCCCAGAACCGACACCACTCGAGGTTGCCCCCGGCACAGCCCGGTACCGCCGGCATCCAGATCTCCCCGGTGCCATCAGCCCAGTACAGTCCGGCATCACGGGTGCCGAGTTCACCCTGGCACCAGCCACAATCACCCTCAGCACCACAGACTCGGTACACCTCTGTACCGACAGAGCACGAGCCCTCCCAACCAGGCAGTCCCCCTTCCCCAAGCAAGGACTCACCGCGGGCCCGCTCAGAGTCACTCCTCGTGCCGACAACTCCTGAGGCACTGGAGGCCGCTCAAGCCCTCCTTCTGCTCCCCACACCACCTGCCCCAATCCCAGCTAGAAGGGGCAAACCGGCCTTCATTTCTGAGGCCTGAGTCCATCATGGGCATCGCTCTCCCTCACCATGTAGCCCTCCGTCTTCCACTCCATTGGGCCCCAGTACCGTAGCACCATCCCCACGGCAACATATCACCTTGCTGTCACCAGTACCGCCCCTGGAGTCTTGTACTCCTTCCCCCACTCTCACCCCAGAAGAGGAGCCATCAGGGGGCTCCAAGCAACCTCGGCACCACACTTCCGCCCACAGGAATAGTCCCCCCAGGAGACCTCTTCCCCTTTATAACGAGCTCCCGGTACCATGCTCTCCCCCACACCAGGCTCCTATACGGGAACCTATTGGCGCACTTTAATTTGCTGTGCTGAGCTACGACCCATTTAGGGATGGAGATACAACCCTTCGGTCCCCCACTGGACACCCACTTTGGGCCTGCCTTTGCCTTGGCAGAACCCCTGACAATCCCGCTCCACCTGAGCTTCTGGGACCTCACGTCCTCCTGGTGGCAGAGCCCAAGCTCTATTGCCACAGTTTCAGACACAGCAAGTGTTAAGTACCGGGTCCCTGAGCCAGAGTTCCCTTCCCTCGCCGATCACCCAGTCCCCCCGAGGGACGTTGTGCAAATGGCACTAGGCCCAGGCGAGCCCCCCAGCAATCCCTCCCATCTTCCAGGGAAGCCAGGGAACTAGACTTCTTGGGCTGTAAGGTCTACTCCTCCTCTGCCTTCCAGCTATGAGTGGCAAATAACCAAGCCCTGACCAGCAGATATTTGCTGGATGTGTAGGAGTCGGTCGCGAAATTCTGATGCCTGCTCCCACCAGAGGCTAGAGAGGAATATGATGCATTTCTAGAGGAAGGTCAGATAATCTTCCAGGACCACCTCCTCTTGGCCTCTCTCTCTAAGCAGAGACCTAGCATACCTGACCCGGAACTTCCGGATCAAGGTACTCAAGGGGTAGGAGTCAACGTCGCGTTTATCCTTGGCAAGGAACAGCAGTGGGAGTACCTATTCTGGGCCCCCCACATCAAAGCCTGCCCTTTTTCAGCGGCATCAGCCCCTACATAGCCAGTACAACACAGCAATCCGGGCACGAAAGCCCCTCCGCAGACTTGCTTGTGCCTGCCCACCCCAAACCCCCTTTGCCCTTCAGTGGCATGTATCCTGACAGAGGGCTCTGCCTCTCAGGCGTGAGCCAGCCTCCTACCCTGGGGATCTAAGTCCGAATTGTAAGCCACCCCATGTGAGCTTGGCGATGGCCTTACTGTGACCGTTTTCCCTCATTCCCTTGAGGGACCAGTATAGTTTGTCTATATATAATAGATAGAGGAGAAAGGTCAGGCTCTTGTTTCCGAGGTACCAAAACCTCAGAGGCTTATACCCTCCACGAGGAGTGCCATCGGGTTCATCCAGCTGGAAATAACCTTACACGTGGGTTCCCTAGACCCAAAATAATGCGGTAGTGCCACATTTGACTGTTTGCGAGCAACTCCACGTCTTGCATGCTCAGAAGGTGACTCATCCTTCCTGTGGCAACTGTTCTTCGGGGCAGTTCTATCTCTACCTGCCCTTGTTTCCACTACGCATGTAGGCACAACGTAGCTGCGGCAGGGTTCTCCTCCAATGATGCCCTAGGCACGCGACATCATATCTCAGCTACTGATCTTCACGAGCCTTCGGCCACCCCAATGGCTTGGCCAAGCAGCGGCTCTGCATTGTTCCCTGCCCTTCCCTCTTCCCTCTTCACATAGCCCTGTCATCCGGGCAATCCTCGTGATGCTGGAACCTCATGGGATTACAGGCCCAATGATGGGCCCGCTCCATGAGCTCGTACGCTACTAAGACGCTTATAGGTACCAACCATCTGCACCACCGAAGGCCATCATGCCACTTTGTGGGCCCTAACGTCCTGAGGACCCCTTAAAAAAAAACAACAACCCTAAATAACCCAAGTTTTCGGTCCCATACACTGCTGGAAGTGTGCGCTTGTCCGCTAGCTTAAGGTTCCCCACCTGACATGCAATGCGCCACTCACTGCACCTCTCTTGCCTTCGAGTTTTGGGTACTGCTTTGAAGTGCCTTCCTCAGACCATTCTCACTTGAATCCGGGGGTCCCCCCCCGCTTTTCCCAATGCATCTACGCAATTTAACCCAGGCCCCTCAGGGGCTGGTTGTGACCAGAACAAGGGGTAACTTCATTCCTCCGTTGACTGTCTGCATAGTTCGCAGCCGTCACAGCTAGGCCATGACCCTTTGGCTCCCAGTTCAGACCGGATATGCTCTGTTCATGGGATAATTTTCCTTTCTTCTTTGCTTTCTGTGTGGGCTACGGATATTACAGCTAACCCCGTACCCGCTGGCCTCCAGCGTCTCCTTACAGCTCATGCTGGACAGTCTTATGACCAGACACTTATTCTCTGGTCCCCTTCCTAGTGCTATACCACCTAGTATAGCAGCCAAGCACAACCCTATGTCGTCATGTTGCGCTCTTCATCTTCACCATGATGACTCTGGTCCATCCTGCCCTCGCACGCCTGCCTCAGTGGGGTTGGACCTATCCCTAACTTTGGGTTGGCCCGCAGTTATCGATTCTTCTGTGCCATGCCGGGAGCCTAGTTTGCTTCCTGGCTCTAGTTAGAGTCTTGCTCGCTGGGTCTCTTCCCATCTGGGGTGTTTTCTTCGCTATGCTGAAGGCAGAAGAACCAGCTCCACCCACCATCCATCAGCATGGCTAGTAGTCACCTATTACTGAATGCATCCGAGCAGTGCTCGAAGAAGAATGGTGGGTTACTCTACAGTAACCATCCTGCTTCGAGATGGGCTGCTCGGATCCATTCAGGTCCCTCCCCTCCATCCCCGCACATGGAGTTGGCAACTCCGAGGAACTGAGGAGGGGTCAGGAGGCGGCCTTATACGTAGCCACAGGTGGCGTGAGGGGTGGAGGCTGCCTACCCTCTCCTGACAGTCTGGGACAAAAGTTTTCCAACCAATCCGGCACTCCAGCACGGAGACACCTATTACTGAATGGATCCAAGCAGCCCATCTTGAAGAAGGATGGTTACTGGTGAGTAACCCACCGTTCTGACACTCAGGCTCACTGAAAAGGTACAATGAACTAACCAAAAGCTAACAAGGAATCCTGTGGCACTTAAAGACTAACATTAATTTATTGCATAAGCTTTCAGGGGAGAAAATCTCACTTTGTCAGACACTTTGAAGACTGGAGAGGAGCCCCAGGATTAAACAGTAAGTGTTGCACAGAGGTGACCTGCACACACAGTCTTACGGGTGCACCCCCTCCTAGTCACAGAGACCTATGGATGTTTATTTTCCAGCCCTTTTAGATGGGGCTGCAGAGGGCATTCTCTGAAGGCGAGAAAGGATCCCAATTAGAAGCAGAAGGGGATGGAAATGGAAGAAGCAAGCCATGAAAAGCTGCAGTGAGTTAATGAAATTAACACCAGAACACTGCTTTGGGAGTAGCAGCTCACACATTACTGCCGGGCATGGAAGAAGCTGGCCTTTTTCTTCGACAGCAGGATGCAGTAAATGCAATGAGGTTTATTTAAAGCAGTAGTAACAAACCATGCCTATACAAGATCTCTGGGCACCCTGACAATCTTCCAACAGCAGACTACACCCACAAGCATTAAAAAACAAACATTCCAAAACAAGCAGATTAGTTCAGCCAGACTGAATCAGTGAGGACAAAGTTGAGTAAATTATGTTCCTTTAACCGTCACAGCCACAGCAAAGCAGGATTAAAGCACCCTGACAGACACAACAAGAACTTCAAGGCATCTGGAATAACAGGCATGGCACAAAAAAAATAGGGCAACATGACACAAAATTAGCCGGTCGCATCTTTAATTCATGAAGACATCTAGTAAGATCATCTTACTTTCAATTTGCAAACTGTCATTATGTCAAATGCACTCCAAGAAATACAAGCTCAGAACTAAGGTCTGTCACTCCTCAAGCTCTCACACAGCCACACTTCAACTTCTTTTTTACCGAGTTAAAAGTGGCCTATGGCCACACCTCTCACACAGACAGCACCAGGTTTAAAGATACCTTCCCCAGGCTATTACTCCAGTTGTTCTACTCCAAAATGCTCAGTAACAGAAGTGATCTTTGAACAAGGATCTCAGTCCCTAAACAGTGAGCATAGGTGTGTCTGTACCAGGATGATTCAAAACACTCAATATAGGCTAGGAAGATGATTGCGAAAGGAATACCTAACCTTAAGGTGTAATTGTCACACAGTGGAGGCCCAGACACTGAGCCAGTCTGACCATTGCTACCCAAGTAGGAGGGGCACAACAGGGCCCCAGCAAGAAAGGCAGAATGCCACTCTGTGACAGAAAGGAGCCCAAAGGATCTTAATCGTCAAGAGCTTGGGGAGTCCTTGCCATTAGGTGAAGTTACCAGTTATCCTCTTCACAATGGCAGGAACTAAAGGAATTAATGTCACCTGTGGACAAAAAAGCCCTTTTGACAGGACTGAGGAGTGCACTGATGCAGAAAGAGTCCTCTTATCTGCACAGGATATAATGCGTGCTTGGATGATCTACTAAGGGAAACTCTGGCAAACACCTAGCGACATCTCTGCAGCTCAGAATCTGAGTTTTGTGGCAACACCAGACCAGCAGCTATTGGTAGTTTGAGGCAATCACCCTGACAGATTTTGGGGAAGAGACACAGATTTGTGCAGAGACCACAGCCAATCACGCAACCAACAGTCTCTTTGAACTCCCTCATCTGATGCCAACTGTCTTATGCATGGATTGTAAACTCTCTGGGGCAGGGGCCATCTCTTTGCTGTTTGTACAGCCCCTAGCACAAAAGGCCTATCCACAACAAGGACTGCTGCTATCCTTTGTCTCCAAACCCACTCCAAAACAAGCTCCCCTCCGCAAACTGCTCCCATGTGAGTGCGCTTTAACACACCACCCCCTGGGGCCACCCCTACCACACAGCAAGCCGACTCCCATCTCAACCCCAGACTGCTCCCTTCCTCGGGGGGGGGGGAGGTGAATGCCAGGGGTGGAGTGGACAGGGAAGGGGCCAGGGCATGCCACACAGAGGCAAGATGGTAACAGGTGCCATACACCTACCTGCTGAGGACGCGTCCTCATGGTCTGAGCCGTTGTAGCTACAGTCACTGCCTCTCTCTGGGGAGCTGCAGCCAGAGGACTCCCTGGCAGGCATGTTCAGGTGTCGCTTGTGTCTCCAAGGTAGCAGCTGTGGCTCTTCGTGCTGCAGGGGGGAGCTGCGCCCGTCTGTCCCATCCAGTGAGTCCAGGTCCCGGCTGTGCTTGGCCCACCTGTTCCCAATGGCATGGAACCAACGGTGGGGCCTGTCCACTTCCTCTCTGGGCCACCGGGGCAGGATCCTGAAGCCTGAGAACACAGGGTTCAGGGCTAACTTGTCACTCGGGTCCACATCCTCATAGTCGTGGTCACCACTGCCATGCCCCAGAGTGCGGGGCTGCCGCCCACGGACCTCCCTGAAGATGGATGTGGGACCACAGGGTTGCCCACTATGGGGCTCACTAGAGCTAGGGGGGTGCTGGGCAGGAGGCTCACTGCCACAGGCCTGGTCAGGGATAGGGACAGGAGGCTCACTGCCATTGGGGTTACCACTGGGGGCCTCGTTGCTGTGCTGGGGCTCAACAAGGGGCTCAGTGCCACGGTCCTCCCCAGGGTCGGGCCCAGGCAGCTCACTGCCATGGCCCTGGCCTAGCGGGTGCCTGGCTGGAGCACCACCGGCCTGCTCGGCGGCCGGGACATCTGGCCCCTCCTCAGCGCTCCTGCCTGCAGGGAGCCCACACCAAGGCGGCGGCCACCCGTCCTGCCTGCTGGCGGCCGGGGCCAGCTGCTGCTGCTGCTGGGTGCTGGCGGCCAAGCTCTGCACCGCGCTCCCCGCTGCCCCCTTCTTCCCAGGGGGCAAGTCTAGGAGGGGGCCCGGCTCCTCCGCCTGCCCGTCGGGGGAGGGGGCCGGGGGCCCCCGGGCCAGCGCCGCCTCCAGGTAAAAGACTTTGAACTTCTCCTCGGCCAGCGTCTGCTGCAGCCGCTTCAGGTTCCCCCGGCAGCGCTCCAGCTCCAGCTCCATGGCCCGCGCCGAGCACAGCTGCATGCGGGGCGCGGGCTCCCCGGGGAACTCGGCCCGCCAGTGCCGCTCGAACTCCGCCTGCTCCCACATGCTGCCGCCCCGAGCCGAGGGGATGGGCGGCTGCGCTCAGGGCCCCGGGAGGCCGCCGTGCAGCAGCCCCTGCGCGCCCGGCCCGGCGGAAAGTTTCTCTCGGTCCCCTGGCGCGCAGCTTCCGCTCCCGAGCCCTACCGGCCGGGGCCCTGACGTCGCGCCACAGACCCGCCTCCCCGGCCGAGGCCCTCCCGGGGGTGGGGCTCCCCCGAGGCCCTGCAGCCGACTAGGCAGCGCTCTCTGTCGCGCTGGTAGCGTTTGCTCTGCTTGCAGATGGGGAAACTGAGGCACGTGGTCACCCAGCAGGCCTGTGCCAGAGACAGGTCTGAACTCCTCCCCCCTCCCCTTAGGAGCAGGGGAGAGGGCGGGTGGGTGCTAAGCCGCATGCCAGGACCTCACTGACAGAACCAAAAGCCAGAAGGGGCCCAGTTCTGACCCAACATGCACTGAGTGTGATGGCTCTGCCCGAGGCGCTCACTGGCTGGAACACTTACTGCACTGTGAGAGCAGGGCTTCACTCTGGTGCCTCTTAATTGCACCTCTTGTGAAGTTGAGCGGTTTTGCGCTCCCTGCCCACAGCTGGGCATACAAAAGGCAAGGCGAAGCTGTTGTTCAGCTGCGTACATACATGACGCAAAACCCACCAGCCAGCGCTGTGATGCTGATTTTGGCCACCTTTCTGTCACCCTCCTCCACCGCTGCTTCCCATTCCCAACTTCCACTCCCCTCCACCATCCACGGTTCCCACTGCCATACCTCCTAGCTGCCCTCCTCCAGGATCCACGCCTTCCACCATTCCCCTCCATCCCCACTCTTGGCACTTCACACATACGGACACACAGGACAGCAGCACTCTTTTTGCTATAGCTGGGGAACACACAAGGACCACCACTTCACTTTCTAACCACTGCACACTCAGTCATAGATTTTCCCCACAGCCTCCTGCCAGGCAGGCCCTGGGCTTCTCCCCATTGCACTAATTGACTTGTCCAGGTCCCACAAGAAGCTGGTGGTACAGCAGAGAACAGAGCCAGGCTTAAAGTCTTCACCATCCACTGCACTGCTGTACTAGGGCTCTTTACCCCTGGAACATTCAGCCTTGTCTGTACCCCTTGGCTACTGCACTGCACCCAGCAGGCTGGAAGCCCCTCAGGGCAGGGGCCTGGCCTATCCATCCAGTGCCATACTCCTGTCTCTACAGCTGGCCCTAGGCCCCAGTAAATCCCTCCTCCACCAAACCCAAGAGAGGCAAATAACCTCAACATGTAGTCCAAAGGTCAAGCAGTTGCTTGGCAGGCCTAATGAGCTTTGCACTGCACCCTGAGGCTGGCTAACCTGGTACATCTCTCTGCTGGACAGCTGCAGCCAGATTCCGCACTGCACTCCCTGCATCCTACATTTTTCTACCTGCTTCTTTGCAAGCTACCTGCTCCCAGCCACACCAAACTACACCCTGTGAAGCATTATCAAAGGTAGCAGGCTCATTAAGGAGAGCTGGGCACAGTCATGCTGAGAACGAGCCTCCCCAGGTGGTCACTGCTATAACCGCTAATCAGTCAGTTAAATCAGCCTTTCCACACTGTATTCCTGAGAACTAATCAACCCTTCTGACCTCCTCACTGGCTGGGAATTGCTATGACTGTAGAGGGGATTGTGTGGGACCTCCATTGGAGTGTGGAGGGATCCCCAAGGGACACCACAAGAGGGCCTCTCACAGGGGGAATCCCTGATAAAGCAGGACTGCTAAACCCTCTGGGTCAGATGAAGGAGACATGTTGAGAGAGCCCAGGGATGGCAGACGCCTCTCCTAACGTGCTTTTTCCTGTCCGGCTGTTCTGAGGAGAGAATAGGAGCATGGAGACCAGGAGGACTGGAGCAGACTCCACTGTGATAGGGTCCTGATCCACAAAGAGAAAAGAGGACCAGAGCACAATTCCTGTGAGGCTCAGGGACTGGCTACTTCCCAACTGAGACTTAGTAGATGGGGTTGGGTGGTTATAAAAGATAGCCAGTACCCCAGTTTGGGGGTAAAGCTGCTGAGAATGGGTCTGTGGTGGGTCTTGGAGCTGACTGAGGCTTTGGCTTGGCAGCGTAAGATGGAAGAAATAATAAATGGTACTGAACCCAGGTTAAACAGCAAGGCTGGGAACACAGAGAGGAAGACTGGATGCAAACATTGAAAAGCGATTCTTTGGAACCAGCAGGTTGGAGGACAGAAAAAGGAAATGGGCAAAATTACATAATAGTCAGATTCCAAGGTAAGGACCTAAAGATGGGGAACATCAACACCCTGAGGACAGCAGAGTGGATCAAGAAGTGTTGGAGATAGCCAGAGCTAACACACTGCCAGCTGGGAACTTGTTAATGGAATGGAAAACTAAAGCATAAGCAAGAAAGCTCCTTAAAACAAGGGTGCTAGTTAAAATAAAAATAAGCTGTCAGCAACCCAGATTCCTCACAGAAACAAGAGTGAAAGTATCAGTGAACTATCAGAACAGGAAATGAAATGAAGATAAGGTAATAACTGCTATGTGGCTAATTAGCAGAAGAGATGATGGCAAGTGGTTGACAGCTGTGCTGGCTGTATTTAAAGGACAGATGCTACCAGATAGGGTAACTTTAAAGCATCAGATGTCCTGGATTAAGTCCTCTGTTCCTTCTATGAGATGCTAGAGGTGCCAAAGGTAGCATGTAATTGCAAAGGCAAAACAGGGCAGTAAGTGTGGAGATAAACAGTTGTCTCATAGACTCTAAGTCAGAAGGAACCAATATGATCATCTAGTCTGATCATCTTGAAATATGATAATTGAGAGGAAGAGACAGAACAAAAATGTTGCAGCTGTGAAGGAAAACACAGCTCAGCATATGGAGGATATATTGAGGCAAAGTGGGCTAAAGAAACACAACCCCCCCCCCAAATTATCAATAATATCTCTTATGCAGGAACTACTAGGCGATTCCTAAAAAAGGAAGAGATAAAGGTATGGGGAAAGGGAATATCCAGCAACAAATTAATGGGAAGGAAGTAACAAGTGACATCAGAATAATGAAATAGCAAACATCTAGAAGAGAATAAGGTGTTATGTGGTAGTCCACATGGATTTGTCAAGAACAAATCATGTCAAACCAATCTGATAGCTTTCTATGAAGGGGTAACAAGCTCTGTGGATAGATAAAAATCAGTAGCTGTGGTATATGTAGACTTTAGTCAAGCTTTTGATAAGGTCTCACATCATCTACTTATTAACAAACTAGAACAGTAGAACCAGAATGGAGGTACAACAAGATGAGGGCAAACCTGGTTGGATAACTGCTCCCAGAGAGTAGTTATCAAGGGTTCCCAGTCATGCTGGAAGGGAATAAAGAGCAGGGTACTGCAAGCATTGGTTTTGGATCTGATTCTGGTTCAATATTTTTATCAATGATTTAAATGATAGCACACTTCTAAAATGTATGGATGGTACCAAGTTGGGAAAGGTTACAAGTGCTTTGGAGGATAGGATCAAAATTCAAAATGATCTGGACAAACTGGTAAAATGGTCTTAAGTAAACAGAATGAACAGCCCAGTACCCAGGTTGACAGACAACATCCGTAAATAACTACAGAGGAGCGTCACGCCTGTCACAGCCCCTCAGCACCAACGCCTTTGTAGCTGTGGATCACAACAGGATTCCCAAATGCTTTCTTGACACGCTCAGTGTAAATGTGGGTCTGATGGGAGTGGTGCCTCAGTGAATCTGCTAGGGCAGACCCAAATCGGCTGCTAACATTACCCTGCAGAACTGACCTGCAGAAGCTATGCCTTGTGCCTGGCCATGTGGCTTTTTGAAGCAGTGGTGACAGCTGGGTCCTCACTTCCCTGGCCATAAAGTGTCCCATTGCTGAAGTCATATTGCCTTTTACTCTGAGCTTTTCAGGGGTTAAGGGCATTTTCCTCACTGAAATTTCTGTTGCTCTCTCTGCATGCTTCAGGCAACTGCTGGCCTCCATGCTGACAAAGAGAAGAAAAGACATGCTTTAAGTGCCAAGTGAGCTGCATGAGAACTGTCCCTTGTCCCTCAGACTATACGTACTGCTTGGAATTGATTCCCCTCGACTCCCAGGTGCTGCACTGTACCAACAGCCAGGGGCTCCTTCACCTGGAGTATCAGGCCTGAGCCAATCCCAGAGGGAGGGACCCCAGGTGCTATTTATCCATCAGGTTAGCACTCTTGTACTCGGTCCCCCAAAACCCACATGTGATACAATCCAAGTGTTAACTTTGCACACAAAACCAATGACCTCAGACATCCCAAGCAGGCATTAAACACCCATCAAGGTAATATATGACAGGGCGCAGCCGGATTTGATCAACGCAGCTACTTAAAAACATCCTTTAGGAAACAACTTGATTGTCTCCTGGAGAAAGCCCTACAGGCCCCTCCCCTCCACACACCAGCAGATAAAAAAAGACTAAAAGACAGCTCATCCCAGCCTGGCCCAAGCACCCATTGGCCATGTCCTGGCCCTCTGTCCAGGAATGCCCCTGACATATTCAATTAACCAAAATAATTTTCCAATAATTTTCCTAGCAGTTTGAAGGCAACCTGCTAGCAGGGAAGAGAAATGAGCAATTGACAAGACTAAATGGGTTCTCGGATCCTCTCCCACCACTGATGGAGTGGGAATTTATATTTTTCCTTTTTCTGATGTATTGTAGCTGGCTGATCCCATTTACTCCTTGGGCACCATCTATCTCCCATCCCAGTGACAGAGGCTATGTCTACACGGGGAGTGCTTGTTTCGAAACAACACGTTTCGAAACAAGCTGTTTCGAAATAATGTGTTATTTCGAAACAACTTATTTCGCTGGACAAAAACCATGTCCGCGAAATAAGGGAGTGAAATAGCAGGTCCACAGTGTGGGTGGGCGCTTTACCCCGCCGGTGCCTACAGGGGCTGCAGGCACCCACCATGAGAGGGCGGGGGGGCACCTCACCCCGGGGGGCTTTAAAGCCCCCCCTGCCCCCAAACCTGGGGGCGCGGCCCCGGAGCGCGTGTACACCCCTCAGCACCCTGGCCAGGGTGCTGAGGGGTCAGCCCTTCCTCCCAGGGTGCTTAGCACCCTGGGAGAAGGGGCACATGTTGTCTCGGAACACTTTGTTCCGAAACAACATGTCCAAACAGGGCTGTTTCGAAACCTCTGTTTCGAAACAACCCTGTTTCGACAGGTAATGGGGTTTAAGTTATTTCGCAAAGACCACGGCCATTTCGAAAGAAGCGGTTTGCTTCTTTCGAAATGGCCGTGCATCGTGTGGCCATGGCACTCCTTATTTCGAAACAACCTCTGTTGTTTCAAAATAAGGAGTGTGTGTGGACATACCCAGAGTGGGAGTCCTGAGATGGAGAAAACCAGTGAGGGTGCCCAAGAGATGAGGCAGTGTCTGGTACAGACAGCAGCCTTGGTGGTTAGTGAAAATAACTAATGACACTAACAATCCATCTTTTTTCTAGGAATTCAGTGTAAGCCAGGCTAAAATTAGCCCCAGAGACACTGGGTAGCCAATGCACTGCAGATCCTCTCTAGCACTGCCACTTGTGTGGGCATGTGTTTGCGAGGCAGAATGCTTCACTTGTACAATGGCAAACATTTCTCCAATGGCCACATTTGCTGCCCCCAACCTCAGTGCCTCTGTATGACAGGCTGCCAAAAACTTTCCCATGGCGAAACATTGAAAATATGGGTGCAAAGGACAGGCCCTGCCAAGGCTTCTGTTGCAGGCAGTTCAATTGGGGTAGGAGGTTCCCACCTTTTCCCCACATGCTGCCCCACTCACAGTCTCCCCCCAACTTGTCTTTGCCCTGGATTCCTGGCCAGGTGAAGTGAGCGACCTGGCTGTCAGAGCTCCCTTGCTCACTAGAGGCAGCAGCACTGTTATCACAGCAGAGCTCATGTGGCCTGTGGCATTGCCTGAGCTTGCAGCGCAGGGACATGGTGCCTTGCGCCCATTGTGCACCCCACCATCCCAGGGGGCACCCCATGGCCACTGGACCATGAGTACTTGCCCCATGTCTGTGCGAGGCAGGGAGTGTGAGTGAGGATACCCTGTGCAAGGCGGGCTGCCAAGCTGACAGTGGGGCACTCTCTGCTGGCTTTAGCTGATGCTGCGATTCAAGAGTTCCTCACAATCACTTGCCACACTCTTTCCACCTGGGATGCAACACCAGCAATTAGCAACTCCATTTCCACCTTGCTCCAGCAGAGGGAGCCCAGAAGAAATACAAGCCCAGACCCAGCCGTGCAGGGCTCTGGGGGTCTGTCCTCAGAACCTTGGAGTTAGCATGCAGAGATGGCCCTGGCTTGTGCCCAAGAAGCTGTACAGCTGTTAGCAGTGGCATGATCTCCTGGAGTGCAACAGGAGTCAAGCATCGATGGGTGCTGCTGGGGAGGGTTCAAGGGACTGTTGGATTCTCAGTGTTAGCTGGACCTTAGAATTTCTTTGTGAACGTGGCCTTGATTACGTGGGAAGAATCCCTTGCTTGTTCTTCCAAATTCTCCCAAAGCAGGGGTCTAGACAGCTCCAGGGCTGGGGCTGACAAAGTTGTTTGTATCCAGTTCACCTGGCTGCAAGCTGCTGCCTTCTGATGTCCAGGTCCCAAACCAACTGATGCAGCTGATGCTATTTGGCCCCTTCAAGCAGTCTCAGCAGAGAGAAAACAGGAAGG
The DNA here is from genome assembly GCA_007922195.1 of Podocnemis expansa. Lineage (NCBI taxonomy): Eukaryota > Metazoa > Chordata > Testudines > Podocnemididae > Podocnemis > Podocnemis expansa. Next base: position 29,334,314 of record ML681971.1, read on the forward strand.
GAGAGAGATTGAGCAGCAGCCATTCATTCCATGGCTGCAGACCACACTGATACTGATGAAATCTGAGAAGGGTTAAATGAGCAACTCTCAATGGCGAGGAGCATTGCCTAGTGGCTAGAGCAGAGCCTAGCCATGACTGCCTATTGCTAGCTCTGCTGCTGCCTGTCTGTGCCTTCAGGGCAGGCACTGGGCTGAGTGCAGCTTTATAATTGCTTGCTGCCTTTGCAAAGCACCTTGGGAACTTCCTGTGGAATGCACTGGATCAAGGCTAAGCCACACAATGGCGAGCTATGTACCTGGTGCTGGGGTCCATGGAGTACACTATCTGTGCAGAACCACTCCTGGCACACCCCTGCCCATTCCACAGCAGTCAGAACTCTGTGCAAGACAATAAGTAGCGTGAGGTCTGAAGCCAAGGGAGCTGCCTTCCTGCATAGATGCTTCATTGCAGCTTGTACTGCCCCCGTCCCTGTAAGCGTCACACCTTATTAGCTCCCAGTGGCTACGTCTACATTGCACAGCATTTTCAAAAAAACTTTTCGAAAAATTATTTCAAAATATATTTGGAATAATTATCTCAAAATAACTTTTTTAAAAAATGCTATTTCAGGAGAACAGTCCAAGGACAGCTCCTTGTCCCAAAATATCGTGGCTTTTTTTTTGAAAGTGAAAGTCTTCACCGGACTTTCTTTTTCAAAATAAACAAAGCCAATGGAAGAGATAGGCAGGCTTTTTCGAAAAAAGCCTTCGCCTTGTCCAGTGATGGCTTTTTTCAAAAAAGGTACCTCTAAAAACGCTTTTTATTTTGAAAAAATTGTCAGGTTTAGCTTTTTCAAAAAAGCACACCAGCATCTCAAGATACCAGTGCGCTTTTTCAGCACCACTAAACCTGGTTACGTTTTGGAAAAAAGCCTTTTTCAAGAGAGCTTTTTCAAAAAAAAAGCCATCGCCAGACGTGGCGAAGGCTTTTTTTTTAAAAAAAGCCTGCCTATCTCTTCTATTGGCTTTCTTTCTTCTGAAAAAAGTGTAGACTTTCACTTTTGGGGGGGGAAAAAAAGCTGCAGTATTTTGGGACAAGAAGCCACTCCCCGGACCATTCTCCCAAAATAGAATTTTTGAAAAAAGTTATTTTGAGACAGTTATTCCAAATATATCTCAAAATAATTTTTTCAAAAAAAGTTTTATCGAAAATGCTCTGCAATGTAGACATAGCCACTAAGTGTAATGTTCTTGGGCGCTCCATGCTTACTGGCTTTTTCCTGTCTCTTTCCCCATGATGGAAGTGGTTGCGGAGGCTCTGGCTCAGGACATGGTGCTCGTGGTGCTGATACAGGCCATGAGGGTTGTGGCATCGATTTCTCTCGATTGCTGGAGTCCCCAGGATCCAGCAGAGACAGCGATGGTGTAAGTCAGGGGTAGGCAACCCCCAGCACGTGTGCCAACAGTGGCACCAGAGCCCATTCAGAGTGGCACACAGCACCCTCTGCAGTACAACAGAAATTGCCACTCCTGCCACTGAAAGCGACTCTGGACGGCTTCCTTTGGGTGCAGCTGGGACACAGGAGGTCCCCCCATGTCTATGCCTCTATATGACACAGAAAAAACTCCCAGAAGTGCGCTTCTCCAGCGTTCCCTGTAAGCTATGAGGGCGCGCGGCTGCACAGCCCACTGCAGCTGCCTAGTGCAGGGAATGCTGCCGGCTGTGGCAGCCAGAGTCCCAGCTGAGAGCTCCTCTGGAGCTGGTAGTTGTTAAAACTCCTGTCCAGAGGAGCTCTAAGGGAGCATGCCCAGAATGTCTGAGCGTGCTCTATTAGTGCTGCTCCAGCCCCAGGAGCTGTAGCTTGGCCATGCTGCTCCAGTGGCTGGGTAAGACTGAGGGGAGGGGTCAGGCCGGCTGGGAGGTCATTGGGGGAGCGGGGTATGGTGGGAGGAGGAGATCAGGCTGGCTGGCGTGGGGGGGGGGCAGGGGGGCCTATCAGGAAAGCCGGGGGGCCAGCGGGATTGGGCCTGTGGGAGAGGCACTGCGCAGCAAGCAATGTGAGTTGCTCAGCTGCCTCCGCCTCTTAGTGGGAACATGGGTCCTCTCTGTAGTGTGATGCTCCCAAAGGAGCCACTTTGGGCAACTTCTTTCTGCAGCATGCCTGGGAACCACTGAAAGGAGCTGCTTCTTTTCATGGCATGCCTGGGGACCCCTGTCCCCAGGCACACCACCAAAATGAGTCACTCTGGGCGACTTCTTTCCATGGCATGCCTGGGAAGCGCTCCCACTCCAGCTGTGACTGCGCTGAATTTTCAGGCAGCTACCATGTTTTTTTCAGCAGGGGGCCCCACCAGCACCAGCTGAGGGTCAGGGAGGAAGGACTGGAACAGGGGTCAGCAAAGGTTGCTGATCCCTGGTGTAAGCAGCCCCACCACTGTGGACAAGTGGGAACCCTCTGCTAGGTTAATAAGGGAAGACAGGGGTGTTGACCCTCTTTCTTTTCTATTCAGGTGATGGAACACAGGTGGGTGATATAAGGTAGAGCCACTAGGGGGCAGGGGGGGTAGTGTTTAGGGAGCCTGTACCTGGGACCCCCCTGCTGGTCACACTGGATTCAGCTGGTTGGACCAGGGGGCGGAGAGCTGGGCAGAGCGAGGAGGGAAATGGAGGGTCCAAGAGACAGGACCCTGCCATGGGGTGTAGCCCTAATCCCCTGGGGGTTTCACTTCTGGTTGTTCTGAGGATGCTGATACCAACTGTCCTTGCTGCTGTATGAACTGGTTTGCTAATAAACCCTCTGATTGCCACACTGGCTGAGAGTCACTGCTGATTGGGACAGCTGGGACCCTCCTGGAGGGAGGAAACCCCCTCCAAGGGAGACCAGACAGAGCAAGGATCGGACCCTCTGAGCCTGGAGTTGGGAGCTGGCTGCACGGAGCGTGAAGACCCGGGTGCTGGACGGGAGGAGACTCCACCGTAGCAGAGTCCTGACTGGCCGTGGACAGAGGGGATCCAAGAGGCTTTTCTGGGGTCTCCGTCACAACCACACACCTGGGAGGGAAGGCCATTCTTCGGAGGGGAATACACTCTGAACCCACCCACCAAGCCCTTGCAGGCCACCAGAGAGCTGTCCAATCAGAGCAACTTTCCTTCCTGCCAGTGTGGGCTGGATGCTTGCTAGCTCCCTGGCATAAGGAAGAGCACTCACTTCAGAAAGATCAGCATGTAAGGAAGCAAGGCAGGAGCAACCTAGGAATGTCACTTATGCTATGTCTATGCTGATGGTGGCAAAATCGTTGCCATCAGCCCAGTGTTTCGGGAGCGGTTAGCAGCGAGTCTTAACTCGCTGCACCACTCCCAGAAGTTGACCCCAGAAGTCCTGAGGACCAAGGAGCAACAGGAAATCTGCGGTCGGCTTTCCCGAATGTGTACTGGTGGCTAAAAAAGTCGCTGGCAGTTATGCAAGGAATTTTACGTTCCTTTTGTAACTGCTGATCAACTGCTGCCAAAAAGTCACCCCAATGTAGACTAGGGCTGAATAATAGACCTGGCACTTAGTAACAGACCCGGTCAGGTTGCAGGGAGAAGACCCCAACTAAGCCACCCCCACAGCACATGGGATCCCTCCAGACCTCAGCTCTCTTGCCTTGCTCCTGTTTAATCACCATGCCAGGAAAATAACTGCCCACCTCCCTGGTCTTCTCCAAGTGGGCTGGAAGATAGATGAAAGACCAGGACAGCCTGCACACTCAGAAAAGGTGGGGTACAGGCGTGGGGAGGAGCTGCCTCCAGTCCCACGAGGGATATGTGTATTTCTTCTTTAGCTTCCTCCACACACTTCCTGAAACCAGCTCCTCTTGGGCACCCACCAAGGAGCAGTGAGCTTTCCCAAGTGACCACGACCATTCGTGGCAGGATGGCAGGGCAGGAAGGGGTGTGCAGCAAGCAACCTGATTTATGTGTGGCGACAGATAATCATGGCTCTTTCATCAGCTGCCAGAGAGACAGGCCTGGCTGAGAATCACGACACATTTCTGGCTCCCTGCCTCAGTTCGTAAATCTCTCCAGTGAGGCATGATAAATCAGTCAGGCGTCTAAGCGTGCTGCGCTGGAGTAGGAGTTCCCCATCAGCCTGCCCATCCCATAATGGGCGCATAGATAGGAAGCATCCAGGACAAGGTGGGGATGGTCTCCAAGCAGCACACTAATTACAGGCAGCAGGTGGTATCCTGGGTCTGTGATTTATTGTCTGGCCTTCCCCTCTTCCAAATGCTCGGGGTGGGATCCTGTGGTGCAGGGTCCCAGCCAGAGCAGAATCCTGGAGACAAGAAGAATGGGATGTCAAGGGAAATCATGGAATCAGTCTCTCTGTCCTCTAGGAGACAGGGATGCATCATGGTCCCAGTACTCCCAACCCCATATGTTCAAAAATCACAAGTCAAGCACACCAAAAATCCTGACAGAATGTAAGAAGGAGAGCTGTAATGCTCTATTTGCCCTGTACTCTTCAAGCCTTTAGGGTACCCTGAGGTCCCATTTTGAAGCTCTTTTCACAAACACAAGGGCTAAAAACTTCCTTATTCTTTAAGAATGAAAGCTGAAAACACTGCAGGCAGCTCCCCTTTACTCCAGGGGGCCCGGTGGTAACCAAATTGCAGCCAGATTAGGTCTCTAAGTAGCACTAGTGCAATGGCTGCCATCTTGGATGGATTGAGCCTCCAGAGTTAACAGTGCAAGCTGCTATGGCCAGGCTCCCAGGCTGCAGCTAATAAATTCTGCTCTGTGGCTCAGACCCTGGGACACACACTACGGCAACTATGCAAGAGCTCTGTGAAGTCTCCAGCGGATACAACCCAGGGCAGCCCTTAGCCTCACAGCTCTAACAACTAAACCATGTTCTTTGTCTGTATCTAACAGGGATCTGTTGACTTACCTGCCATCTCCCCTTGCCCAGCTACTCCCTGGTGGGAGAGAGCCCAGGGGAAAACTAAAGCCTCCCCTTTTCCGGGATGTTCTGCCACTGCTGACCCTCTGCAGAAATCCCCCAGCACTGCACAGATGTATGTCCTGGCCAGAATTTCTGCAGCGACAAGCCTGTAAAAGGGACCTTGGTGTTTCCTGCAGGAGTCCCTGGGTGCTAAATCCTGCCCCCAAACTGTCTCAGCTGAGCTTGGCAGGCTGGTCCTGTGGGACAGGAAAGCTGCTGATCCTAGGCAGAGTGGTGCAAGTCCAGCCTGCAGAGAAGGACATTAAGGTGGGAGCAAGCAAGTGTTGCTGATACACAGGTGATGGCTCTGAAATATTTGTAGAGCTTTGCCTTGCTTTGAAGTTCTGATGCTCTGTCCTCCTCTTCCCTGAAACCCCACCTTGATTTATTGGCCTCCTCTAACACTGGCCCCTAAATTAGCTGTAGCTTTAAAGAGCTGAGAGCAGAGAAAGGAAATAGACAAATAGCCCCATGCTAATTGTAGCTATTGATCAACTCCATTTGAGATCGTCAGCTAAGGATGGCAGAATAAAAGCAGGCCATGTTCTTACAGGGCTTTGTTTCTTTCCAGGAACCCTAGCAATCTGTTAGGCCAACTCTGGTGACATTTCTCATGATGTGACCACTGGCTCCTGAAGGTGGTTAACTGCTGAGAGCTCATTAAACTATCAGCGAGGGCAGTGGGATGGATTACTCCAATGGCAGGCGGTGTTGTGACCGCATGGGGAGCTGCCAGTGTCCCAACAGCCTGCACAGCTCTCCCACAAGCAAGGAGAAGAAACATGCCCATCAGGAAGAGATTTATTTGTTTTTCAAGTGTGTTCTAAAAGAGGCCATGGAAATTCCTCCTCCTAGGGACGATGAGTAGTTGAATGATTCCCAGAGAATGGGAGCACTGGACTCTTGCGTGTGATTTCTCATGTTAGTTTTTATCTTCATGTTCCCAATGTCATCCATTGTATTATGGTAGGGTGTGAGATGGATGCACTAACAAAACAGGAAGTGAAAATGTGGAAAGAGAAGCCAAGGAATGAGAGTCAGGTGATCAAGGACTCAACAATGAAAATACCAGACACTTAGTTAGGATTTCCAAAGGGATAGCCGTGTTAGTCTAGTCCAGCAAAAAAAACAAGGAGTCGTGTGGCACTTAAAGACTAACAGATTTATTTTTCGCATGAGCTTTCGTGGGAGAAAATCCCACTTCGTCAGATGCTTCGAAGATGGGTGAACTTACAGAATGGAATGAAAATAAATGCAAGGGGGTGTAAAATGTAGGATCAGGTCATACAGTAACAGTAAATCAGAGCCAGGAGCGTTGCAGGTGCCTGGCACATGGGGCCCGTGCCCCGATTGCCTGCACCAGTGCCCCGGGTCCTGGCGGGGCCCCGCCTCTCCTGGTTTCCGGGCAGATCGGGCCGGAGATCTGGGCCCCAGCTGCCCGTGGCTGTGGCTGCTGCTCCAGGCCCTGTCACCAGCCAGGGATCCAGGGCCCAGCTGCCCGTGGCAGTGGCAGCCACTTCTGGCCCCTTCAAAGGCCGGGTGACCCCGCAGCAGCGACTGCCACTCCCTGTTCTGTCCCCGGCCAGGGGCATGACCTGCAGGCAAGGGGTGGGGTCTGGGCTCGTGTCTTGGGTCATTCCCCAGGGCAGCGACGCGCCTGATCAGAGCAGTTGTTAGGTTCAAACCCTGGGAAGCCTGAAGTCAAATTACCTTTTGTAATGCGAAAAGAGCCCATAGTCTCAATTCAGTCCTGCTGTCACAGAATTTAGTTTGTATATTAATTCGAGTTCAGCTGTTTCTCTTTGAAGTCTTGATGTCCCAGTCACATCTCTGACGACGGTTGTTAACAAATAATTTATCGAATGATTCGAAAGATGGAAATGCTCAGCAGCTGGCTTCTTTGTTTTGTGATTTCTGATATCAGCTCTATGTTCATTTATTTTTTTGCGCTGGGATCATCCTGTTTGTCCAATGTATAAGGTGTTGGGGCTTTTCTGGCACATGATGGCATAGACCACATTAGTAGATGAGCAGGTAAATGAGCCTTTGATGGAGTAGCAGGCTTGATTAGGACCTATGATGGTATCTGTTGTGCAGATATGTGGGCAGACTTGGCAGCATGGTTTGTTGCAGGGGTGTGTGCCTGCTTCAGTGCTTCTGTTGTTAGATCTGTAGTTGCTGGTGAGCATCTGTTTAAGATTGGGTGGCTGTCTGTAGGTAAGGAGAGGTCTTTCTCCCAACACTTGAGAGAATGAGGGATCATCTTTTAGAACAGGCTGTAGGTCCTTAATGATCTGTTGCAGAGGTCTGACCTGACTTGAGGGTTGTATGTGGTGACTAGTGGTGTTCTGTTGTTTTCTTTCTTGGGCCTCTCCTGTAGTAGATGACTTCAGGGTACTCGTCTAGCTCTGTCAATTTGTTTTCTTACTTCCCCAGGTGCGTACTGTAGCAAGGCCCCTGTTCCTGGAAATCCTGGCCATTCTGGTTAGCTTTTAGTTGTATTTGCCATTGTGCCCATCGACTAGGCCACCATTGTGCTGGATGCATGATTTTCCCATGCCTTGGCTGGAGGATCACCCATTAGCTAAGGCGTTCAATGCTGAGAAAACAATGGGGTGATAGGTTCTTGCCTCTGTCTTCTGAGGAATAAATCCTGGAGACGCACAGCAGACAGCTCTGCCCCCAGGCTTCAAGCTTGCTGCTGCTTGGACAGGACAGGAAGGCTGTGGAGGTAGGTAGCACTTTAGCTCTTTTATCACCTGCCCCGATCCGCCCTGCAACATCCTTGCTTCCTGCTCAGCAGGGCAGAGGGTGTGACTAGGCCTCGGAGCAAATTCCTCTGTCCTAGTCATGTGCAGGGGGTGTTTAAGTGGTCAGCCCCTTTGCAAAGGGGGGAAGGTGGGATTTTGCCAGAAAGGCAACACTCCCTCGCTAGTGCCTAGTGAGGGTCATGCTTCCCCCATACTGGGCGTTGGCTTGGGCTGCAGGGGTAATGCCACTTTGCTTCTGTTCCTAAATGCACTCAGTGCTGGTGGCAGTGTTGGGCCAGCACCCCTGGGGATTGATGGCATCTGGCCAGCTGAAGAGCAGCAACAGAGGAATATGCTTCCCCTGTAAGGCACTCCCTTGTTGTACCAGCATGCCTCCAGGTATCTCTTACTGCCAGGTCCCCCCAGTGCACCTACTACTGTCTCCCGGGGCTTGTCAGAAAAGCCATCACAGATTCACTGCCTGCCATCAGTTCGAGTCAAAACACTGTTTGAGACATGTTCATGTGTCACACCAGGGATGCCCACAGAGCGGAGCTGTTTGGACCAACACCATCTTCCCCAGCTGGGAGAATCACTCACAAGCTGGTCAAGGACACCCTAATGGGGAGAGGATGCTGCCAACAGCTGGCCATGCTCTTAGGAAGCCCCCATGGTGGGAAGGGGACAAAGACATAACCTTTGGATCATGATATTGTATTGCACAGCCAGGTGCATCATGGGAGTTGCATGCCATGGACTGCAATACAGTACTTGGGACCAAATCAAATTGCCTCAGCAATTAGCCAGCTGGTGCAAAACAGAGGTGTCTCAGCAGCAGCTCTAGGCAGTCCCAGCAGGCTGGGGTGAGCTTTTCTCTCACTCTTGGACAGGTCACTGACTAACCTGATGTCCCTGTTTTTCCTCTCGGTAACATAGAGATGATCATACAGATGCTACAGTAGTGGATGCAGGAGAGTAACCTGGACAGACAAATACATTCATGCCGCACAGGGGCTGCAAGCATTAATTAACGTTTGCAAAGGGCTTTGAGATGGAAGGAGGTGCCAGCAGCAGCTGCATTAGAAATGGTCATATAATGGTCATATAAGGCACAGCTTTTGTTGGTGAGAGACAGGCTTTCCAGCCACTGAACACCAGCCCTGAAGAAGAGCCATATATGGGGAAAGTAACTCTCTCACCAACCCAAGCTGCTCTGAAAAAAGACCTTGCTTCGTCCTGGGGCTCCAAGAACACTGCAAATATTATTGTCTAGCAACATGCTCTGCCTTCACTTGCAAACTTTCTCTCCTTTAACAGGGCAAAGACAGAACCTGGCTGCTGAAAGCGAAGTGATGACAGAGCCTGAGACAGGTCCACAGAAGCTGTTCTTTTCATGATGACTGAGAGCCGGCTAGAACAGATCCCAATCTGTCTGGCCCAAGAGAGGGGCTCTGGGTTGATCAAATCCAGCAAAACATGGAACAAATGGATGCAGCAACTAGAAAGGGAGGGTTCCTTTGCTGCTGGGCTGTGTGCTACACAAAACAGCAGCAAGGCCCATTCCTGAGTGATTTACAGCCTGTGCTCTCCTACTGGTGTCAGGTAGATCCCTTCACTGCTGCTGGCCCTGGCAGTTTGCACCCATCTTCTGACGGTCAGGGGTTGGGAGAGAAACATGAAGGAAGTGATTTGTCCCAAAGGACTAGGAAGGGAGGGGGAACAGTGCAGCTAAGGATGAGTGCTGCTTGGTTGTGTTGCACAGGCATTTCCATGCTTCCTGTCATCCCTTCCCTAATCCAGCACACCTGGAGGCAGGTAATAAAGGGACCAACGGGAACACGTGGTGCGATGAGGCTCAGCCTTGAAGAGTTTTTAGCAGGAGGCTGAGGCTGCTCTTAAGGGGTGTCCGTCTGCCACATCTGGCAGGAAGCAGGAGGAGAGAGATCTCGGCAGAGCCATGCCCAGACCAGCCCTGGGGAAAGGCACAGCGCAAGCGAAGAAGCCTGACAGTGGGGGAGAGGATCTGCCAGAGGTCACTGTACCAGGGGCTCTCTGCCTGGGAGCCAGGCAGGATCAGTGGGCAGCCAAAAGTGACAACACGGAAGAACTTAAGACAAGCAAGAGGAATAGGCCAGTGCGCTCCAAAGCAAGGAGGATTGCTGCCAATGTCAGAGAGCGGAAGAGGATCCTGGACTACAACCAAGCCTTCAACGCCCTGCGGCTGGCCCTGAAGCATGACCTCAATGGCAAGAGACTCTCAAAAATCGCAACCCTCCGAAGAGCCATCAACAGGATTGCCTCCTTGTCCACGTCCCTGCATGCTAGCCCGGTGCGGAGGTGGCCCTGTGCCCACACAGAATGCCGCATCTGGTATAATGGGCCCCAAGAGGAGGCAGGCATTAAGGGCAGCCAGCCCCAGCTCATCCAGCTGCCTTTTGAACACAACTACCCAGAGGCATCCAACTCCCAACACTGTCCTCCTTCCTCTTTGTATCCCAGGTATGCCACAGAGCCTCCACTCCGGCCCCATTACAGAAGCCCAAAGAAGGATCATTTTATATCCAGCCCTGCCTATTACTCCAGTGAGAACTCCCTCCTTGGGGTCAGAGCCACCTGCCAACACAAACACACAAGCTGCTTTAGAGATTCTCTCCCAGGGCCAGTCTCCCGGCAGCTGGGGTGTATCCAAGGATCAAGCTACCAGTAGTCTCTGCCCATGCACTGAATAGGATTCCTGAGCAAGGAGAGAAGCTGACTCCAGCTGCCAGAAAGGCAGCACCTCTCCTTGTCAGAGGGGAGAACTGGGAAAATCAACTGCTGGGACAGAGGGAAGCTCATGCCATGAGGTGAGCCAAGGCAACACTGCATGGGATTCCTGGCGCTGCCTGCACAGCTAAGCAAAGGGACACAGGGAGACTGAGATAGAGGGGAGTGGAACTCTTTGTATTTCTCTAGCGGGAGTTCAGACTATTTGCCTCTGCTGTAAATCTAAGGTTTCCATTCTGCAGTTCTCCTTGGATCAACCTTATTCATTCTCTCTTTCTCTTTCTCTCTGAGGAAATGTGATTTTAAAAAGCCAGAGCACGTGTTCATGTGTTAGGGTTGGCACAACAGGTCACGCTAATCTTATTAAACCCCTTTGGTTGCATGGTCACTGTGTCTCTGTGTGATGAGAGTTATGGAACCATAAGCTGGGAAGGTTCACAGTAACTTGGTTTTATCTATTTTCTAAAGTGTAAACCCACTGGGGCCCATGACCCCAGGAAGGTTTAGGGAGGAGACAGGACTCTATTTTCATCACTGCCAAGCGGATGTCCGTGGATAGGATAATGATGACCTCATGGTCAAGCCAAATGGTGAAGGAGGAAAGTGAAAACCTGGGCGCTGCACATACGAGGCAATTATAGAGGGGGAAAGCTTGGCTGGTCTCAGGAAAGGCCAGGAGAGAAGCGGGTGCAGGGGAGAACAGCAGGGTCAGAGCCTGTGACTAAAACAGCCAAAGAAAGGGCATGTCCTTGCAAGCCCCTTGGCAGACAGTTTCTGGGATCAGCATACACTATTGAATCTGTGTGCTGGCTGGTGGGAGAGAAGGTGAAAGGTGGGAGTGCTGGGGAATCTGGTCTGCCTACCATTGATCTGCAAGGGGAAAATCTCTCTCAGAAGCCCCCTGGGTAGGCAGGAGGGCAAAAGAGAAAGTTTGGAATCAGATCTAAAAAGCAGTGCAAATATATGGGGAAGGCAGCGCCTAGAGCAGGGGTGCACACAGAGGCCTGGCTGCAGGTAGTTGCCTTGCTCACAGGCTATGAGGTGAGAGCATTGCACTCATATGAAAGCAGCTTGTATGGGCCAGGCATGAGTCTTCCTGCGCTGGATGAACCCTTGCCTAGAAGAGTCAGTTCTGTGCAGCAATCCTGGCCTGGAGAGTTCTGCTGGGCCAGTGTCGTTACACCCCTCACACCCCTGGCTCCCTTCTAGGGACTCTTCCACTGCTGTTTCCCTGTCTCTGGGTGTGGGGGCCATGTGTTGTGCAGAACCTTGCACCTGCTTTGGGGTGGGCCCTGAGACAGTACCTTTATAAATACAGCTGTACCCATACACTTGCTTTTCCAGATCTTCCCCAAAGTGCCACCCTTTCTCCCCTTTCCAATGAGACCTTTCCATTGCTAGTGCTCCACCCATCTCCTGCAGGGGATTAAACCCCACAACCACTCTTTGTGCCACAGGTACCCCCTGCTGGTGAAATACACTGGGAGCTTGAACTTGCAGGCAAAGTGGGTATTTGCTAATGCACACTCCCTCTAGCTTACTACAGCACATAACACACTTCCAGAGCCTCCAAACAGGGTGCCGAGCACAGCTGCATGGCCTTTGGGGCATCAGCTGACTGTCCAGGAGCTGGCTGAGAACAGAGAACCAGGAGCCATCTAGCAAGGTATGTCTGCATGAGAAAGCCTCTCTCTGAAAGGGCCAGGCTTACCTGCACCCTATGATCACAAGCTGATCCTCACCATCCTCCTCTAAATTCCTCCCAGCTCAACCCACGGGGGATGCCCCAGTGGCTAGGACAGGGTTAAAGTGTTTTGTGGTGCAAGTTACGGCCTGAGTCTCAGTTCTACCAAGGTCCTGTTACTCCATTCTGGTGGTGACATAGGGTTTTAAAGGAAGCACAAACTGCATTTCTGCTCACTGCCCTGCCTGTGGTCCATGGGTGCAGTGGGACTAAGGGCTGGTCTATGCACCCACTGACACATGACAGCAGATATTTATTAAAGCCAATGTCCATGGTCTGAGCTCTCGCTGGGACAACAAGAGTGTAGCTGAGGTCTATACCAATGCATGTGAGCCACTTGGGCTCTAGGATAAGTGTATCCCTGTGAGACAAATCAACATAACTCACTTGGTTTGAATAAACACCTTTTGGGGTTTCAGTGCCAGTCAGTTTGTGGTGACTCAGGCCTTTCATTCATTCTTAAGCACAGGGTGAGTGGCAGCTATATTGGCTTGGGAGCCAAAGGTACAGTTTGACTTCTATTTTGAGGGGGAAGTTCCAGGCAGGCCAGTGGGGCCGTTGGCGGGGGGAGGAGGGCGCAAATTCTACGCCTGCTCACAGCTTGCAGTTTGCAGGGGCAATGCCACCAACTCCAGCCCTGAAGGGAGCCCACCAGAGGAAAGACTGCTTCAGCAAAATGACAGAGCTAGTTCTGTGGCCAAGAGGTGCTACCACTGTAAGCCATCTCCACTGTTGGGTCAGGCAGCAGTCCCCCTCAAGGTGGGACTTCAGCAGTGGTTACAGCAGTGGTGTGAGGCTTCCTCTCATTCTTGGGTGTCTGCTCAGATGCTATATCACTGGAGAAGCCCCTCCAATGGGGAAACTAGCCCTCCCTCTCTATTGCTTGTTACCAGTAATCATTTGGAAGGCACAATCCCATGAATAGGATTCAGTCAAAACCAGAGCCCACCTCCATTCCTGTTCCAATAACAAGCAAATCAGGCAGAGACAGACGGAGATGTGCGTTTGAAGAAGAAGGCTGGTTTGGGATTCAGGAGACCTGTTACAGCCCCCCATATAGGCAAGGCACCGTATGTCGCTGTGCCTTGGTTACCCATCTGCAAAATGGGAGCAGTAACACACCCTTTGCTTTGTCTATGGAGCCTCAGAGCTCCTAGTGGCAGGGCCAAGATACTGAGTGTGTGTACGTTGAACAGTGGTGCCCTCCATGCAGGGGATCTGACTGAGCAAGAAGGGATGTGTCTCAGGGAAGAAGAGATGCAGGGATACAAAACTAAGGCTCTGGAAGGAGCCAGAGAGCTTAGCCAGGAGTCCCACAGGAACAATGCTGGGTGGAGACACCCCTACTTTAGCAAGAAGGCAGAGTGGAGAGTTTGGGGGCATCCAGATTGTCTCGTGGCTGATGCAGAAACTACTTTATCTGCACCGCTAGGGGTCACTCGACACCACTTCAATGATTCACAAGGGCCAGAGAAGTCCAAACAGGAGTGAGATAACACCACAGAATTTTAAATACCTACATTTTAGAGACAGGAAGCAGGGAAATGGCCCTTTCCCCTGCTCTGCCTCACGGTGTTAACAGTGCTCCCAACACAGCTGTATTGATTTATTACTAATGATTGTAACTCTCCCCCCATGCTCTGCTGTCCTGGCAGGCTGGTACACGTGGGGCCAAATTTTGCTCTCCATTACACTGCTGTATATGGGCATCAGGCCAGTGAAATGAGAGAGTTACTCCAGACTGAAATATGTAGGGCAGCACACTGGCCCTTTGCTCTTTCCACAGGGCTTCCCCATGTCTCTCTTCACTCCACAAGGCAAGTTTCCAAATGTACACACAGCTCCCAGTGTCCTGGAGCCATTGGAAGAGCTCATGTCTGTGTGAGGACCTGGGCATATGAATGCTCACATGCTGCCCGAGCCCTCTCCCACTTTGGCTCAGAGTTCAGCCCTGACACACGCACGCATCCTGGCCTTCCCTGAATTTTTAAAGCAATGGGGTGGAGCGTGGACTTGTCTTTGACCCAGCAAGGCTATTGCTGCAACTTTTCCTTTTGTCTCACTCTCGGGGTTACCTCTGAAGTGGTGACCGGAGTACAGAATAGCTTTCCCCAGACACAGTGAAGGAGGGACCCAATGTTCAATGCACCTCATTATCCTGGGCACAGAGGAAGACTGGGGCTGCTTCCAAAAAAAATCAAAAGTCAGAGAAAAACCAACAGCTAGTGTGATACTGTCTGGGTCTAGGGGACATGTTATGATTATTTTTCATATTAATATTTCATATTTGCAATAATCCATATGTGATATACCATGTTTGGTGTCAATAGAAAGGCTATAATCTGCTAGGAATGATTATATGGTTTATATGTAGGTATCATGCCTGTATCAGAAATTAGAAATCTATTTGTTTTTATATGTATTCCAAGTGATTTGTTCTTAAGGCAGTCCCAGACTGGGTGTCTGCAAAACTATTCCTCCTCTTGATGGCTCCTATCAGGGGGGCTCCCATCTGCAGTGGGCCCAAGAAGAAGCCTGTTTGACCAGTTACCCAGACTGACCATGTGGCCCAAGTCCATTTTGATCTTGAAAGGATTCTGAGATATAAGGCAGGGGACCCATCTCCATTTTGTCTTCAGTATTCAGCCTGTCTGCAACCAACACCCTCCTCTGGAACTATTCTCCTGGGACTGAACAGAGGACTGAGACCCAGGTGGTGGGTGCATATCAGAGGAATGGGACTAACCTGCAAACTACATATTCTTCAAGGACTTCTTTTCTATGGACTCTAAACCATTTGTATGTATGTGTTCCACTTTGACCCTTTAACATCTCTTATGTTTTGATTGTTTACTTTTTATATTAAACCTTTAGTTGTAGTTACTAAAGGATTGGCTGGCAGTGTGGTATTTTGGGTAAGCCTATGTTGTTCTGGGTGGTGTGGCTGGCCCACTGGGGTCAAGAGAACCTATTTCTTAAACAGAGCCAGTAGCTAGAGGGGACCATAGGAACTGATGTGCAGTAAGTGGGCTGTTTCTGTTTTGTTATGCTTGGTGATGACCAGAGTGGGGAATCAGAAGCATGTTTTGTTACCAACTGGGAGACTGATTTAAGTACCATCTGTCAGTGGTTTGGGGATTTGGCCCCTGGTTTTGCAGCTTGCCCTGGTTTTGGCACATTCAGGAGGTTATCCCAGGAGGTCCAGGTCACAGCCAGAATCCAGAAACAGTGGGTTACTTACCAATAACTATTCTTCTTTGAGATGGGCTGTTCAGATTCACTCAGTATTAGGTGTACGTGCCTCAGCACATGATTGATTGGAAACTCTTTTGCCCTAGCCTGTCAGAAAGGGACAGGCGGCTACTGCTCCCCTTGCCACTCCATGGCTACATAAGTGGCCGCCGCCCAGCCCCTCCTCAGTCCCTGAAAGTCACCAACTCTGAGTTGCGGGGACGGTGGGAGGGTTGTGACTGAATCTGAGCAGTCCATCTCAAAGAAGGAGAGTTGCTAGTAAGTAACCCACCATTCTTCAAGCGCTGCTCAGATACATTCAGTATTAGGTGACTGCTAGCCGTGCTGATGGACGGTGGGTGGAGTTGGTTGTTTCCTGCCTTCAGCACAGCTGCTGCCAGAGGAGTCAGTGACCCAGGCAACTACAGGTCCAGCAGAAGTACCTAGAGTATCCACGTAAGGACCGTGGGCCAGGTGAAGAGAAAACCATAAAGTAGAATGGTCTGACCTAAGAGGGAAGACAGAAAGGCCAACGCAGTTCAAGGGTTCCCTGACTGCAAACAGCAGGGGCAATGATGGTCTAAAGTCACATTATCATAGAAAATGACAACGAAAAACGCAGTTACCAAATCATGACCAGTGAGGCCTATATCACTTGAGAGCACCACGACATGCAGGCAAGAAAAGCAGTGACATTCCAACAATACCTTATTATAAGGCATCAGCAAAACGCAAGTGCCAAGCTGCAAACAGGTAGATGTTCACAAATGCCACCCTGGGCAGTCGGCGGCTCACATTTGCGAAGGCGAGGGAGCCTGAGATATTCTCTAATGCTACAGCTATAATGAGATCATTAGGAAGCAATGGGAAGTTAATGATCCCAGAGAACACAGTCTACCAGTAGCAAATACCCAAAACTGGGTGAGCAGCAAGAAAGAAAGGAGTCAGAGGAAACAGGACCTTGGGGGTCCAGCAAGACAAACACATGAAGGCATTCAACAATAGGTGAACACCCACTAAAATACAACTCCTTGACAGCTGATGTGGATTGGAAAGAAACTGGGATACCTTTTGGCGCCTGTCTGCTAGGTGAAGTTCACCACAGGTGCTGGGCAAGGAACTCGGGGCTCAAATAGATGAAGGGTAAGACAGGGTGCGTAGCATGGGGCTCATGGCCTCGTGCGGCCCTTAAGCTACCTCCCAAGGTTCATGATGAGGTGAACGTTACTGGTATCTGCAGTACCATGGCATGTAACAGGTTCAGTGGTGCGGTCCCCAGATCGAGGCACCAGCCGACGTCACAGGCTGAGTCTGCAATGCCGGTAGGGGATTGAAAACCCACCAGTAGGAGAAGAGAAAGCAAGGTCTTAGGGGTCTAGGTACACAGGGCAGGGGAAAGATAGCCCTGTTAGTCCAAGATGGGATGAGGGTATGCTCCGTGGTAAAGTGGACCCTCGTCCCGTCCCCCCTTCTCCTGTCATGTGGCTTTTTTTTTGTGTGTGTGCAGCCACAAGGGAAGGGAGTAAGAAAGTGGAATTGGGAGGGAGGGCATCCCTGCCGATGGGGATTCTTACGGACCCAAAGGAACCCCCTGGGTGGGGGGGGGAGTAGTGCCCCACAAAATTTTAAGTCAGGATCATGCCCCTCACAGGGTGGTGTTTTCCCCTTAATGCTGCCTTGAAAATGGGGGGTAGCTGACAACCCCCGGTAGGTGAGGAGGAGCTGAGGCTCATCCAGTGGAGAACAGGGGAAACAACTTGAAGGCTACTGGACAAAAGGAAGGGCATTGGGTGGCCTTTACTGGTCTGGGCAGGGGGCCCTGAAGACAGGAACTTCACATCCCCCTGGGGGTCCTGGGCAGTATGGTGCATGGCATCCCTCTCAGTCGCAAAGAGAGACTGTCTGCCGAAAGGCAGGTCGAGTACGGCCTGCTGAGTGATGGGGGGCACCCTCGCCTCCCTGAGCCAGACCATGTGCCGAAGGGTCATGGGTGAGGCCATGGTGCAGGAGGCTGTGTCCATGGTGTCCCAACCTGACAAAAGAAGGTCGCTGGATGCTATTTTGCCACCCTTGAGGAAGGCATCGAATTCCTCCCTGTTCTCCTGTAGGAGCAGGTGTCTAAACTTACCATAGACTCCCATACGTCCAATATATATCTGCCGACCAGGGCCTGGTTGTTGGCTACCTGTAGTTGAAAGGAGGAGGAAGAATACACTTTCCTCCCAAGGAGGGCTAATTCTGCCGCCTCCTTTGACACTGGGATGGGATCACGGAAGGTCTGCCCTGGGCCGAGTGCAACTTCCACCACCCCTTGAGATGGTACCGGGTGGTGGGTGAGGGAGGGAAACTCTGTCTCTGGCACCTTATATTTTAAGCCCGCTGTGCCAGAGACTGGAGTGATGGAGCCAGGGCTTTGCCACTGGGACGTAACAAGGTCCCATATGCTAGGGTGAAGAGGCACAGCAATAGGGTCGGCAGAGGTGGAGACTGGCCCAAATAAAAGGTCAGTAGGCCTCAAAGGGGACTGAACCTCCAATCCCATATGTGCCATAACACGGCAAATGAGATTAAAGTGTGCCGTGAGGTCCCCGGTGTAGGAACTTGGGACCGGATTTAAGGCTCTTCCCGGAACCGGTGCCAGACTGGGCAACGCAGTACCGTGGGACTCCGCCGTAGTCTCTTTGGAGGCCCACTCATGGGACTGGTACCTGAAGGGGGACGGCACCGAAGGTCAAGGGCAGGGCCATTTACTCACCCTCAAAACACCCTCATCCGGGCTCGGAGACCGAGAAGGCACTTGTGACCACAAGAATGGTGCCAGTGAAGGCAGTGTATGGTGAGACGACTTAGCAATATCGGGTCCCTCATAT
Organism: Podocnemis expansa; assembly: GCA_007922195.1. Classification (NCBI taxonomy): domain Eukaryota; kingdom Metazoa; phylum Chordata; order Testudines; family Podocnemididae; genus Podocnemis; species Podocnemis expansa. The sequence continues at coordinate 29,352,642 of ML681971.1, forward strand.
GTCGGTTCCCGAGCCGGGGAGCTCGGTACCGTGATTGGGGAAGGTGTTCGGTGCCGCTTGCGGGGCAGCCATGCTCCCAAAGCAAGAGCCGGTTTACCCCTTTTTTTTGGGTGGTACCGGGGTGGGAGGCATTGGCAGGAGGAGGAGGGACCGTACTGCCTCAAAGGCCTCTGGTGTGGTGGGAATCAGTACCATTTCCTGCCAGTCCCACGGCAACTCCCGTGTCGGGCAGGGCGATCTGCACCGGTGCTCTGGTACCAACAGCAGTACCAAACTGGTCTTTTTATGTTCCTTCGAGGAGTGGCCCCGGGAAGGCACTGGTGCCGAGCTTGCATGCGGTACCAAGGGATGCCCCGAAGCCTCGGAGGTAGGCGGCCATGTCTGCCCGGAGGCCAGTGCACAGCACCTTTGCTCCCTGTCCTTGATCATCCTTGGCTTAAAGGACTGACAGAGGGAGCATTCAGTGTCTAAGTGGGATTTGCCCAGGCACCAGAGGCACTTCTTGTGGGGGTCATCCCACAGGAAGGCCCTGCCGCAGGCCACACAAGGTTTAAACCCCAGCATAGCAGGCAGTAAGGAGGAGTGCGGTTGTTGCTCCGAGGCTGGAAGCTCTGTAAAAAGAGTTCTCTTTTGTGGAATGACATCCACGAAGAGGCGTTCTCAATCAAGCTGCAGGCTCATAAACAAGAGAGAAAGGCTACTTGCAAGATAGCCAGGAGCAGGCCGTTCCAAGAACCGTCACTGAGGGCGGGAAAAAAATGGAACTGAGGAGGTGCTGGGTGGCGGCCACTTACGTAGCCACAGAGTGGCGAGGGGGACAGTGGCCGTCTGCCCCTTTCTGACAAGCTAGGGCAAAAGAGTTTCCGACCAATTGTGCGCTGCGGCACGTACACCTAATACCAAGTGTATCCGAGCAGCACTCGAAGAACACATCTTTCCACATCTTCAGCTGTAGTGGCCACACCTCCCACAAGGACTAAACTCCGACCACAGGAGTTCAGGGAATGGCCCATTCACAAATGTGAGAAAATACATCTGCTTGCAGCTCACTGCATTTTAGTGCCTGCTAATTTATTTAAAAGGGTTCCCAAGCTACTTTCCACCTGAAATTACCAAGTGCTCCCAGTGCAAGTGGGTGACAACTGGGGTTTCCCAAAAAGCTCCGGAGAACGCTGTCAGTCTCCTCTCCCTCACATTGGCGTAAATTGCCAGAGTAGAATGAACTATCTCTGGTGTAAAAGCAGAAATGGGTGCCCTAATCCAAGAAAGAGTGTATGGAAAGCCTCGCTTTTAGGCATGGATGTGACCAGTGGTTCCATTCATTTAGCTATTTAGCTTATTGACTAGAAGGCTCAAAGTTTGGTCACAGGCCGTATGTGGGGATAGGATAAGTGACATTATGGAGTTCTTTGAGTTAGCACACAAAGGCAGAATGACTCTAACCCCTGGAGTGGGATAGTGAACACATGGCCCGTGGGCCATATATGGCCCCTAAAGCTATTTCCTGCAGCCCGCATTGACACTGTTGTTACCAGTATTTGCAACATCACTGTATGAAAAGGTTTCAGTAGTGTGGCCCCCAGGCTATCATACTAGCCCCCATGCAGCCCTCTACTAGTCCTCATGCAGTCCTCATGGTGATTTGACTTTGAGACCCCTGCCCTGGAGCAACTTGCCACTCTGGACAGCTTCTTTCTGCAGCATGCCTGGGAACCCCTGAAAGGGGCCACTTGTTTGCCAGGATAAGCCACCCTGGGCAACTTCTTTCCATAGCGAGCCTGGAAAGCGCTCCCACTCCAGCCATGACCACTGCTAAATTTTAAGGCAGCCGCCACATTTTTTCAGCAGAGGGGGCTGCTGGCACCAGCTCAGGGTTGGGGAGTAAGGGCTGGCATAGGGGCTGGCAATGGTTGCTGACCCCTGTCCTAGTGCAAATGCAAGTGGCTAAGCTTGATGCAGAAATGGCTGGGTGGAACCCCCTGGCTTGCATTACACTGGTCAGTTTAGATGCCCACCAGCTATTTGTCAGAAAACTCAAAATTCTGCCCAGTACTTTGGAGTCCTTTTCCAAGCAGAACTAGCATGTGACAAGGATGTATGGTACTGCACTAAAGCTGCCTCATGTCATATGCCGGCTGGCTGCCCACCCTGTAGAGTGACGCTGCCTGGCTAGGCTGACACAAATTGCTCCGGCTCCAGACCAAGGTCCAAAGATCAGTTGGATTTCCTTAGCCAGCTCTGTGGTGTCTCGGTGCACCTCCATGCTCCTGGGTGCATAAAAGGGACCCTCATGGCCAGGGCCGGCTCTACCGCGAGGTAAGAGACAGACACGGCTTCAGGTGACAGTTCTTAGGGGCGCCTACCCCCCTGAAGATCAGGCTGGCTCCTGCCTCTTCAACTCTTTCCTAGCTCGGGCACTGTTAGTCAACCTGCAGCTTAAGTCATGTAGGCAGAGTGCACTTTAAATCCCTCTGCAGGCGGACGCTGGAGGTTTATGCACGTTGGAAAATCGTTTTCAGCCTCCAGGAATAAGATGGGGGGGGGCACAACCCCTTGAGCCGGCCCTGCTCCCGGCTCGCCTTGCCGTTCAAAGTGAGGGGTGCTGGAGGCAGGCGACTGCCTGTCCCGGAGCAGGTCTGCGGCTTGGTTCGGCAGCTCTCGGCCCTCCTGCCTGCACGGCAACAACTTGCCAACTTCCTTCCCACCACCCGCTCCAGCTGGTGCCGGCCCGGCCTCGGCTCAACTAATCGCCTCAGTGAGACGGGGGCGGCTCCGGCTCCGGCTCCCAGCGGGGTCCTGGCGCCAGACGCGGGGGGGCAGGGCGACCCCGCCCCGGCCAGAGAGCGGCAGCGGCGGCGGGGCGGGGCAGGAGACCCGCGAGATCCACCCAGCGGCGGCGGGCGAGGCTGGAGCGCGGCTGAGCGAGGGCTGGGGCTGGGGCATGGCCGTCTAGCCGGCCGGCTCGCTCTCCTCGGGCGGGGCCCGCCGCCAGCATGGCCAGGAAGCCCGAGGCTCCCTTCGGGAAGGCGCTGGGGGGCTCGGGCCCGGCGCCGGCCCCGGGCAGCCAGGAGACGGAGCAGCTGCTGCTGCTGCCCGGCCGGGGCAAGGAGGGGCCGGCGAGCCCGGCGGGCGACAAGCGCCCGGAGCCCGAGCCCCAGCCCGAGCGGAACGGCCACAGCCTGCCCTGCAGGTCCGCCTCCGCCGCCCGCCTGGACAGCGGCCCGCCCTCGCCCTCGCCCTCCCGCCTCAGCCTGGGCCGGGCGTCCACCGCCACCGCCAGCGGCCAGGAGCCGGGCCGGCCGCGGGACTACCTGGTGCTGGCCATCTTCTCCTGCTTCTGCCCCGTCTGGCCCGTCAACATCGTGGCCTTGGTCTTCTCCATCATGGTGAGTATCGGCCCCGGCCCCGGCCCAGCAGCTTCCCCAGGGTCACCAGGTGACAGCCGGGGCCAGCCCTGCCTCCCGCTCCCGGGGGCGCCGGCTGGCAGAAGCCCCGGGCTCCCCGCCCCTCGACGGCAAAGCCAGGGGAGCTTGTAGCGACCAGGGACGCGCCCTGCTCCTGCCGCCGGAGGCCAGCCTGGAGCTCCGCCCGGCTGCCCGGAGGGAGGATTCAGAGTCGGACCCACAGCGCCCCATGGCCCCCACTCCCACCAACCTTGGGCGGCAGGCAGGGAGCACACGGAGTGGCCAGGGCTTTGTGGAGGAACAAGGCAGGGAAAAGCCCTTCAAGCCAGATTTGATGGTTTACTCCGTTCTGGAAACACTGTGGGAGGAGGTGAGGAAATGTCCTTCTGAAAGGGGCCCGGGGCTGTGCTTAGGGAGCTGGCAATGGCTGACCTGCAGCCTTCCCACAGGCAGCAAGGGGCACAAAGGCAGGGAGCCACCCACAGGACTTCTAGGGAGGGACCCAGAGCCAGAGCCAGGATGCTGCCATCCCCCACCATACTCACCTGTGTCTGTGCCCTGAGCACCTGGAGGCCACCTACACCAGCCAGCGAACAGGCCAGTCAGGGCAGTTTTTGACCTAGGACACAGGGTTTGTTCTAAGCCGCCTTCACTCCCGGGCAGTTTTATTAACACAAAGAGGACTCGAAACAAGAGCAAAGCAACACAGACCAGCTGCCCAGCCAGCAGAGACCCTTCCAGCTTCCATCAGGCTGGGGGAAAAGAGGAATCTGCCCTTTACCTAGGCAGCTAGTGCTGCAGCAGCTTCCTCATGGCTTTTATAGCACCACCCCAGATCACTTGAGGCAGAGGTAGGGACCTTGTTTTCTACTTCTTCCCCTGGCATGCTGAACTGGAGATCTAGACCCCCTTGTGTGAGGTGCTGTACTATCACCTGGTGAGATGTTTGCTGGTGCAGACAGCTGGCAGTCTAAATAGACCAGACCCAGACACCTGGAAGTTGGGTTAGGGAAGCGTGAAGACAGGCCACCTGGTTCTCCTCCTCCAGGGACCAGCAGGCCTTTACAACCTTGGTCAGACGTTGGCCTTTATACCCATGGGAAGGCTCCCTCTGAGCCTGTGATGACAGGCGTGAAGCCCTACTCACTGGGGAAGACCAAAGGAGGCACACTAACAGCAGATGGTGCATACGTCCAAAATACCATCACATGGGCTGTTTCTAGCTTCTCCTGGGCCAGCTTGAATGCTCCTGCAGCACCGCTCTTCCCCATGGCAAAACTAACAGGCAGTTCTCTCTCTTGCATCTTGTCAATTTTAAAAGGGATAGCCGTGTTAGTCTAGTCCAGTGAAAAAACAACAAGGAGTTGTGTGGCACTTAAAGACTAACAGATTTATTTTTTGCATGAGCTT
>ML681971.1:29357855-29428093 GCA_007922195.1 Podocnemis expansa
AACTGCTCTGATTTGCTGTTACTTTATGACCTGATCCTATGTTTTACACCCCCTTGCATTTAGTTTCATTCCTTTCTGTAAGTTCACCCATCTTCGAAGCATCTGAGGAAGTGGGATCTTCTCCCACGAAAGCTCATGCAAAAAATAAATCTGTTAGTCTTTAAGTGCCACACAACTCCTTGTTGTTAGTTCTCTCCCTGCCCCAGTTCCTCTCAGCAGCAGCACTAAGACGGTACACTGCTCTCAGTGAACCGCACATACTTCCATGATGGGCCAGGTCTTGTGGCTCTTACCCCTGCAAAATAGTGCCTTACTCCAGGACTCATCCATTGAAATCCAGGGGCTAGCTTTGCTGCACGAGGCCCTCCTGAACCTGAGGCGGTGGAACCTGGCACTGTCCGTTGGCTCCTCTTTTCCTGCAGGCTGTGATCGGCCTCAGAATAGTGAGCATGGCAGGGATTTCAACCCTGGGAAATGGAGAGGTAAGTTCACACCTGCTCACCCGGACAGACATTGGTGGGCTGGGTCTTGCAGTACAATTCTCTTTGCAACTGCAATAGTTAGAGACCAAGTTCTGAACCCCATGAGGCTGATGCAATGAAGAACTGGCTTGGCAAGCTGCTGTGAAAGGAGCCCATTCGCCCTCACCTAGGCAACTCGGAAAGATGCAAAGGCACAAGCTGTATCCCTGCCAAGTGGACACAGGGCAGTGCGGGGAGCCTTGTCGCTGACTCTCAGGGGTGGCAAGCATTAACTAGCACTAGAAGCATGGGCTCAGGTGTTCCCTCCCAGAATCAGGACAAAAACCACCTGGGACTGCTGATGTGCTCACCTCCAGGGGATCCTGGGGCTGTTTACTCTAGGTGTGGCTCAGGCAGGCTTGAGATCAGGGTGTTGCAATGGATTTGTTCTGTCTTCTCACCAAACAGCCGTGGCAGGCCAGTGCGCTACGCTTGCAGCCTATACTATCTGAAGTCACTGAAAAGCCACAAGTCCTTCCACCCCACAGTGTTGGGTTTGAGGCATATGGTGAGATTTCTCCAGTAAAACCATGATATCCAAAACCAAGGATTTTATGGGAAATATCGGCTCAAGGAAGATGCCTGATCGCCCTCCACCAAACAGTTCCAACTGCTGCTGACTCTAAGGGAGGTCAGAATAGGCACCCTCACCAGGGAAGTGAGGGAAATGTGATACCCCCAGCTTTTCATTGTCCTGTTTCTGACCTCCTCAGTTAGTCAGATTCTTCAGACAGGAGTTAAGTGCCTTTTGGTGCCATGCAACACTAAGTGCAATGATGTCAGTAACTGCATGGCTGCACCTATGCCACGCCAGTTATCAAGCAGAGCCAGAGCTCCTGTTGCTTTCTGTTTAATTGTTGCAAGACTAAGCAGGAGGCTTTTGTTCAAATAACTACAGAGTAACTGTGGCCCATTCCTCCCCTCCCTTTTTTTTTAAATGCACAGTTCCTGCTCCCAGCCCATTCCCTCTCACATGGCTCCCTGGAGAACTGCTGCAGCCAGGAGTACAGTTCGTTCGATGAATAGATACTTTACTTTCCCATGTGAAGCTCTAAAAGACTCGGCAAATAATAACTCCTGAAGTGCCATGCTGCTCAGGTGGTGTCAGGATCATTCTCCCCTTAGTACTCACTTGCAGAGCTACTGACTCCTTAGCTCATTAGCTCACACAGATAAGCCAGTATTACCCCCTTCCAGATGGGGGCACTGACACAGAGAGAAAAGACACAGAGCAGATTGGCAGCAGAGCAGAGCCTAGCCCTCGAGAGCTCTTCCCTCTAATCTCATACATGAAACATTAGTCCAGGTTGCTTCCAACCAGCTCACTTGATCTGGGAGCAGGTTACAGATTTTACTGGGGAATAAAAAGAAGCTGAAGACTGAGAAGAGGCTATTTCCCCCTGACTAGGAGCAAGTAAACTTCCCCCAAGAACAGAAAATGAGACTTCTTCAGTCCCTTTCTAGGGTCCAAACACTTTAAAGGCACAAACTGCACCTGGAGCCCTTCACTGAGCCTAAAGCAAATGTGCCAGGGCAGAACTAGCCTGTGTCAGAGCAAGGCAATATTCGGCTACTAATCTCCCATCCCTCCTTGTTCACAGGTGGTGCAAGCGGCAACCTCACCCTTCAGGCTGCAGAGCCTCCCAATTAGCACCACTCCAATTAGAAGGAACCACGCTGCTTTGCAGGGCCCTTGGGCCCGTTTTCTCTCTCAATTGTGCAGTACAAGCAAATCTCCCAGTCTAAAAATCAGCTGAGGGAAGGAGCAGGCCCCAAGCTCCAGGATGCTGCTTACTGAGCAGAAACATACCAAGGGGAATGGACAGTCAGCAGTTCCCCAGAAGCCAATAAAAAGTTAGAGAGGGAACATGGCGCTGGGCACTACAATCCCTCTGCGGAGGCAGTTCTCCATTTGGAAAAGGAATTGGGCTTTTTGCAGGAGCCAGATGGTGTAGGTAGAGAGCCTATTTAGCCAGGAGGTGAGGTAAGCTGGTCTTAGCTTGTTTCGCTCTGTATTACAGTGACCCTGGGTAAACGGGCAGTGGGTTCTTGCTACACATGCAAGGTAGCAATTCTCAGTTATGCTTCTGCCAGCATAACCCCGGATGAAGTCGTTCCCACACTCTTCCTTCTGCTGTAGTGATGGGGCTATGGTCGGGTTTTATTTGCAGACATCCTCCCCTCAGCACCACCAGGGTGGGGCAGGAACTGAAGAGCAAAGTCAGGAAGTTACCCATCCCTAAACATGTTCAGTGCTATGCATGTACCTTGGAAGTGATGCAGGACCATATCAGCATCAAACAGTCTACTGTGGCCCCTTGCACCAGGCAGAGGCACCATGGTGGATGGTGTCATGCCCAGCATCATGAGGTGAGGTGCCCAGATCTGGTTAAATCCTGAGGCAGGAAAACATTGTTCAGCATGGAGACATCAAACCAAATACAGCTGTTGTGTAAGCAGGCATGGTTCCCAGTGGCTTCAATGAGAAGTGTCACCTGCTTTTGCAGGGGGATGAATTTGCTTCCTGGTGACTAGAGAGGTGTGAATGTGCAGAGACTGATGTGACCAAAGACTTTCAGTAAACCTTGGCTGAGCACCTGCCCAGCTGTCTCTGGACTCCGGATCTGGCAGGAACCAGGATCTCCAGTGGCTTCTGGCACTGGGAAACAGCTCCCCTCTGGGGCACACTCCAGACTGCCTGTAGTCACAGCAGCAGCTGCCAGCTGTTTTTACAGCCTGCTGAGTTTTCTCCAGTAGCTGGAGGACTGAACCTTTGTACTTTCCTCTAAGTCAACGCTTTTTGCATAATGCCTTTTCCGAGCACTGAGCAGTGGACAGAGAAGAAAGCATCTGAATGCTTTTGGAGTTAAAAATCTCATAAATCACCTTTTAAATGCTGCACTCAGGTCCCACCAGGGCCTGTGGTCAGCAGAAAATCACTTGTCCATCTCTCATCTCCTCACTCAGGCTGCTCTCCTGGACATGACTTGAGCATTTCTGGCCTGGCTGCATCGACACCTGGGTGCATCTTTTTTGATTTCCGTCTGACAAAGCTGAGTACTGGCTTCAGCAATGCCAGACCTGGCTTGTGTTGATAGGTTTCAGTTCTTTTCAGTCTCCACATTTCGCAGAGCAGAAATCCCCCCACCCTGCCCAATTCTGCTGGGAATATGCATGAATGTGCATGCACCAAGGGACAGAGAGATGAAAAGAGAGATCTCTGTGATAGCTCAGCCATCCAAAAGAAAAGAGCCCCAGTGTATCTAGGCCCAGGCTGAACTGGAAGGAAGCACTTTGTCTGCAAGACACACAGAAAGATGCTCCAGGGAACACTCCGCTTTTACTCTGTCTCTCTTTTACCCCTTCTGCTGCTCCTAAAGCGCAAACAAGACACAAGTTTCTCAAACTGGGGGAAAGGCGTTAAGGATCCAGTCCTGGAAGAGTCTATGGCTGCACTGGAGAGAATAAATGTTCTCTGCTCTCATTGCCTCATTCAATCCCTCACAACCAGATACAGCCAAACAGCTTGCATCTGGCATGGTGTCCCCCCCCCATGTTAATGCATGCTTACTGGGACACTTCCCCCAGGGATGGTCAGGGGCTGGCCTGCTCTTTTTCCCCATAACATGCTATTTTATTTCTAGAGAGTCAGGGCCAGCACAACATGGTAAGCCTGGTAAGCGTTGCAGGGGGGTGCTGACATTTGAGGGGCACCAAAATGGGGAGCGTGCTGTTGCACCACGCTGTCACTCGTCTGCACCGGCGTCTGCTGCACTTTCAGGGGGGCATCAGAAATGCTCGCATTGTTTCTGTAAAGAGCTTCTTGGGCAACAGTCCCCAGATCATTTCACCTACTATGGGCATGCAGAAAACCTCCTTCCCTTTTCACTGATGTGCAGCCACTTCTTGGCAGGGTTTAGCAGGGCACAGCAGTACTCACACAGCACCGTGGGAGAAGTGAAGGAGAATGCCCTAGCCATCCAGAACTACAGAGGGTGCGTAGTGAGGATGACAGCAGTTAACGCACAACTTTTTGTAATTTAGTAAGTATTAAACTTGGAAGGATCCCATTTCTTAAGCTTAATTTTAAATGGTGATATTGCTATTTCTCAAAGTACATGCTGCTGATTTAATCTCTTAAAACGTTTTCACTAGCATGTTTCACAAAACCCGCACATGCTAATTATCTAGTCAAAATCCATAGTGGATTCAGACAATCATTCATATTTTCTTAATGATTAGTTTTTAATACTAACTCCTTGTTACATAACTATCACACACTCTTGTAGCCCTCAAGGGAACTTTACATCTAAAAAAAAAACCCTTTCCGTCTCTGCAAACACTGACTATGGACACACATTGTTCATGGTTTTTATGTGCAAAGCAAAATCCACAATCACTGACATTTACCAGTTACAATCAAACCCTTCCACTCCAATGCATAATATACAGACAGTGATAAATGCTTACAGAACATTCCATGTGAACATCTATGTATTTTCCATAACTGTTCAAGAGGAACTGAGAGAAAAAATATCCAGAAACTGTAGTGGTGGATGTCAAAAAGTTCAGCCTTTACTCCCTTTTTTGTTTTATTTTGTTAGGGAATTTATAATAGAATAATGAAAGTGTCTGGAGTCAGATAAAAATTATACTTCAGTTGGAATTACTTTAGATGGAGTCTGATGAAAATTACTTTGTTTTTACAAAAATCTATGCTTTTAAAAAACCCAAATGTTAAAAAAAAAAAAATCTCAGTGAATAGTTAAGGGATTCAGTCAGTCCCACTACTGCCATATAATCCACCACTGACTATCATCCCACCTGATTTAATTTTGCCACCTTCTGTTCTGTACTGAAAATAGACTGCTGGATGCACGCAGTTGATTTTAGATATTGTTTATTCCATATGCACTAAAGATTCTGAAAGAATTAAGTCCTAGGCTCTATTCAGTTATGCCCAAGTTCTGAAATTCTCTTCATGCATCTGATGAAGTGGGTTGCAGCCCATGAAAGCTTATGCCTGAAGAAATTTTTTAGTTTTTAAGGTGCTACAAAACTTTTGTTGTTTTTGCTGTACAAAGACTAACATGGCTACCCCTCTGGTAATTCTCCTTGAGTACTGTGGAACAGAATAAAATTTAACTATCTCACATTGGATTGGAATGACTGATTTGTTGGGGTTATGAAATGGAGTGCTTATATGATGATGTAGGTCTGTGAAGATCTTGCAAGTTATATTCTAAACTGTACTAAATCTATTGTGTAGCAACTAATACATGTTTTGTTGGACTGTGTATTCCATTTTTTAACAATTTTCTAGTGATTGTTGAAGTAAACATTAGTGGTGTTTAGGAACACCGTATATTGCCAGACTAGGATGTCCCATCAAACTATTCCTTCCATAAGTTTATCAAGTTCAGTTTTGAAGCCAGCTAGGTGTTCTGTTCCCATAGCTTCCCTAGAAAGGCTGTTCCAGAAATTCACTTCCATGACTGGTTAGAAACCTGCATCTAATTTCAAGTCTAAACTTCCTGGTGACCAGTTTATATCCCTTAGTTCCTGAGTCCAAACCAGTGCTGAACTTATTCTTCAGATGTATTTGTAGGGAGCAATCATATTTACCCTCTGCTTTCTTGTAGTTAGGCTAAACATGCCAAGCTCTTTGAATCTCCTCTCATAAGGGAGGTTTTCCATTCCTTGGATCATCCTAGTTGCCTTTCTCTGCACCTGTTCCAGTTTTAATTCATCTTTCTTAAACACTGGGGACCAGAACGCCACACAATATTCCAGATGAGGTCTCACCAGCACCTTGTATGATGATACTAATCTCTCTGCCACTCTGTTGTCTGACTCCTGGAGAGCAGCTGGGGGGATCAGACAGAAGATACAGCTCCACAGCAGTCATATCCAGCCTACACCCCTCCTTTAGCTCTCTGCACTAGGTCCCAGGCAAACTTAGATGCAGGGGGTCAAGGCTGCAGCCTATGGCGTCTGAGCTGCCACTCCTTCCCAAAGATGGAGATACTAAAACTTGCTCTGTATCATACAAACTAACAGCACCCTTCAGGCTCCCCTTACGCGGTTAAGGCAATCTTGTAGAAGGACAGCGTGGGGGCTGTCTTCTAAACACTGTCACGAGGCAGCTCCTACTCATCCTCTGTGCATCCTTTATGAATGATTCAAAAAGAAGAGTTTCCAGGCACTTCACAGTGACCCTCCCTGGCCCCGCTCCTCACCCCTTTTATACCTGGGGAGCCATTAGTTTTAGTTATGAGGCAGGGGACAGCTTCCAGCAGACTACATTTAGAAACTAATAGTGCAGCAAGGGAAAGCAAAATGAAATCAGCAGCAGTGTGGCAAAGCTGCAGTGGCCATTCTCTCCCTCCCTGCCACCAACACAGGAGAAAACATCAGGCAGAGTTCATTGAGGTCAGAGATGCTCAGCATGGGCTAGGAAAGTCAACAGAGATTTAGAGCACAGCAGAGAGGCAATGAAGTGTCTGAGTATACTCAAAAGTGGAAAAGAAACCCAACCATTGCCATGCATTAAGTTAAAGCCCTTTCATTATTAACGTGCAGGCAGACTCAGTAACCTGTAATTTTGCATCATGGAGCCACGGGATCTGTGCTACACCTCTGCTTCTATCTAAACAGTCCTTCCGAGGAACCCCTTCTGCATGGTAGACTGCCATCAAGGGGTTGTCCCGTGCTTCCTACTGGGCGATCACACAGCTGCTGACCTCTGAAACAGAGCCTCTGGGCCCCAGCATTCCTGCTTCACTCCATGAGCTCTGCTCTGCATGTCCACCCGAGCAACTTGTAATCTGGCCAAGTGACTTGTACACGCTGCAGGGACCAGTGTGTGTTCACAGGGGTTTCCAGAGACACCCAGCCTTGGCAGCTGGAATACCACAGTGGCAGGAATCAGATTAATACAGTGTATCAGCCAATCTTCTATGGCCTCCACCCAGGCCATTCCCTCCATGCCTTCTCATCCAAGGTGAGAGTGGCTGAGTCTCTCCCAAAAGCCAACAGTTATCCCCTTCCTGTCACCTCTGAGGCCTTAATTCTCAGGCTGGGCTGTGCTCAGCTACCCTGCTGAAGGAGGTTTTCTTTCACCTCCTCTTGCTTTCTGGTTGCAAGGTGCCAGTGTTCTGACTGCTCAAATTTTCACTGGGTCTTCTTGATTTTCCATGGATAGTAGTTGTCCTCAGCCTGTCTTTAATGATCCATTCAGTCACCCAGATAGCTAAGGTCTCCTGTGCTGGCCCCAAGAGCAGCTTCATTCTTTTGCATCCACTGGTTAGCAGTGCCAACTGCAAGGGGAAATTGAGGCACACACAGGCATCATATAACTAATACCAAACTTTCCTTTGCTCTCACAGTGTACAGCTGGCTATAGAAACTCCAGACTCTGACTGCTCCTCTCTGCAGCCCATATATGTGGGTGGTGTGGGGATTAAAGCCAGGAGTTAGTGTTTTTCCAGTTAAGTAAATTGCTGCAAGGTGGTGACCGTGATTCCCTTAGACATGGGCTGTAAGGGCCACGGCCCCACTTTCACAGCCCACAAATAAGAGAACCACATTGGGGACTGATGTCGAGACCTTTTGTTTCTGAAAACACAGGCCGCTTCCATTCGAGTCTCTGCTGCCTTGTCATGTTAGTCCTGTGGCTGTGTGAGCTAGACACACATAGACAATGACACACACCCTGCTGCTGGGCTCATGTCCGTCCTGTAGAGAGCTGACATGACTTTGCAGGAAAGTTGAGCTCGGGAAGCTAATAAAGACTGTTGTCATGCTTGGATTGCAAGTCAGTCCCTCGTCCCATTCCATCACAGACCAGGGGACACTAACGCCGTTGTTTAGACCAAGCTGGTAACAGAGCAGCTCTCACTTTGCATTGGTTAAGGCTGGGGTCCAAGAGAGCAGTGCTCAGTCAGAACCACAACCACTGACAAGCACCTGTTTGTGTTCTCCTTTTTGTCAGTCAAGGAACAGCGGACAGCAGGGGGACATGGACGGGGCTCGCAGACTCGGGCACATGGCCAGGTTGCTCAGTATAGTCTCCATTGTCTTGGGAGTCCTCATCATTGTGCTCTACTGTTCACTCAATTTCACAGGTAATACCTCTTTCTCTCTTCTCCATCAGCCAGCTGGAGCTGGGCACTGTGGCAGATCCTTGGCTGTGCCCACATGAGAGAATTCACCAGCTTGGCCCCAGCAGCACACCTGAAAACTCACAGTGCCCACATCCAAGTGGCCTGTATATGTGTGATATCCCACTGGTTTACAGCCATGCTAAGAATCTGCCTAGCCTGAACAGTTCTGTGCCAGCGTAGACAACAAAGGCAGAAATAGATCAGACAGTCCTCCCACAATGCATCAGCAGCCCTATGAAATTACCCAGAACCACTGGGAGCTGTGATGGGAACTGGAATGCCTAGGTACCCAGAGTGTATTGCAACAAAGAGATCAGAATCTAGTTGTTCTATTTGGGGGCTGCACCCTGGTTTCAGTGGTTGTGATCACATACTTTTTTTTGTGCCTGCAGGAGAGGAGGATCTCACAATTGTAAGTGGGTTGCAACATGAGGTCATGGCTGGGAAAGATTGAGACCAACAGTTTAGGAAGAATGGGAGTGTTTATATGAGGCAAAAGTGCAGTGATTCAGAATGTGAATGAGCATGCTTGGAGATGGCTCTGAACGTAAACTAATCCACAATTTAATTCATAGGGGCTGCACTAAGACACTCTTTATTTTACAGTTTTTCAGAAGACGAATTAGCATGAAAATATATTGACGAAGAGGAAGACATCTTTGCTTCACAGGGTTTTATTTTTAACCTTGCAGCAAAAATACTACGGTTTAGGAAATCTCTTCTGGAGCATCGTTCAAGGGAGTGCATGCATTTATTTTATAGCCTCTTGGAAAATGATCTGATACCAAGCAAAATGACTGGATAATACAGCAGCTCGACAAGAACTGTGAAAGGCTTTTGAATATGAAGCAGAGGAGGAAGGAAGGGAGATCTGCAACTCCACTCCTGATCAATAATGATGTTGGTGGGTTTGGGGAAAAAAAAATGAAAAAAAAAAAAAAAAAAAAAAGGAGAGACATCTTCAGGAATGAGGTTTAGTTAAAAGAACAAAAATTATTTATTTATTTTTAAAGGAGAGAATGGGACGTTTTGAGAAAACTTGACAATTTTGGGACAAATCCAGTTTTTTGTATCAACAAATCCTCTATCTCTGTGAAAAAGCACAAACTGCCATTGGGAGATTAAATCTGTTCAGCAAGGAACAAAGCAGAGCACCACAGCAGCACATAGCATGCACCTTTCTGCAGCTCTGGTCAAACCACTGTGAAAGGTGGCAGCCGGGTGGGGGTTTTGTATTTTTGATGAGAGGAAAAAAAAAAGCTGATGACCATTTGCATGCGTCTGGGGGTGTCCTGCTCCCTGTCTGCACGAGTTCTTCTGCACTATAAAGCATCCCAGAGCTTGGAGAGCAGGGATTCTGTGCATAAGGAATGCCAAGTTAGCAGATTCCCCCTAGCCCCAGCCCTGTGCTGGAGCATTTATGATAGGAAAAATAGCTTCTCTTTGAGATGATCTCTTTCCACCTCTGCAGCCCAACAAAGGGAAAGGTTTGTGGAGGTGGGAAAACAGGTTGGGGAATCAGAGGCTGCAGCGGTGCTCAGGAAGAGAG
This sequence comes from Podocnemis expansa, assembly GCA_007922195.1. Classification (NCBI taxonomy): domain Eukaryota; kingdom Metazoa; phylum Chordata; order Testudines; family Podocnemididae; genus Podocnemis; species Podocnemis expansa. Next base: position 29,368,091 of record ML681971.1, read on the forward strand.
AGCAGATTTTGGGTGCCTGACAATTTATACCACATCCTTCCTAACTGGAGCTGATGGCTCAGTTCAGAGCCCATCTCTATGAATGTGAAGACACAGCCTGACCTCAGTGGGCTTTGCTCAGGCCCTCTGTCTGGAGGAAATTTCAAAGGCACCAAGAGAATGCAGCACCCACCCAGCTCTCATTGCATCCTCACTTCCCCTGGCACCTTTGACAGTAGAAGCAGTTTGCCTGTTACAGCCCCACATTAGTTGTAACCATCCAGGTCCCTGGGAAAAGTGCCACAAAAATTTAGTTTTTAGGTGTGTTACATAAAAGTAATTGACTTCTGATCCTTGGGGGTTCAAGCTCTTTGCCCGTGGTCTTCCCACAATCTTCCCCAACATGTGTGTCACTGCTTGATGTTTCCCAGCTGCTTAGGGTCTGGTGTGGCCCCTGGCCTTGCCTTGTGCCATACTTCATCACCTCTTATTCTACCTGGTCTCTGTTCTGTTGCCTGGTAGTGTACCATGTTCTACTGCCCACCTTACATGACTTTTGATTGCTTTGTACTTTATCCAGGTTTTATTGCGAGTTTTGTGCCAACTGACCCCCCAGTCTCCTATTAGTGCTGTTTGCAAACTCACATAGTGGGGGTTACATGATCAAGAGTTGCAGCTGGGCACACACTGACCATTCAGTCCTCTACAGCTAACCAGCCAGTGCCCAGCCACACACCCAGACAGCTCTGGGAATGATGGCATTCCCAGGCTGCTTAGAATTCTAGATGATAAGAGTTGGCAGGGACTGCAGGTGGTCATCTAATCCAATCTCCTGCTCAAAGCAGGACTGCCCCAACTAAATCATCCCAGTCAAGGCTTTGTTAAGTCTTACACTGAGAACTTCCAGGGATGGAGATTCCACCCTCCTTGTGACAAAGATCTTCCTAATAGCCAACCTCGATCTCCTTCCTGCAACTTGAGACTGCTGCTCCTTGTCTTTGTCATCTATCGCCTCTGAGAATAGTGTAGGCTTCAGCAGAGTAACATGCTTCTCCCTCACACCCTTAATAGCAATTTTCAGCTTCTTGAACAGACCAGAAGCAAACCCATTGGCACTTAGCTGAGAGAATTCCCTTGCTACCCATTTACTACTCCTCATTAATATGTTTTCTTTTGCTAGGCTGGCTCAGAACCTGGATGATAATAATACAGAATTCCCTGGATACACAATGAACATTCTTCTCTGGCTAGAAGCAATTGTTAGGATGTGAAACAGTTTGACTTCCTGCTACATTACCCTGCTTTCCCCTATGACACTTCCCTCACCTCAAAGCTTTGGCTCCTGGTTCCAGGGCTCTTAGAAGCTACCAGCTTCTAAAACAAAGCCCAACTTTTTTTTTGCACCCCCTCTCTTGTTATTCATTTTAAGCCTCTGGCACTTAGGGAGAACTTTGTGTGTTTATGTAAGCAGGGACAGCAGCTTAACTGCACTGAGTTTTGATGTCCCTTTTCACGTTTCATTCACAATGGCTTCTCCCTGAGCAGGGCCCACATGCACAAGGTGTAAATGCACACTGTCTGAGGTACTCAGTTGCCTTATGAAGTCATGTCCAGCAGCCCATGAGAAACCCTTGCTTTGCAACCTAAGGGGACAGACAGACTTAGATGTGAGGAGGACTGTATGTTATACTAATTTCCTGAGCAAATCCCCATAATCATTTTCCTCTCCATGCATGTATGTTTCAGGGAATGTGCCTTTCAGGTTCATTATCTCTTTTCTGACATTCATAACAACACTGCTGCCTCCTCACATATCTTCCCGTCCTTTGCTCCCAGACCTAACACACGTGCAACTGACAAATTGTTTTCATGAGTGCTTAGAAATCAAAACAAAAAAGAACCTTCATGGAAACAGCTGGTACTGCAGGAAAACAGCAGTAGCAGGTTATAATCTCTTTGAACCAGATATTTTTTTAATAAGAATTGGAATGCTACTTTATAATTATAGAATGCCTTTCACCTCAGAAGCATGAGGTGCTTTACCAAAATTAACTAACCCACCCACGCAGCTGATGTGCTGTAGTTAAATACAACACTATCTTTATTGTACAGATGGCAAAATTACAGTGTAGGAAAGTTAAACGACTTCCCCAGGGGGAGAGAGAGAGAGATTGTAGCAGAGCTAGGAAGTGAAGTTAGTTATCCTGTCTTCCATTCACCATAAGTCCATCCTCCTTTAAGTATATAAAACAATGTATATTTTCTTGGCATGGATTTTACACACACACAGAAGGCAAAAATACTTGTCAGTGCTTCCTTGGTCTTGAAGTCATCCCCCCTTCCCAGGCAGCTGCCATTTTAAGGATCCTCTCTAGAAGGAGTTCTAGTCCAGTGAAGCAGACTAGGATAGAGAAAGTAGAATTCATTTGAATGCATGAGAAGGCCAGAGCTGCCGTAGACAGAAAATTACTGTGCTAATTTGTTGCACGTCTCCAAATGGGTTTTAGTTTCTACATTGCACTCCATCATCAGACTGTCAGGACAATAGCTTCCTCTCTTACTGTTAAACATAATAAAAAAGAAAAATGAAGACACTTACATTCCTTTAGTGATTTACTCTTCTTTCTAATTAGACACAGTGATTAGATTCTGTTACACTGCTCTACACTTTAAAAGCCATCTCCTTCATCCTCCTTTTGTGTTTCGATCCAGCCCAAAGTCTCCAGAGTGAATTGGCCTGTTCAATCACAATTGTGCTATAACCACACTCCACGGAAGCTCAGCATGCAGGAAAAAGTACTATTCAGATAGCGCAATACGCTAATGCACCAAGCTGTGGCTTGGCTGTGGCTTTCTTTGCTCACTATAATTTTCATTCATATACACTTTGCCCCACCCTAAGTACTTCCTCTGCCTCCCTGGGATTAAAGATTTCAAATACTGTTACTCAGGGATGCCCCATCATTAGTCACCAGTTAGCTGTGCTGTGTGTGTATAACAATATAGTTTCTCATACATTGCCCCATAATCTTTCAGGCTTTATGCTTTGCAGCTGAGTGATGATAGGGGAACCCAGAATGGGCTAGAGTTTCACTTTGGATAAGGCCTTGAATCTGCAAAAAGGGCTGGCAGCATCAAGAGAGGTTCTCTTGTGGAATGGTCATACCACCTGCTAACAGCATGATCAGGAGAATAGCCCCCCTCACGGTATTCCAAAGCTTTGGATGCACATGCACACTACAGAGGTTGCTGTTGGGTTCTGGATGAGTTTGGGGGTTGTACTGAATGAGATGCACTTGGCCCACCCATGGCCTGGGAACTGAGGAGCTGCATGCAGTATAATAGAAGGAGAACCCCTGTTATTACGTAGGATTCTCGCCTTCCTGCTCTGCAACATGGTGCTGCTGCATTTGCTGGCCAGAACTGCACTGACTTTTTGGCCACTCTTTCTCATGGCAAGCTGTGATACGTTTCCTATCTGCTGTCACCTAGGGCTCAGGAAGCATTTCTGTTGACCTCATGCCATCCTCCCACTGAATCTCTGGTCCTATGAAGTGATGAGTTGAAAACAAAAAAGCCCAAGTGACTGACTTAACTAGCCCCTTGTCCTGGCATGTCAGGCTCTTAGAGAGGAGTGTGCTGGATTCCATGTTTAATTATGATCCAGTGGCCAGGATCTGAATTGAGGACATCATACACCTAAGTCCACCACATATTCTTCCCTTATGTTACTGGGAAGTTTGCACGGAGATCACAGCCATTATGTAACATATTATTCACATTCACTTTACTGGCTCATCGCTGTTGGTCAGCGAGAAAAATATAATTCCACATCAGGTCACTGCTTTTTCTGGCCTCAGTTTTAATTTCTTCCCATCCATCCTTTCCTCCCTTCTTCCTGCCTTTACACATCTGCTCTGTTCTCTCTGCAGAGCCCACGTCCCATGAGCGTCACTCCCATACACTTTCCTGTTAGACCTGCTACACTGCTCAGCAACAGAATCGGTCACGCTGACAAAGAGGTATCAGTACTGGGCTTTACAGCTGATGCACCAATGAGATTAATCAGGGACAGGGGAGTTCACACCTGAGTCATTGGTTTCATGCTGTTTGTGGACGCAGGCGGATATCACCGCATAAGGTACCCTTCCAAATGTGGACTGTGCCACTGTGAGGGCTAGAAACTTACCCTTTTTTTAAAGTAAAGCTTGGATTCTGCACAATCTTGAGTATATGAGACAGCTCACATAAATATGCCTTGCAGGCTCAGCCCAGGCCATATATTTGGTACCCTTGCCCTAGTCTGTGTAAGCCATTCTCTGTAGTGGTACAGAATCAGTAAGGGCCCTATAATTTTTCCTGGAATCAGCATTGCTTCTCTATGCCCATTTTTGACAAATAAACTTGGTGGTTAAAAACAATCAAGTTTAGCTTGAAAATTCACATGCTTGGCCTCAAGCCAAGACAGAAAAATCTTTTCTAAAGGTTGTAATAAGCTTTTTTTAATCCTTTAAAATTGGCTTATAATGAAAACAGACAATCTCTATATGTAATCCCGATAAGGAAGTTCAGAAAGGGAAAATATGGTTCACCACATCGAGCTGATACCACTTCTCAGCAGGAACCTTCTCTTCCAGCCCTTTTGAAATGAAGACAAAACCAGAGATCCTTTAGAAAGAAGCTCAGGGTACATTCCCCCTCATTGCTGTCAAACTGCCACTTTTAGTGGCTCATCCAGTTCTGACGCCAAACTGAGCGAGTCCTGCTATGTACAGGTCTACAGACTGCTCCTCAAAGACCGCCTCAATATATCCAGAATTCCAGTGTGGGCTCTTTTTCATCAATGATTCTTTGTCTGCAGGATGCCATAATGTATCTTATATACTTTCCTTTGTATTTCTTGGCATGAGAACAAAAAATAAAATGTAACATGCATGGTCGAAAGCAAGGTTGCTTGTTCTGTCCAAATGAGGAGGGAGAAAATGGGTAATGATTCAGAAAAAAAGCTGCAAACCTGGACTTTAGTTCCTGTAGCTAGTGATAAAGAGGATTTCAGAAGTTGTGGGGAGGAGGGAGGAAAAGTGAGAGGTGGCGGCAGATGAAGAAAAGAAATGCTAATTATCAGAGCAACCAAAGGTCCATTTCAGGCAGGTATTCTGCCTGTAGAAGTAGGCAACAGCTTTTGTGGAAGGTACAGTAGATCTAGCCAATTGCATAATGCTGTATTTCTGTTTTCGTGCTGTGGGTGCATGGGCAGAGAGACTCACTCCTGATTGTAGCTTATAACGCCAGAATAGCTAGTGGTTAAAGAGGGGAATAGGAGTCAGAAAGCTGGGGGGTCTAATCCCTGACTCTATTTGGACAGTTGGCTGTGGAACCTTGGGTAAGCGTCTGCCAGTGTGGCCTTCCGCTTCTGTAAAATAGGGACAACATGCTTACTTCACAGATGTCTAGGAAGAATAAATTAAGAAGTGTTATTCATTACACTATGCCCCATAGCACAATGCTGGAAGATGATGACATGTGAAGACGGCATGCAAGGTAGGTGAGAGTTTTTAAGTTGGTATTACTCAGTAACACAAATCTTTCTTGTTGGGAGTGGGTGTCAATAAACTTGCCAGCTAGGGACATTCAGAATGCAGGCCAAGACTCAGGTGTCACCCAGCAATGAGCTGCTGTCCTTAGCAGAGAGAAGAGGTGAGAAAAGCTTGCGGACTCGTGTGCTGATCCTGAACCTGTGCATGCAATTGCTTTAGTACAGCACAGGCGTGGCCAAACTGCAGCTTGGGAGCCACATGCGGCTCTTGAATGAAAAAGTGCAGCTCATGGAAGAAAGCCAGAGGAAAGCAGCCCTAGCCTAATAGTTTTAAATCTCCTGCCCTGAGCATGCTCTGGGGGAGCCGCAGCCTGTGCCTAGCTGCTCAAGCAGCCAGGTAAGGGGGCCCTGGGGCAGGGGCATCGCTGGCGCCGGGCACATGGGGCCTGTGCCCCGAATCCTGACACCAGTGCCCCAGGTCGGGTGGGGCTCAGCCGCCCACAGCAGCGGCGGCCACTCCCAGCCCCATCCCTGGCCGAGGATGCAGGGCCCAGCCACCCGTGGCGGCATGCAGCAGCTTCCGGCCCTGTTCCCAGCCCGGGGGCGTGGCCTGCAGGCTGGGGGCAGGGCCTGTGGGCTGGGGGCAGGGCCCGGGCCGGTGACCCAGGTCCCTCCCCAGGACAGCGACACTCCTGCCCTGGGGATTAGGGAGGGGGGTCAGGACAGCAGGGAGAAGCTAAGCATTTACTGTGTAGGTAGGCCTAGTTTTCATGGTAACCTTAAGTAATTATTAGAATCTGACATTATTATGGTCAATATTTGCCCTTTTTTTTAACAATAAAATAAGTGTCCAATGAATTTTAAACTTAGTAATTTTGGACTAGGTAAAATATAGCTATATGCCTCAGTGTGGCTCTTGAAGGTTTAATAATCAACTTGTGTGGCTCTTGAGTTCCATAAATTTGGCCACCCCTCGTATAGCACATCATCATTTCCATGCAATGGCTCTGGAGTTGGAGTACAATGAACTCAACTTCCAAACCCTTAAAGTTGAACTGCGTGCTGAATACTCACCCACTGAAAATCAGGTCCCTCTCAGGTTTCTCAAGCTGGGCTCTCAGCATCACTAGTCACTCTTGCAAATGTTGGCCTTAGCCTCTTTCCAACAGAAACTTCTCAAATATTTAGCTGGCTGCTGAATGACTATGCCCAGTCTGTGCACTGAGTCCTTAGGGGAGTTTACTCCTGTATGATGCCACAGCTGCTTAAGGTTATTGGCCTATATTAAAGCAATGTTACCAACAACATGGCTCTGAAGTCTCTCTCACATCCTTTATACCAGCTAAATATGAATGTCTGCCTCTGGATGCATCTCTGTGGTGCCCTTCCTTGAGCAAAGAGAAATGCATTTTCCAGCCCCATCCAACCCAGCTAGGAAAGGATCTTGCCAAGTCAGAGAGGTATTAAGGTTTCTACACAGCAGAGTCCTCAATCTGTGGCTGCCTAGCACTCTACCTCAAAAAGACTGTGACTGAAGAGAGCACCTGGCTGGCCTCCCACTCTCTCCGAGCTTCCTGGAGAAGGTCCTACCTCCCCACGATAGGACAAATAAACACCAGCATTTGGGAAAGATTGAATGCTGCCAACAGAAAGTGCTACAGAAGGGGCTGTGTGGCCAGACCACACTCCTCACTGTGCAGGCAAATCCCCCTTCCCAACATAACCTCCCATTGCCAGCTGTTTTGATGTCACATGTCCACATCAGAGTAATGGCCCTTGTGGAACAGGAAACACCACTTCAATTTAATTCTGTCCAACATCAACATGAACTCTGGGAAACGCATGCTGCTGACAGTGTGAGTCAGCAAGAAGAACGCCCAATGACATCGCTGGAGCACAGCTTGGCAGACAGAAGTCCAGTGAAAAGATGATATATGGAAAGAGCAGCAGTGATGACTCTTGCTCCCAAATGGCCCAGTGAAATACAGAAGCATTCACCTTCTGTGAAATACTAGCACCAGCTCACTGCTAGAGCCGCAAATATCTGTCTCAAATCTAGACTCTAGATGGACCCTGGTTCAGCTCCACATAGAGCAGTTCACCAAACAAAGGAATCTGCAGCAGGTGATTTTTTAAGTCAACTCTGCTAGCTCTGCAATGAAACAGATTCAGCAACTTGTCCCTCCAAGTCCTGGCCACTCACGGTTAGGCTGGGATGCTGTTTGGTCTGTGCTGGTTGTATATCATGACAGAGAAAGAGAGACAGTGAGTGAGTATCCAGGACCTCCTCTTTCCTCTGATGCCCCACTCCAAATCCTTTGGTGCCTTGGGCTGTGTGTGCTAAGACAAAGTTTGTTTTGCCAGCTACTTTAATAGCTAATGTTACATTAAAGACTTCTTTCCTCGGTAGTGAGCTGAGCTGTAATTTCTTCTCTTGGAAAACAAGAGTGGATGCTCAGAGCATCAGAGGCAATTAGCTTAAATCATTGTGAACTCTCCTAGAAAGTGCAAAGCCACTGCTCTTGTGGGGGGGACCTCCTTCTACAGAAGGAACAGCAGAGGAGGCGAAGGAAGAGTTATGTCAACAAGTGACCTTATTAGAGAAAATATCCAGAGGCCCAGGTTAAATACATGGCACTAACTCAGTGGTAATGGTGTCTATAAAATTTGAAATGGAAGATTATACATTAAATGGGAAAGATACATTAACCTTAATCCAATCCATCCTCAGCTAGTGCAGAATTGTCCCCTGCAGTATATTTTCCAGTCCTTTGTCCAGCACAGATATCCCTCGCATGAGACTTCGGCTTTTTCCCTTGAGAGATTGTTTTAATAAATCTCATTTAGTAAGCCTATCTAGTGGACCTGATTGAAAAATGTCATTTATTTCCTGTAAGGAATTTTAGAAAAACATAGATTTGTTTTTTTAAATATCCTAAAATAAAAAATTGTAAATGGAAAACCAAAGAAAAAAAGAGTCCGGTTTTTGAAAACCATTTCTGGCAAAAATGTACAAAACCCAATTTTTAATTTCCTTTACTAAAAAATATCTTTTTCCTCCTCACTCCAAGGACAATTTTGGTTTCCATTTTTTATTCAAAAATTGGAAAACATTGATCAAAACATCAGTTTTCTGGGAATTTTTTTTCCTGTGAAAGTTTCTCTTTTGGTCAAAAACCTATTTTTCCATCCAAAAGTCTTAGATGGCTCTCCTTTTTATATTCAGTACATTGATCTGAAAGATAAAGATCTCAGGCAATTCCAGTAAGCAGCATCTTGTTTCTAAACAAATATTTAGACACTGTATTTGTTATCCACCTAGAGCAGAGAACATATCTTCAAAGTCACTAGGTAAGTGGGTGTGATTGGAACTGGCTGGTCCTACTGCTCACCACGGTCTCATTTCTGAAAGACAGTACCTTTCTGCTAGTGCTTTCACGAAGACTCCCACAAATGCAGATGCTCGGCTGAGACAAGGAAGCAGCAGGCTACGTATCCAAACTCAAGTACTTCAGGACTTCCTACAGCTAACACGCTGGACTTTTCAGAGGTCTGGGACAACAGGACTTCTGGGAACATTACTTGATGAACCATGGAACAAATCTCATTAAAATGCCCGATGTTGATTGCCATGTGGGAGATGGAAGTTCATCTGAACTCTGAATCAAAGGGCTCATCCCTATCTGCCTTGCTGAAGGGCTAGTTCGGCTGTTTCTACATCTCTCCATAGGCTTCTCCCCCAACAGAGATCACAGAAAATGAACAGCAAGGGCCTTTGACTGCTGCCTCCAGCAGCAATATGTAACAGCCTTTGGCCAGAGGGCTTCAGGAAGGGTTTTCAAGGAACAGGAGCCATTAGTGTGGTCTGCAAATGGCATCTGTTCAAAGATCTCACCATGAGCCACAAGCTTGAATTGTTCTGTCCTGGCTGTCTCAGCACAATCTTTAACCTACCTTTTCCCCTTCCACCTTTGTCACTCACATGGACCTAACCCCCACTGCACTCAGCATTCATGGAGAAGCAGGAAGGAAATAATTAATGCTTCTCTACAATCAGGGGAGAAGGCTGTCACATGGAGGAGACTCAAGGAGTTGGTGTGTCAGAATCCCCTTATCAAGAAGGATCAGCGAAACATCACTAACAGATCTGGGCTGATGTAGAACTTGAATGAAGCCAACAGCCTCTACCCAGACACAGCACTACAGGGATAGGAGTGCCAAGTGCTTTAGCCTCCTGTATTATTAATATGCCAACCTGATGTGTCCGTGAATAATACATCCACAAGGAAATGGCAAGAGGTTTACATCTGATTTCCATGTCGGAGATGGTTTCTACCAAATATTTTGTTTACTTCTTAACATTTCTCTTTGCTTAATGAATTTGCATGAATTCTGGTTCATGGAGGGAAAAATACTTCTGCCACTGACATGTGCCAGGCCCTGGGAACCCAGAGTAAGTTCAGAGGCTGAACACAAAAGACACTCATGTCTTTTCTACAGTGTAGAATGACATTTCTGGCACTGACCTGATGCCAAGGGTCTGTGGAGCAAGGCCTCAACTCCATCATGCCCAGTGCAGCTCCTTGGAGCAGGAGCATCATGTCTATGGGATGCAGTGGCCTGTTAGTTACTTTTGTTCACATCTTTGGTTTGGTTTAATGGCAGTTTCAAATGGATCTGTCCTGCACAAGGACCTACACATGAACTATACACTCCTACACCCTTACCCCCAATCTGCAGATGCCAGGCAGGCAGAGCAGAGCCCAGCTAAGTGCCTCCTTTGGCACTCTCAGGCCTGGCAGCAGCCAGCAAGTGAGTGAGCCATGTGCCGGGTGACTGACCAAGAGTTCTAAGTCATGGAAGCAGTCACTGAAGGGTGGGCACAGAACTGTGTGATTGCAAAGGGAGGATTCAGTGAAAGGATGCTGTTGAAAAGCTGTCCCTGAAGCTAGTCCCCATTCCCCACACACCCAAAAGGAAGTTGCTTAACCAGCATCATGCTGGGCTACCTCTCGCTCTGTGCTGGAGACAAGTGCCAGGCTGACAGGTGTAACAGACAGCAGGAAGAGAAGCTTCAATCACGCTCCCCCAGTAACTCATCTCACTGCACTGGAGGGACCATGTCTAAGCAGGAGAGGGGTGTTCAGTTTTCAGGAGAATGATCAATTCAAATCCTTGCATGAATTGTGGGATGAGACATATCTGCTAGCATTTGGACCAAGCCCACCCCCTCATTTCACATAGGCCAAATAGTAACAATGGAACAGAGCTGAACAGAATCTGAAGGGGTGAGCTCCCATCCCATTCCCCAGCACCCAAACCAGCCTGTCCCTTTGAAGATGACCTGCCAGAATATATTTTTCCCTCTTTGTATCACCAGTTCCCAAAAAGCAGTTACTGAGGCCACTGTCCCCTAAATAGAGCAGTACAATGGCTTGGAAATCCTCACGGTGTGGGATATCATGCCAAAAGTATGACTGCCCCTTCTTTGGGCAGCCTTGGCATTTCCATCAAGCCTTTCACAAGTTTGCTACTGAAGAGAAGACTTTCCATATAACCTTCAGGCCAGGCATTAGTGGTCAGAGTTTATGTAATTGAAAAAGTGAGCTTGTAAAGATCACAAGAATTGGCACAGTTGAGCAGGCTGACCATTCACCTGGCTTTTATGGTCATCCCCAACTGTGTGCTTCAGAGGAAGGCAAAAATTCCCATAATACATGTCGCACACCATGGAATACTCAGAAGGGAAGACTGTTCCCTGATCTCAGCTGTGCTTAGCTATACTCCGAAAGATGAAAAATTATGACCCTTGTCATTTTTAGCCTCGTCATTAGAAAGACAGGTGCTATTCTAGGGGACAGAAATGCTTAGCACTTTTGAAACTTGCTAAAGCATTTATGCAATAAGATCTAACCTGAATCAAAGAACAGATGGAGGCTCTTTAAGAGTCACTTCGCTGGCTCTTGCCAGCACTTGAAAATGTTGAATGACAGAATGGAGGGAAATGCTTTACACTCTGCAGTGCTTTGGTCTTAAGCTGAATTTAATAAAATCCACATTATACACTAGTCCACCCCCAACTAGGATTGATGCAAACGTTGTTATCTCACCAGCTTCATCAGACCTAAGGAACAAAGCAGGGTAATTCACCCACTCCACTGTTCATCACGGGTCTAGAAATCAGTCACTGAAGTAGCTAGAGCACATCAATAAAGTCAAAGACACAGTGGGGGGGGGTAATAATTCTAAGATATTCTTATGTTCTGCAGTATTTTAACTCTTAAGGTTTGTATTGGGTTTTTAAACTGCAAAAGAACCATATACAACCCACAGCAGCTGAAGCATCCCAAACAAGATTTAGTAAATGAAGGCTAACAGGCAAGAGTGAAGCTAAAAGGCAGAAATGGCACAATCCAGGAGAGGCCTTGATTTATTCAAAACATTGTTTGTGACTCAGAAGGATTATTTTGGTTTAAATCTGATTGTTGGACACTCCATTCATAGTAATGAAGAGGTGGGATTTTGATATGAGGGGCCATAATAGACCTGTCTATCATAACTAACATAAATAGGAGTCAACGATGAGAAAGATTTTCATTTCACTGGGATTTACTATTAACTCAGCAGAGGCTAGGCAGACAAGGTCATTAATTTACATGAGGTCAATGCTTATAAAGGAATAGGGAAGATTCAGGTTAAATTCAGCACTTGTTTTGTTTCCAGCATTTATCCCAGAGCCCACATTGTGCTTAAACATTGCCTGCACAGCAGTCAGGTCTGAAGCACTGCATTTGGACACCTAGTCACTGTGGGGCAATTTTTTGAAAACGTAAATCTCTGCCTATAAGCGTTGCAAGACCTGAAAAATGATATCCATAAGCAGAGGCGTTGCTGGTGCTGGGCATGTGCCCCGAATCCCAGCGCAGGTGCCCCGGGTCTGGCGCCCCCGCCACCAGTCTCCGGCCCGATTGGGGCGGAGATCCAGGGCCCAGCTGCCTGTGGCTGCGGCAGCCCCGTCCCCAGCCAGGGATCCGGGGCTCGGCCACCGGCAGCAGCGGCGGCTGCTCCGGCCCCGGCCAAGGATGCGGGGTCTAGCCTCCCGGGCACATGGCGGCTTCCGGCCCTGTCCCCGGCCAGGGGGTGGGGCCTGGGGCCGTGCCCCGGAGCCCTCCCCAGGGCAGTGATGCTCCTGTCCATAAGGCAGCATGTCCTAAAGATCACCCCAGTCTCAAAGAAACACAAACAGCCTATTAATTCCTGCATCTCCTTATGAATGCAAAGAAAAATGCTCCGTTCTTGTTTCAGCAAGAAACCCTCTCATGGAATTGCAACAGAATGAAAGAACTAGAACATCGCTAGTCAAAATATATCAACATTGTCAGTGTTTGATAGTGTCAGGAGGGACACAAGATTTTCGTAAGAACAATCAGCCTATTGAAGGTTAATAGTTAATAAAAAATTGTATGTGTGTTACTATAAATTATTGACTATATGGCATTGGAAAAAAGGAATAGGAAAGGCTGAATAAATAATTTACTTTTTGTATTCTGAATGAAGATGGAATTTTCTGCACCACTTATTACCAGCACTGCAAGTGCAAAACAGTGCATTCCACTGTCTCAAAGGGAACTGAAACCTTCAGATCTTTAAAACAATATTTGGCGTTTATTCATTTTAACTGCCGACATGTGGCCAAAACCCTTCACCACACCTTAAAAATGCGTTAATTGACGTGCCTCAAAAGCAAACCTAGGGAAACTCGGTTCAGGTGAGATTACTATAAGGTGGGTATGTGACTGGTTGAAAGACTGTAATCAAAACGTAGTTAACAATGGTTTGCTCTCGCATTTAATGGCTGTTTCTGGCAGAATCCCATAGGGGTCTCGTCTGGGTCAAGTATTATGCAACAGTTTCATTAATGATTTGGCTAATGTAGGGGAGAACATGCTTAGACCATTTGCAGATGATATCAAGGTGTGAGGTCTTGCAAGCACTTTGGAGGACAGGATTAGAAATTCAAAATGATTTTGACAAACTTGAGGACTAGTCTGAAGTCAACAAGATGAAATTCAGTAAAAATAATAAAAAGTACTAATGATCTGAAAGAAAAAGCAAATATAGAAATATAAAATGGGGAACAACTAACTAGATGATAGCACTACTGAAAAGGATCTGGGGGTTATAATGGATCAAAAACTCAGCATGACTCAACAGTGTGATGCAGTTGCAAGAAAGTCCTACACTAAAAGGCCTGTCTGTAAGTTCACCCATCTTCGAAGCATCTGAGGAAGTGGGATCTTCTCCCACGAAAGCTCATGCAAAAAATAAATCTGTTAGTCTTAAAGTGCCACACAACTGCTTGTTGTTTTTTTACTGGACTAGACTAACACGGCTATCCCTTTTGACTCTGAAACTATGACCTATGAGGAAGAGTTAAAAAACTGGGCATGTTTAGTCTTGAGAAAAAGAGGAGCTGACAAGAGTTTCTAAATATGTTAAGGGCTGTTATAAAGAGACTGGTGATCAACTGCACTCTAGGTCCACTGAAAGCAGGACAAAAAGTAATGGGCTCAATCTACAGCAAGGGCGATTTAGGTTATACATTAGAAAAATCTTTCTAACGCTAAGGATAGTTAAATCTGAAATTAACTTCTAAGGGTGCTTATGAAAGCCCTGTCACTGCACTTTAAGAATAGCTAGGACCAAATTGGTCAGGGATGGTCCAGTCTCCTCAAGACAGAGGGGCTAGACTAGATGACCCACTTAGATCCCTTTCAGCCAGGGGTTAAAGTAAGGTGGAACGCAGTTCCAGGGCCCCTATTTTTATGCTGGCAGCATTCCAGGGCCCCTAAAAATAGAGGCACATCAGAATGCTGCGTCCCGTCCCCCCCCCCAAAATAGCACGAGCAACAGGAACGCAATGTTCCGGAGGTTGTGACTCTGCCCCTTGCAGGGAGGAGCAGCTTGTGGCTGGAAGCAGCTTCCAGCCAGTCAGCTGTGTGCAAACAGCAGAGGTGAGTGCCTGGGGGGGGGAGCTCCGGGGGTTTTATGGGTGTGTGGGGTGGCTGTGTCTGGGGGGGTGGGTATTGGGGGGGCCCACCCATGCCAGAGGATTCCAGGGCCCACCAAATTATACTTTAACCCCCTACTTCCAGCTGTGAATCTGTGATGTGGAATGAGGCTGGGACCGGAGGGGCAAGAATATTTAATAGGTACAGTAAGGCTACCCATTCTGTCACATTCTGTTAACAAGGTTACAGCACAGTGGCTCTGAAAGACATTATGACCTGGTCCTCTTTATTTCTAGAGCCACACTTAAACACACAAACTCCATGTCTCTGGTTGCTACATAGCAACGCATCAGTCACATTCTCTTGCTTGAAAAGAATTATTCACGTGACTGGAAATAAAAGATGCAGTAAATGACTGCAAGGATAACCTGCAGACAGGTGACAAAGGTGACTTACCAAGTCTGCAGGTCCAACACTTGGGCTATGGCTATACTGGCAATTTAGGTCAAATTAAGGAGGCTTAATTTGAACTAAATTAGTCCCTGTCTCCACTAGACTTTCATTAAATCGAATTAAGAAATTCCTTAATTCAACTTAATGAAAGCTAAATTCAGATTAATAAGAAAAGCCTGTTAGTTTGAACTAAGCCTTAATTCGACTCCTTAGTTTGAACTAAGGATGGTGTAGACTTGGATTAACCCTTACTTTGACTTTATTAAGGTCAAATTAAGTGACATTAGGTTGAATTAACAACGTGGACAGAGTCAATTTAACTTTAGGTTGACTTTAATTCAACTGAATAAGGTCGAGTTTAGTTCGAATTAAAGTCAAACTTATTAGTGCAAATTAACAAATTCAATCTAACTTTCTCTAATGTAGACATAACCTTATTGGAGTTTAACACTGTGGGGGAGACCTACAGTAGTGCTGTCCTGTCCTGAGCAGGGCAGTGCAGGACCCTGGCCCCCCCCCCCCCCCCGCCCTGCTGTCTCCCGCCACCTCCCCACTGCTTTTGGCATGGCGCTGAAGGCAGTAGGGAAGGAATGGGTGGAGTGCAGGGGATATCCTCGGCCCCGCCCCCAGCAGGAGCTGGGTGCCAGGGAATCCCAGGGCCACGCTCACCCCGGCCCTTGCAGCACGGGGCTGAGCGGGGCGCCCCTGACCCTGCGGCAGCATTTCCGGGCAGTCCGGGCTTTAAAGCCTGCGGGGTGAGGCGCGTGGCTGCACTTCACCCCGCGGGTGCCTGCAGCCCTCTGCAGACACCCGCAGGGTGAGGCGCGGCTCGGCTTCACCCCGTGGGTGCCTGCAGTCCCCTCCCCAAGCGAAATAGCACGTCCACACTGTGGACGTGCTATTTCGCACCCTTATTTCGAAGACACTGTTTTTGTCTTTCGAAATAAGGTGTTTCGAAATAACTCTTTATTTTGAAACAGCTTGTTGCAAAATGTCTTGTTTCGAAACAAGCCCTCTGTGTGTGACCATAGCCTAAGATCTCCTGGAGAAGACCATCTCTCCTCCCATCCAGCTAGCCAGTCCCTGCTGCTGCTGTGCCTGTCACCACCTGGAACCTGCTGCCTTCACAAGAAGACACCACCACTGAGGGGAGACCTCTAAAGACTGAGACTTTGGTGCTTGCAGCTGGGGGTGAGCTTCCAAGCGACTGTAAACTTAATACTACCACCACCACCCCCAGCCGCTGCCTCCCTGGCTTCCCCTCCCACCACCAAGAAGGCAGCAGGCTCCCAAACTTTGGAACAGCTTTGGACTGTTTGTGCAGCAGGGACTACAGAACCCTTCCCCATTGCCTAGCCCCACCCTTTTTTCTCTCCCACCCCTAGTGGCTGGAGAGCTTCCCACCCTTTGTTCTGTCCTCTAGCTAGTTCAGTGCTCCCCCCCTTCACAGACTCCCCCCCCCAGATCCTCCCCACTCCTTGACTTTGTTTTATTTATCTGCCCTATCCCAGTCCTGAAAGTTTGTTTTTGGTTCCCCTGCCCTGCCTGCCCCACCCCGCCCCATTAGCCCCCGCTGCCTTCCCACCCCACTCTGGATGTTTAGTAGCTCCACCCCTGCAGCACTCACCCCCAGCCAAGATTGGCCAGGCCATATGTGCCCCTAATCTTTTGTTCTCCCCCTGTGCGCTGCACCCCCTGATAGTCTATTGACCCCATCCCACCCAGTGCAGCCAGAGGAGCTGGTCCCTTCCTGCCCCCAAAGTTCCCTATCCCCTTTGCCTTGGCACCCTCCTCTCTTGCCTGCAGCCTAACAGGAAGGTGTGGATTGCCAGCCCCTTGATTCACCCGTCTTACTGCCTGGTTTCTTCCTTCTCCTGTTCTCTCACACCCTCCTCCCCAGCCCGCTGCCTAGCGGATAGGAGTGGTCTCCCCTGGTTCTTCCCGCCCCCCCCCCCACTGTTCCTTACTCTGTCCACCCACCCAGGGCTCTCTTCCTGGTAGTTCCTTTCCGAGGCTATGGAGACCTTCCCAGTCCCCCCTGAACCCCTCCCTGAGCCTTTTCCCTTCTCCATCCCTGCAGCTGCCCCCTTGACCACCGCTGCCACCACTACCACCTCTGGTGCCTCCACTAGGGCACTTGCAGTGGTGGGCATCGGAGGGGCCTCCATTACTGCTGCCCCGACCTCCTCGGCCAGTAAAAAGAGTAAGGGGAAAAAGGCGAGCAAGGGCCCTGTTGCTCCCACAGCCCCACCATTGGCTGTGGCCCCTTATTCCCCTGCCGTTCCCGCCACCAGTTCTGGGGGGGTTCCCTCTGCCCCCAGATTGTATGCCCGGGCAGCTGCCACCCCTCCACCCACCGCCGTACCATCAGCCCGCACCACCTCCTCAAATACGATGTCAGGGGGGGATGGGGCCCCCGCCCTTCCTTGACCAGGAGACATGGTGTCCATTGCCTCCTGGTGGCTGCCTTGCCCCACATGGAAATTTACATGCGGGCGATGGCAAGGGTGGTGGGGCCCTCGGCCATTGTGGCGGCCTCAAAGATGTATGGAATGAGGGTGTTCTTCCTAGCATTGGAGGCTGCCGTGCAGAACACGGTTGTCAGGGGCCTGGCGGTGGGGGGTCGTCCACGTTCCAATGGAACCCTTGGAGGACCTGAGCATGCGGGTGGTTCTCACCTCTGTCCCTCCCTTCCTCCCCAGTGCTGCCCTCCTTCCCCTCCTTTCCACCCTGGGGAAGTGTATCTCTGTCATCAGCCCTCTTCCACTGGGCTGTAAGGCCCCCACCCTCCGTCACGTCTTGTCCTTCCGCTGGCAGGCGCAACTGCAACTGCCGCCAGCGGGGGGGGGGTGCGTAACGGGGTGGCATTAGAGGGGTCCTTCTTGGTGCCCCATCAAGGGGCCCATTATAAAATCTTTTATTCCTCGGGGGGGGGCTCGGTTCTTCCTCTGTAGGGCCATGAGGCACATTCGGAGGTACTGTCCCCTGGCCCGTCATGAAGAGGGAGCGACTGGGTCCCCTGAGGCCATAACGTGCCCCAGCCATACCACCGACGGTGTCCCCAACCACCAGGCCCCTAAAGCTACCTCTCCTCCTCCGTTAAAGAGCACAGCTGCCACTGCCTCTAGGGATGTGGGGATAACTGCCCCACCATGCCCAGGGGAACGGTGGGGCCCTGTTTCCATCCCAACTAAACCATCTGGGATGGGGCCCAGAGAGGAGCGGACAGCGGCCGTAGTGGCCCCAGATATGGGAGAGGGCGCACCCCAGGGGAAGGGTTCCTACTCCCCTTCATGCCCCTCCCATTTCCTTCTCCCCAGGGGCCTTCACCCTTGCCGCCTATCTGGCCGGCCCACTGATACCATCTCAGAGGGCCAAGCTCTCCCCCAGAGGGAGCCCAGCAAGCGGAAGAAGGCTCAGTCCCTCCCCAGGACATCAAATGGGGAGGAGGCCCCCCGGAAGTCATTGCGGGAGGCTGATACCACCAATACCACCACCATTACCAACAACACTATTGATGCTGAGCTGCTTGCTGCGACCTCTGTTGACGTTCAGCGGGAGGCTCCAGCCAAGGAGATGGGTGCAGTAGAGGAGGGGATCAGCACTGCTGCCTTACAAGAGGCCCTGTTGATTCCCCTCCTGGAGATGCTGTGGATGGAGCTGCCCCTGAACCTGCTACACTACCAGTGGCTGAGGCAGGAGGAGACTTAGGCTCCATCTTTGCAGAGATTGAGGCCCTGGGTCTGACCTTGGTAGCCCCAAGGGAGGATGACCACCTACCAGCGGGCCTCAATCTGGGTGGCAATAATCTTTCGCCACCCCCTCCCTTGCCCCACACCCAACCCGAATCCCAACCTCTGTCTGCTGTCCCTGTTCTTATCTCGGTGACACTCCCGGGATGCTTCACCTGCCCGGCTGTTGTGGGTTTTCCAGCAGCGACCACCGAGCCTTTCGAGGCGATGGCCAGCCACGAGCAGCCAGGTCCCAGGGTGTTGTCCCTAGCTGGACAGCGGCCCCTTCCCTCACTTGTTTTTTTCCCCTCGTGTCCGACACTGAGGACATGGAAAACCAGCCAAATTCAACTCCCATGCCCAGCATCAGCACGGATCCCGTTCCTCACTCCTTTTTAGAAAATCCCATGCCTGGTCAAGGGGAGTCGCACCCTGGTGGTTTGACCACCGGGGCCCCAGTCCCAACTCCCACCCCTCCCCTTGTTTCCATCATTGTTGCTCCCGACCCTGCTCCAATCCCTCCCTTAGATGTTACCCTTCTCCTACCCTACTGCCATCCCCTATTACTATCACCCCTGGATCACGTCTTTCTCCTTTCCATTGACTGATTCCTGGGGGGGCACCTTTTGTGGCTGCTCCTGTCCCAAGGGCTGCTAGATTCCTTCCACTGCCACCTTTCCTTGTGCCAGGGGTTCAGCCGGGTGATATGGTGTCCATGACATCGGCGCCGGGACGGGGCTCTGTGCCCTGTCTCCCTATCCCAGCTGACTGTGGGGCCAATACTGGGACCCAACCAGAGGATGGCCAGGAGCCTTCAACCCTGGACCCCCTGGTGCTGCAGAAAGAGCTGCATGTTTTCCTGGCTGACACTCGTGGGTCCAGGAGCCGGGTTCAGCTCGCCCTGCAGCACTGGGGGAATTTCCATCTCATCCTCTGGGCCATGAGGGCCATACTGAAGGAGGGCAAAGGGATCTGGAGGTGGGATGCTGTGGCCTACCAGAGGGCCCACAGCTTCTGTGACTCCCTCATGGCCTTCGGGGTCAGTCATGGACTGCTGCGTGGCCCAACAGAGGCTGCTGGCACTCCTGACATGTTTGAGGATCCCCCCCCCCCCCGAGCCCGCCTCATGGCCCCAATCATCTTTGCAACTTTAAATGCCAGAGGCTGTAGGTTGGGTCTCTGCAGGACCTAGGTGCTTTCCTTCCTTTGGGGGGGGGGTTACTCCGTGGTTTTCCAGCAGGAGACCCATACAGAGCCAGCTGCCGAGGCCAGTTGGCGGCTGGAGTGGGGGAACGGGCTGTACCTAAGCCATCTGTCCACCCACTCCAGCGGCATGGCCACCCTGTTCCCCCCCCCCCACCTACGGCCAGAGGTGCTAGGGGTTGCCGCGGTCACACTGGGCCGCCTGCTGCACATCCGGGTCTGCGTGGAGGGGCTGGCGTTGAATCTGGTCAATGTCTATGCCCCAACATCAGGTCCGGAGTGGGTGCAATTTTTTCAGCAGGCAGCCATCTTCCTTGGCACTCTGGATCCTTGAGTGCCTGGTCCAGGGTGCAGATTTTACCACCACCCTTGAGGAATGGGACTGCATGGGGACTGAGCAGAGCCAGGCCGCCGTGGACATCCTCTGGGAGGTTATTGATCATCACTCCTTGGTGGATGTCTGGCATGACCAACACCTGAACGAAGAGATGACCTTCACCTATGTCCGGGTGGGGGGGCCATCGGTCACGCCACTCCCGGTTGGACCGTATTTATCTGTCCCAATGTCATCTTGCAGCGGCCCACTCCAGCGTTCGGCTAGCCCCTTTCTCGGATCACCACTTGGTGACTGTGATGGCCTCTCTCTTGGCAGAGAGGCCAGAGCCAGCCTATTTGCATTTTAATAATAGCCTGCTGGAGGATGTGGGCTTCGTGGAGTCCTTCCGGGAGTCTTGGCTGGCCTGGAGGAGGCAGACGGCTGCTTTTCCCTCAGCCTGGTGTTGGTGGGACATGGGGAAAGTGCGTGCCCGGCCCTTCTGCCGTCACTACACTTGGGGGGGGGGCACCCAGCAGAGGGATGTGGAGATGGAGCAGCTGGAACGGGAGGTCTTAGAGCTGGAGAGGTGTCTGGCCACCAGCCCTGAGGATTCATCCCTCTGTGACGCGCAGCAGGAGAAGCGGGAGGAGCTGTGGGCCCTCAAGGACCTTCGGGCCTGGGAAGCCTTTGTTTGATCCCGCATCCAGCTCCTTCAGGAGATGGAGCGCAGCTCCCGCTTCTTCTATGCCTTGGAGAAATGGGGGTGGGGGCTAAAAAGCACATCATCTGCCTCTTGGCAGAGTACGGCACCCCCGTCACGGATCTGGAGGAGATGCGTGGAAGGGCCAGAGCCTTCTACGCTAGTCTTTTCTCTCCGGATCCAACCGAAGCCAACACCTCCAAGGTGCTCTGGAATGAACTTCCCATGGTCAGCAAGGGTGACTGGGACTGGCTAGAGCTGCCTCTCACTCTGGCTGAGTTCTTGGAAGCCCTGTGTCTCATGCCCACCAACAAATCTCCAGGCATGGACGGGCTGACTATGGAGTTCTACCACACATTCTGGGACGTCCTCGGCCCAGACCTCACCATCATCTGGGCCAAGTCTGAGGAGAGCAGAGAGCTTGCCCTTTCTTGCCAGCGGGCAGTGCTGGCCCTGCTGCCCAAGAAGGGGGACCTCCGCGAACTCCGGAATTGGTGTCCCATCTCACTCCTCAGCACGGACTACAAAATAGTAACCAAGGCCATTTCGCTGTGTCTGTGGTCCGTGCTGCAGGACGTGATCCATCCCGACCAGACCTACACTGTCCTGGGCCACTCCATCTTTAACAATCTCTATTTGGGCTAGGATCTCTTGGAGCTTGGGTGTAGGGATGGTCTATTGTTCACCCTCCTGGCCCTGGACCAGGAGAAGGCGTTTGACAGGATGGATCACGGGTGTCTCCTGGGCACCCTGCGGGCATTTGGCTTTGGGCTTCGCTTTGTGGGGTTTCTCCGGGTGCTGTCTGCCTCCATGGAGTGTCTGGTCAAGGTCTCAACTGGATCCTGACGGAACCGCTCAGCTTCGGGCAAGGAGTGCGTCACGGCTGGCTGCTGTCGGGCCAGCTGTATGCTTGGGCCATTGAGTCCTTCCTCTGTCTCCTCTGTCGGAGGTTGACAGGGTTGGTGCTCCATGAGCCAGAGCTGAGGCTGGTCTTGTCGGCATACGCTGATGACTTACTCCTCGTGGTCCAGGACCCGGGCAACCTGGTGCGGTTGGAGGCTTGCCTGGCCATCTACTCGGCAGCCTCCTCTGCCTGGGCCAACTGGGTCAAAAGCTCTGGCCTGATGGTAGGGGCCGGGTGGCTGGTCAGCTTCCTCCCACCCTCGCTTCAGGCCATCTGGTGGCACGCGGGTCCACTGCTCCATATGGACATTTACCTTTCTGCCACCCATCCCTCCCTAGATGAGAACTCACATGAGTTAGAGGGCAGGGTTGTTGACTGGCTATGGAGATGGACAGGGCTGCTGCAGTGCCTCTCCCTTCAGGGACAGGCACTGGTCATCAACCAGCTCGTCTTGTCCATGCTCTGGCACCAGCCCAGCACCCTGGCCCCACCCCCGAGCTTCCTGGGCAACCTCCAGAAGACAATTCTGGAGTTCAAAGAATCATAGGGTTGGAAGGGACCTCATAGGTCATCTAGTCCAACCCCCTGCCAGAGGCAGGACCACTCCCACTTAAACCATCCCAGTCAGGGTTTTGTCCAGCCGGGCCTTAAACACCTCCAAAGATGGAGACTCCACCACCTCCCTTGGCACCTCATTCCAAGACTTCACCACTCTCCTGGTAAAAAAGTTTCTTCTAATATCCAGCCTCGACCTCGTTAACCGCAACTTGAGACCATTGCTCCTCATTCTGTCCTCCGTTACTACCGAGAACAGTTGAGCTCCATCTTCCTTAGAGCATCCCTTCAAGTAGTTGAAGGTTGCTATCATATCCCCCCTCAATCTTCTCTTTTGCAGACTAAATAAGCCTAATGCTTCCAGTCTTTCCTCATAGGGCTTGTGCTCCAGCCCTTTAATCATTTTGGTTGCCCTCCTCTGAACTCTCTCTAGCATGTCCCTGTCCTTTTTGTAGTGGGGAGCCCAAAACTGAACACAGTATTCTAGATGTGGCCTCACCAGTGCAGAATAGAGGGGAAGGATCACATCCCTTGATCTGCTGGTAATACTTCTTTTGATGCAGCCCAGTATGCCATTGGCCTTTTTGGCCGCAAGAGCACACTGCTGACTCATATCCCGCTTCCCATCCACCATGACCCCCAGGTCCTTTTCTACACTGCTGCTACTTAGCTGAATGTTTCCCAGCTTGTAGCAGTGCATAGGGTTTTTTTGTCCCAAATGCAGGATTTTACACTTATCCTTATTGAATCTCATAAGATTTCTATTGGCCCACTGTTCCAATTTATCTAGGTCTCCCTGAATCCTGTCCTTGCCCTCCAACGTGTCTACTGGTCCCCCCAGCTTGGTGTCATCTGCAAACTTACTGAGAATGCAGACTATTCCATCATCCAGATCATTGATGAAAATGTTGAACAGAACCGGCCCCAGGACTGACCCCTGGGGCACACCACTCGTGACCGGTTGCCAGCTAGACATGGAACCATTGATTCCTACACGCTGAAACCGTTGATCTAGCCAGTTCTCTATCCACCTTATAGTCCACCTATCCAACCCATACTGCCTTAATTTGCCAATGAGAATGCTGTGGGAAACTGTATCAAAAGCCTTGCTAAAATCAAGGTATATGACATCAACGGTGCTTCCCGCATCCAGAAAACCAGTCATCTGCTCATAGAAGGAAATGAGATTGGTCAGGCATGATTTACCCTTGGTAAATCCATGCTGACTGTTCCTGATCACTTTATTTTCCTCTAAGTGTGTGAGGATGGATTCTTTGAGAATCTGCTCCATAATTTTTCCAGGGATTGAGGTGAGGCTGACTGGTCTGTAATTCCCTGGATCCTCCTTTTTCCCTTTCTTGAAAATAGGCACTACATTTGCTTTTTTTCCAGTCCTCTGGCACCTCCCCCGTTCTCCATGAGTTTTGAAAGATAACGGCCAGCGGTGCGGCTATTTCGTCGGCCAATTCCCTTAGCACCCTTGGATGCAGTTCATCCGGCCCCATGGACTTGTGCACTTGCAGCTTCTTTAAGCAGTCCCTAACCTGACCTTCCATCACCAAGGGCCTGTCTTCTTCTCTCCAATCTGCCACACCCATGGTAGTGGGCTGGGAGCTGACCCTGCCTGTGAAAACTGAAGAAAAAAATGCATTGAGCACTTCAGCTTTTTCCTCATCCTCTGTCACAAGGATGCCTGCCCTATTCAGCAAGGGGCCTACACCTTCCCTGATCCTCTTTTTGTTACTAATATACTTGTAGAACCCCTTCTTGTTATCTTTTACATCCCTTGCTAGCCGCAGCTCCATTTGTCCTTTGGCCTTTCTGATTTTATCCCTGCAGTCCCTAGCAATATCTTTATATGCCTTTTTGGACATCTGACCAAGCTTCCACTTCTTATAAGCTTCCTTTTTATGTTTAAGCTCAGAGCAGAGTTCTCTGCTAAGCCATTCTGGCTGCCTCACATGTTTGTTCTTTCTCCTAATTGGAATGGCAACTTCCTGTGCCCTTAGCAGAGTGTTTTTAAAATATAGCCAACTCTCTTGGACTCCTTTCCCCTTCAGATTAGCTTCCCAAGGGATCCTGCCCATCAGTTCCCTGAGGGAGCCAAAATCTGCTTTTTTGAAGTCCAGGGTTTTTGTTTTGCTTCTTTCCTTCCTTCCTTTAATCAGCATCCTGAACTCAACCATGTCATGGTCACTACTGCCTAGCTTGCCATTTACCTCTACATCCCTGATCACTTCTTCCCAGTTTGTGAGCAGCAAGTCGAGCAGTGCAAGGCCCCTAGTTGGTTCCTCTAGCATTTGTACTAGAAAGTTGTTCCCAACACTCTCTAAAAATCTCCTGGATTGCCCATGCACTGCTGTATTGGCCTCCCAGCAGATGTCAGGGAAATTGAAGTCGCCCATGAGCACCAGGGCCTGTGATCTAGAAGCTTCCGGTAGTTGTCCATAGAACACCTCATCCACCTCCTGCTTCTGGTTTGGTGGTCTATAGCAGACCCCCACCACAACATCCCCCTTGTTGCTTTCCCCTCTCAATGTAACCCACAGACTTTCTATTGGCACGCTTCCACTTCCATAATGGAGCTCTGAGCAGTCATAGAGCTCTTTTACATATAGTGCTACTCCTCCCCCTCTTCTTCCCTGCCTGTCCTTCCTGAACAGTTTATAACCATCCATGGCAGAACTCCAGTCGTGCAGATTATCCCACCACATCTCTGTTATTCCTATGATATCATAGTTCCCTGTCTGCGCTAGTATTACCAATTCTTCTTGCTTATTTCCCAGGCTCCTCGCATTAGTGTATAGGCACCTAAGATATCCGGCCGATTGCCCTATTTTGTCATGTTGATTTCCAATTCTATTACATAAACCTCCTTGCATTTTTTCTAGGAGTTCTCCTCCCCCACTCTCCTCGCGTACTGGGGCTTCAGTAGAGCCCTTAAGACATTTGTTTGATTCCCCCCCCCCCATGTTCCAACTACCTTCTCTTTTATTGCTGGTGCTACAGTCCCAGCACCCCCCAAGTTCCATCCCTTCCCCCAGATCACCCACATTCTCACTTACCTGTGGGCTTTGGTCTCCTTCCCCCGTTGAACCTAGTTTAAAGCCCTCCTCACTAGGTCAGCCAGTCGGTGCTCAAATATGCTCTTCCCCTTCCTGGACAGGTGAAGGCCATCTCTGCCTATCAATCCTCTGTCCTGAAACAGGACTCCATGGTCAAGGAAGCCAAATCCTTCCTGACGACACCATCTTCGCAGCCAGGCATTCACCTCCAGGATACATCTCTCTCTCCTCAGGCCTCTAGCCTTGACTGGAAGGATCGAGGAGAACACCACCTGTGCTCCAAACTCCTTCACCCTCGCTCCCAGAGCCCTGAAGTCACCTTTGATCTGCTGAGGATCACCTCTCGCAGTATCATTGGTACCCACATGGATAAGCAGCATGGGGTAGTAGTCTGAGGGGCGGATGATTTTTGTCAATCCCTCCGTTACATCACGGATCCGGGCACCTGGCAGGCAGCATACCTCTCTAGAGTTCTTCTGGCCAGGACTGCGCTGGGTCTCTGCAGGGATTCTGAGCCTTTCCCTGGAGGAAGGGGGGCAGGGCCTGTGCTATATCTACAGCCAGGTCCACACCTTCCACCTCCAGGCCCTAAAGAGACTCCTTTATGGTGCAGGTAGTCTGATGTGGAGCTATTTGGCACGCAATTTCCTCTGCCACTACTGAGAGCTCCAATATGACCAGCAGCTCTTTTAGCTTGGTCTGAGAGGTGGTCTGTGAGACCCCTCTGAGCTCTCAGCCTTCTACCACGACCTCCTCCAGACCTCGAGGCTCATTGC
Source organism: Podocnemis expansa (assembly GCA_007922195.1). Taxonomy (NCBI): domain Eukaryota; kingdom Metazoa; phylum Chordata; order Testudines; family Podocnemididae; genus Podocnemis; species Podocnemis expansa. The sequence continues at coordinate 29,394,320 of ML681971.1, forward strand.
GGACTCCAGGTCAGTTGTACCCACCAAGGGGGAGGACCTCCTCGTGGAACCCCTGCTACACAACCCCCATCTCGGTGTGCAGGTGGCGAAGGCCTCCTCCATGAGGCGGAGGCTGGTCCTGGCAGGTGTCACTTGGGTTGAAGACCTCCTGGATTATACCCGTGGGGACTGGGTGGATCCTCATGAGCTGGCTCAGTGCATGGGGCTCTCCAGTCCTCATACCCCCCCCCCCCCCAGGCACCTACTCCAGGAGGTGAAGGTAGCCTTGCCTCCCACTGCTCGGGTCTACCTTGAGTGGGTCCTGCGAGAGGGTACTCCCTGCCCCCCTCTCAGCCCTGGCCCTCTGGAGGGTTTGATCAGGCCTCAGCCCTGTCAGCCCCCCTGGCCACCCCCACCCCACACCGGCTGCTAGACCTGCAGCTGGCTTTTTTCCCAAACCGCACCCTGTAAATAACTGTACATGCTCGTGCTGCATACCATCCATTTCCTCGCCCTTGCATCCCACCCCTATACAAAACGGCACGACCTCATTTTACCTGTGGAGGGCGAGGAGCCCCGGTGGGCCAGTCTGTATGCCATCCTTACCCCACAGCCTGCCAGGACATCAGTTGGTGGCTCCTGCATGGAGCCATGAATACGGGCATGTACCTGGTGCAGTTCACCCCTCGCCTGGTTGCCTTCCTCTACTGCGGTGTAAGGGAGACCCTGGCACATACCTATCTAGAGTGCACCAGCTTGCAGCCCCTCTGCTGGGTCCTCCAGAACCTCTTATTGAGGTTCTGGCTGCACTTTTCCCCAGATCTGGTCCTTTATGCACTCCCTCTCCATGGCCCCACAAAGTCACGGGACCTCCTCCCGGCTTATGCGAAAGTAGCCATCTATAACCAGGGAAAGGAGGTTGGCTGAGGGAAGGGCCTGTGACTGTGGGGCCTACTTCCAGTCCCTTGTCCGTGCACATCTGCAGGCAGAGTTTGTCTGGGTGGCATCTGCTGGCTCCCTCAAAACCTTTCAGGAGCAGTGGGCACTGTCTGGGGTTCTCTGCTCAGTGTCCCCTTCTGAAATCCTAGTTTTGAACCTGTGAGCCTCACACCCATTCCTGTTATTTCTTTAGTTGTCCCCTGTAATTATTTGAAGACTAGTTCAGTGCCACCTCCCCTTAGGCTGGGGGAGGGGTTTTAGAAGTGGGGGGGGCTTGCACCCACCCATCACCCTGGTTCTTCAATAGAACTACTCTCTTATAGCCGTTAGGCTTGACTCTGTCACGTTGTTTATAATGCAACAACTGAGGACAACTTGCAGCTAATGAAGACAAAGTTTGCATGCTTTGCTTTTCCAGTCATGCTGCAAACAGCTTTAAAGTCACACAGATCATTAAATGCCACTTATGAGGAACTGAACCATCATTTGTTTTCTTTCTATGTCACAGTTTACAATGGGGGGGGGATGACAAAAAACACACCTCAAATAGTCAAATTGAGGTTGTGAGAAAGAAGAGTACAATAAATTGTTGTTCTTAACCACTGAGGCCAGGAGATTTATGTCAGACATTTAGAAAAACTTGCTGTCAAGGTAGCTGAGCAATGGAACAAATTATTTAGGGAGGTTATGGAATCTCTATCAGTAAAGGCTCTTAAGAACAAGTTAGATAAACACCTGTCTCAGATGGTCTAGACAGTATTTAGTCCTCCTGCCTCTGTGCCAAGAACTAAACTAAAAGACCTATCACAGTCCTTTCCAGTCCTACATTTCTATAAAAATCCTGTTGGAGGCTATTGGGAAAGGACAGAATTGACCTAAGCTAGGGAGCTATCCAAGGTTCTGTAGTTCCTTATTGCATTCTCTAGAAAGGGGTCTCAAACATGCGGCCCCTAAAGCTATTTCCTGTGGCCCGCAATGACAATTGTTACTGATATTTGCAATATTGTTGTATGACAAGGTTTCAGCTATGTGGCTCTCGGGCTAATGTACTAGTCCTCATGCAGCCCTTATGGTGATCTGAGTTTGAGGGCCCTGCTGTAGAACAAAGAGAGAAACTGCAGAGTATGAAACAGATTGACACTGGAATATCTGCTCCTCTTGTCCCCCACCCCCATTATTTTATGGTCCTTGAAGTAAGCATAATGTTGTTCTTTCATCTTTTTTTCATACATTTGAACCAGCATGTCCCTGCAGTAGTTCTCTCTGATGAGTGGGATAAACTAAGCAGGCTGCCTATTCCTTTGTAGGACTGCATCACACTAATGCTTCAAACAGAATCAGATTACATGGCATAGTATTTTGATTGACAGGGACTAAATAAAACGTGAGCGCATGTTAAAATGATTAAGATGGGCATTGCTTTAGAGACACAGACATTATGTCTGTTCTAAAGATCGGTAAACTGAAGCACAGAGTAAAGTAATTTACCCAGGGTCATATTGTGAATCACAAACCGATTCCTAGTTCTCTTTCTGCTCTACACACTGTATCACACTGCTTCCATGGTCACAACTACCTCTACTACAAAGTGTTCACTTCTGACCTTTCTCGCCACAGGAAACTTCATAGATTAGTGTAAGAAAAGCAGATGCCTTGTATCCTACTGGACAAGTTTATAGGCCATTTGGGGGCTTGGGGAGGCAACTTTTAAAATATTCCCCACTGGATTGTGCATTACTATATTCACAAAGGTAACCAAGATCTTAGGCTGAAACAAGCTTGACAAAATTAGTTTTGCACATGAGGTCTCATTTTAATATGAAACTCTAGTATATAGGCACACAAAGTCCATATTAAACACCCTAGGACAAAGAAAATGCATCATACACACAGGAGAGAAATAGCAAGTGAAAAAAATGAGATGGGATTAAATATGTTAATTCAGGTGGAAGGAAATGATTAATAGTGCAAAATTTAACTTCTCTATACTCTGATTAGCAGACAGAAGTTTTCTGTCATATCCCAGGGCTTACTGATCCTGTTTGAGAAAGTAGTTTAAAGGTATTACTGGTAATAATGTGTGATTTGTTTTTAAATGTATGTAATAGTGTTATCTGGCTCTCCCAAGAAAGCACAACAATAATTCATGTTGCCTGCCAGCAAGGATTCATTATTTCCAAGAACATCTTCATTTAAAATACACAGAAGTTTTACTGGCAATCACTGGTTGGAGGAAGACATTAACGCTGCTTTATTTTTTAGAAAATAAAATATTTTTGAGGTTCTGCTACATTAGTACTCAAACAGCTGAGGACATTGATTATCACACTGCCCTTCAAAGGCAAGGTGGCAGGGAATTGTACCCCAAGATTGCAAGGAAATTGAGCACAGCAGGGAAATTGAGCTAGACAGAATTAAAATAAGTGCTGAATGTGAAAGCAAGCACAGAGCTCTCTAATCCATCTTGGCTATTGAAAGATTTACATTTAGTACTCTGTACAAATGAGAAGTAGGTACAGCATGCAGTCAAACAGAGGACAGATGCAGGCAGTGACTTGAGGAAGCAGCCAATTTCTATTGCTGACAGGTAGGCTTAGAGGGATGGCAGGACTGGCTGGCCTTGTACGTGAAAACTAAGCATATGCTAGGGTGTCTCTTCAGGTGGTGGTGAGGGGGAAAAGGGGAAGCAGACAGCAAGCATCACCTATGTGAGCAACTGCAATACTGCTGGATAGAAACCAGCTTGGGGGAAAAAATACCCACAAAAAAACCCCAAGTAATTTCCTGAAGAAAACAGGGTGAAACAGATGGAAGTTAAAAAAAAAAAGAAAAGGAATCTATAGTGTCTAAATACCTGTGAGGGATGAGGAAGGATGGAAGAAGGGAATATGTTAAACAATGGATGGAGACGATCTTTTGTTTCCATTAAATATTTTTTTTCCAGAGTTTCCCTGTGTGATCAGGGGATCTCACAAGCATCTAAAAAGCAAATGATTATCCTAGATTTCCTGAGTTGCTGCTGATAACCTTTTGCAGGGAAACCAAAAAGGATTCTGACCTCCATTACTCTACTGAAGTGATTCTAATGTAGATGCAGGTAGGAAAAAGGAGAATGGACCAAATTTGCATGTCTGTGTGACATCATGTGCATACCCTTTATGTGGTGTCACATTGTGTACTTCAGTAACCAGCACCACTCATGTTTGGTATCGAATGAAACAAATTACACACGTTGACAACACAGCATAGCAACCAAAAAGGCCAATGCAAAACTGGGCAGCATACGTACACATCATGCCAAAGATCTGGAGGAATTTCTGAGGACTTCATAACCAGACAATAACAGATAATAAGAGAGAATTCAGAGAACAAATGACAGAGGCTGGAGAGAATGACTGACAAGGAAAGAACTATGTATGTGGTGCTTGCCTAGGGAGAACTAAAAGGGCAGGGGGGAAGACTGTAGAACTCTACCAATTTAGGAAGGGTTTAAACACCAAGAAAGGAGAGGAACTACTTAGAGTGGAATAAATGGATAGAAATAGGAGGAAAGATGTCCAGGTATGCTGTACCTGTAGAAACACTTCCAGTGGTAGCTATAAGAAGGGGTAAAAGTCCCATCACTTGAGACATTTATGACAGGACTGCATAAGAACATGAATATATATTTTAGGTAACAATCCTGCATTGATAAGGAGATGGACTGGATGACTCACATCTTGTTCAACTCCTAAAACTGAGGTGTAAGCAGCCTTGGACTCTTACAGGAAGAAGCAGCACCATAATTTAGATTTCTAATTTATTATTAAATTACATAAAGCTTTTCTATACATACAGAAAATGCACATTAGGTGAGAACAAAAATTACAGATACAATAGAACAGTTAGGTTCCAAGAAACCATTTGAAAAGCAAAAAGATTAGAAAGTGCAATTGGAAAAGAACACCCAAGGGGCTCGATTCCATGAGAAATAACTTTTAGTTGTGAGAGAATGTCATTCAAATGGCTTCCCTCCCTCAGGGCTGGGGAGACCAACGACAGCTTACTCATTCAAAGCTGAATACACCACACTGATTGCAAATGTCCAGTCCTCAGAAGGGAGGCAGAGCACAAAGGGCAGATGTCTCTCACAACATGGCTCAGCATTGTCTGAAGTTGTCTTTCAATGTATTCTCCTGCGCTGCTCATTGTTACACACATCCCTTCCCTACCATCAACTTTGTCACCTTCTGAAGGAGGAAATCATTCCAGTTGTAATGAAGCTGGGTATACTTCTTCCCTGACCTGAATATTAGTTGAAAACAACAGGAAAAAAATCCTGTTCTGCCCATGACAGGTGCTGGGGAACAACTTTTTAGTTATTACAGTAGTTTATCTGTGCTGCCTAAATTAGCTACATGGTCAAAAGTGCTAGGCCAGCCATTGAACCTCTGTGCAGCAGTACCCAGGATGACCTCACAAGTTGGTTTCCTTGAGGAATAAGGCCTGGAAAGTTGAACTGTCCATGCACATGCCTCACCTAAATGCTGCCTAAAGATCTACTTTTGCCTTTTTATTTTCAACACCCAATGGGGAACTTTACTTCCTGCACATTGTGATTTTGGTTGGGACCTTCAAAAAAGGATTTTTGTAAGTATTGGTTGGTTATGTAATGCTGTGGTGTGGGTTCCTAACTGAATTTAGAACTCAAATGCCCAAAAGCCCTTACATTTGCCATGGATTAACTGAAGAGTTAAACTGCTGTGTTCTCCATTACAACACCACAGCAGCAGGTAGCCTCTTGGATTAATGAAAGCACCTTACTGTCTTATTAATGAAAAGGGAGCTGGTAATCATCCCACTGGCCCAGAGACACATAAGGAATAAAATCCATCGGCCAGCCTTGTTTTGCACAATCTCTCTAGTGAAGGATACAGAACAGTGAGAAATTGAGATTGTATTGAAGCAACAGCATGCTAGTACAGCTGCCACATGTCATCAACACACTACACTCTAATCTGGCATAGAGGCTCCTGGAGAATCCTAATTTACTGATGGGATTGGCATGCAGTACTGGATGTTACCAGGATTGCTGCTTTGGTGTCTGGAATCTAAAAAAACAAAAAAACACACTGCAGCTTTTACCCAGGAAGTGGGCCAGGAGCCTGAACAGGAAGGAATGTTCCTGCGTTTGTTTAGAGGTGGGTTAAAGGGGGCAGAAAAGCTCTTTCAAGAATTTCATGTATCCTCAAGGATAGCTGATGTGTGGCTTACCAGGCAGCTACAGAATGGGTGCCTGGTTATTGATAAACAGGACAACAAAATTAAGAAGGTAAAAAAGTGGCAGTGTAGCCCACACAAGACAATGTTTCCCTTCTGAAAGGTGATGGAGATCAAGAAGCATCTCAAAAGTGATCCAAGTTTGTTTTTGTGCTTTGGTCACAACTTCTGACAACAGCACCTTGTTGCTGGATAAAAAGAATGGCACTGCCAGTGTCAGTGGATTATCACGCAGTGGTTTCCAACATTTTCTCTGGCGTGGCACACCTTGCTACCTTTAATTAATTTGAGGCACATCACCATACAGCTTCCAAATGAACTCATGAATATTCATGAGCCAATGAGCCAATCCAAAGCTCTTTGAGTAGTTTTTCAAAAAAAAACTTTGTGGCACACTTGCTCAGACCTGACGGCACACTGGTTGGGAAACACTGATCTATGGGCCCCATCTACAGCAGGAAGGAAGGCAGGCATGTCTAAGTGGCCTTGAGAAGCGCAGGAAAATAAAGAAATAAGGAAAACTATTTCTCAATAGAAGGCAGCTGAACAGGCTGCAAAGAGAGGAACTGTGGATCAGACACACAGGATTAAATCTCAGATCACCCCACACCTTTTTCTTGTTCTCTTCCTTATTTTAAGGTTCTTGCCCTACTTATAGAGCCATGCATGAAGAGAGACTCAAGGAATTTAGCAAGTCTCTCCCAGACCACAGCTATTCCATCCATTTGAGAGGTGGTAGATGACTGCCTCTGCCAGGTATGTACTGACAGTAGCTCACCAACAGGCAATTCTGCTAGGATAATTAAATATATTTGATACAAAACCTCTCAACACTAGCACCAAATAAAAGCCACTGAGCAGCTACCAACCACTGAAATGCCACCTCCAATTTTAACCTCTCATTTTCCAAGGGGATCAATATTTCTACTCCTTTATATTCTACAAAGATATCAGCCCTCCCCAGGCATAACAAATGGATTATATTTACATATTTGTTACAATCTGCATATTTTCCATTAGCAGTTTGTTTTTAAACACATAGCAATATTAAATAATGCACCAAATCAATTAAGCCCAGTGAAAAGACTGGTTATCAGATTAAATAAAAGCATTTATTTATGATATTGCAGGTCTTTTAATTGCCAACTACAGAGCAACCAAACCCTATAAACCCTAAGAAAGCATAAATGCCAATCAGGGTGCTTTGAAAAATCAAAGAAAATAAAATATCAGGGGAGAAGAGTTTTGCTCTCCCACCATACAGAGATGCATTAACAAACCTTCTTTATCCTTCAGTCTTTAACAAGAAAAAATATCCTAATTAATTTTTCATTTCAAAACCAGAGATATTCCTCAATCAGCCAAATAGACCACCCCTTATTTAAAAAGGCAAACTTCAATTTTGTTAGCATTCACTGGAAGTGCCTTCAAATCCCAAAAAAAGCCAACAGTCTTTGCAGTGTGTTTACCACAAAGACGTTATTCTGCAAAACATCCTCTTTCAAGTCCAAGGGAACAATACAGTTTATACAACTGGTTTCATGCACTACAGAAGCACGATTCTTTACTCCCTTCAACAGGGTACTTCACATAAATTATAAAAGCAGTAATAAAAGGAATTATGGCAGCTGTGGGTGGCTCATCTTCCAGCACAGAGGATCTGGAAATATGAAAGTCCCTGTACTATCTCTGGCAGCCATGGTGAATGGGAGGGCAGACACTACATTTGGGAGTGTTGTCAGTTGTGCAAATAGTTAATTATGTTATTAGAAAAAAGTCCAGAGCCTCAGTTAGAGTTTTGCTAGTTATGGTTATAAGACAGGAAGAGATGGCAAAGAACAATGGGAAAAGGAAGAGATCCTGTGATTTGTGTATTTGCTATATTAAAGACATTCCTAAAGTTACATTTCTTAACAAATATCCATCAGCAGAGACAAACCGAACAAGTTTTGCTGACAATGGAAGATTTTTGGTGTATTTGGGCAATGAACAATTGAAAAAAGTATCTATAAACATGTAGTTTGCAGATTCTAGAGAAGAAATGTAACCACATATTCAGTCATTTATTTAAGTCTTTACTATGAGGAGTTTACGTATTTAACAATTTTGCACATAGATAGGTTGGCCATCAGTATAACCTATGTATTTTCCCTTTCCAATATACAGGTTAGACTCCATCTTACTTACAGTGTAAAAATATTAATGCTATTAGAATATCTTCCATCTAAATGAAAATAGACTTTTGAAACTATCATGTCTTTATGAAGATTTTTGTGATATCAGTCATAACCAATATATTTACACCCAGAAGATTACCTTTAGGTGAAAGTGTGTTTGGTCACTTTAAATGACTTAATAGTACAGTAAAACTGAGAGGATACTATGCTCCCTTTATCCAAAGCAGGACTGCTAATATTTCCTGGAGTCCCCTTAAAGCCAGAAAAACCTTACAAGTGCTCCTCAGCTAGCAGTTCAGATATCATCTGTGCAAAAAGTGAATTGAACAATCCTTATTTGTCTCAGGAACTGGTGGGAAGGAGCACAGTTTTCACAGAACAAGTTATGCAGAAATGACTTGCAATAGCTCAGTCATGAGTAAAAAAAAAAAAAAAATTGAAGGTATATTCAGTAACAAACCAACCTGCTGGCTTAAGCTGCAATATCTTTATTGTAGGGCAAAAGTATCTAGTCATTTACTTGACCTTGAGGGAAAAGCTAAAAATGGGCTTCCTGAGGAGATTCCACATAAGAGCAGCTTACCAATTGTTTCATTTAACAGTCTATGACAGATTTCATTACCATCATCCAAGTAAGGAAGATTCTGATAAATGCTGTATGTTTACTTACCTCGTAATGAGACAGGGGATTTTAAAAAAATCATTTAAGCAAAATTTGATCAAAGAAAGAAGTATTTATGGCAGAGGAAGAGAAATACTGCAGCTTCAGCTCGAAACCAGTGTTGTAAGTCTGCCACCATGAACTTTAGACATCATGTTGGCATTCTAGTCATCATGTGCAGGCTGTTCACCAGGTCTACTGACCTCCCCCATCCACCTCTCTCCTTGGTGGGTTGGAAGAAGATGAGGTTGTCAGTCTGTGGAGAATGTCCATCAATGGAAAGCATATAGCAACAATAAGATGGTACAGATGCCAATAATGCCACCCAGGATGAGAGAGTCCCGTCGCTTCCGTAGGTTGATCCTTTGAATCAGGTTGTTCACTGCAGGAAATCGATCTTTGGGGGGTCTGAGTTAAGGTCATATTAACAAGCAGAATCAATTCTGGACGGATCCCAGATCTTGTACATAGATGTTAGAGACAAAGCAAAGAGTTCGCAACTACTCATAAATTAAAGAAAACAGATGCAGCAAAAAGGCCTTATGGCTAGTAAGCAAGATTACAATGTTACTTCATTAATAAAAGAAACAGTCAGAGGAAGAGAGTAACAGTAAACCTTAGTGACAGTATTTATGAAAAATCCTATTTAATCCAGTGTGAAATTTGGACTAGCTGCATATAAACAATTGTGGAACTTATTCAGCAAGACACTAACAACAGTATAGCAAACAATGGATGGCATCTGGCTGTAGAAATTTCACATTCCACAGATGAAGACTATTTACTACATGGTGCAGAAGGAAGAACTGCCCTCTGTAAAATGCTGAGTTTTATTTAATGTGTAAAAATGAGATCTGCAATGTGATCACAAGTTTCAGAGCTCTTTTTATTCACCCAAGAATCTTTTAAGGTTGATGTTTATTGAGTTGCTTTTGCTCTTGCTTGTCACTAAAAACAGTCTAATGAAATGTACATCTCACCAAGCAACTTATCTTCAGGACTTAATCTGTCTAATCAAATTAGTTTAAGGCCGCTCCTTGTGCTGCTACAATAGAAAAGAAAAAATAATAGAAAAAATGGTAAACATGCATGACTTCACAATCCAGTGCATTCTTTAGCCTCGAGTATGAAATGAGGGAAGATTAAATGAACAAATGTAAATCTTAATATCAAGAGGTCTGCATGACACAAGGGGATCTATAGGTCATGGAAACATTTAGCTCTATGCTATAGCCATGACAGATCCACATCAAACTGCCACCATTTGTCCCTGAAAGGGAAATGCCAGGAAAATAGTAAAACACAATAACTACTTCTACCAGAGTACAGGTAGTTGGAATGTTCAATTTTGTTGTTCTAGATTGCTAAATGAAAATTAAATATTGGCTTATATGTGGTATTAAAAGTTGCATTTAAAAAAATGAGCAACTAATTTTATTAAGCTGTTAATCCAAGCAAGGCATCTTATTGATGGAGTGGGTCAGGCATAATGCAATATTTCACTCTGTAGAAGTATAATGACTGTGTTATACTTCCACTATCTATTAAAATATATGTTATTCCCAGATCACAGAATGAGTTGTCCTGAGACAGCTTCTTGAAGGCATTCGCAGCACAGTTCTTTCAGAAAGGATACTGGCCAAAGTGTTCATTTTGCTTTGTATTGACTTCAGCATCCCTCTCTGCGAAGTCATGTTTTCTTTTGTTGCCATGGCAATGCTAGAGGAGGGAAAAAAAGAATGGATCAAATCACTAGAACTAAAAATAACCCGCAAGTGAAACAATGGAAAAGTCAGCTATGCAATGTTCCTCCTGTGAGTGATGAATGGAATGTAGCTACCTTCCAGAGATCATACTTCTCCACTGATCTTCAACAATTAGCCTTTCACCACTTTAACTTTTAATGAGCTACTAGTAGACAAAAGCATTCAACTGTTGTAACAATGCAAACTATCAGAACAAACAAAAATAAAATAAAACAAAGAGGAGACAACATTAGAGATGAGCCTAGAAACATTCTTATGGCAGAGATCCTAGAATCAGGAGTTTGGTTGACCATGGGGAGACAACATGTTGGTTTTACTCAAGAAGCACTTGAAAGTCTTGTCTGATACACCATGATGTGATGGATATAAAAATAATTGAGTAAATGAGACTTAATTCATAATTTAAAAGTAGTATAGCAACCTGGAAAAGTCAACTTTCTAACTGAGAGATGATCAAAGTGTAGTCTTGGGTCAAAGACAGCCAATGGAACTTTACAAAGATCACATTTAAAGTGGGCATCCATAGCATCTATAGTTTATGACTCTATTCATTTTCATGCAACGTAGATGCAGTCCTCAGGCTCCTGGTGAGTTGGCAATGAAGGCTCATCAGTTGGAGTAAACTTCTTCAGTCCTGTACTACTTTATCTTCTGCAGTGTGTTAGAGTGAACTGGTTTCCTCCTCAGTGGAGTTGAACGAGATGCCACAAAGAGTATCGCAAAACAACCCATTTATTTCCATCGCAGGACCAAATTCACTTAACATACTTGTCATTTTGCTGAGAACTCTTACCCATTCTTATTCAGACAATGTTGTTTTAGTGCTAGACGTAGCACCTACATCTTATATTCTATACAAATACAAGAGTAGGGTTTAGGTGATACTAAAATAAGTTTTCATAGCAAAATGACATGTTTCTATTTCAAATTTCATTCATTCTGGAAAAGTCAGGCACACCACCTTCTCCGTCAACAATAAATAATACAGTAAAGAATCAGGCAATGAAAGAAGCTGACATGGCATTTCAAAAAGCTTTTGAAAATTTGGTTTCTACTCTATTATAGGATAAGTAAATCAAACAGAAAATGCATGGGCAGCCTATTACTTACAACTGCAGCTCAAATTTTATTTAGCTGAACTGAATGGAAAGGCTTTCTCAAGACACACATTTAAGCAGTTACACCTGGGGGAAATGTAGAGAGGCGAGTACTGAGACTCGTGGGGACCTCAAGTGTTTAATAAAGAACAGAGCAGAGGACAACAGAAGAAGAGAAATACCATTCTCCTTGACAGGTGTGCATTTCAAGAGGACACACTGTAGAGAACAATATGACTGGATAGCAGGTAAAGATGCAACCTCTACATATCTGTTGACTAAACTCACAGAAGGAACAAAGTTTTTAAAATCAAAAGGGCCTGCTACAAGTTGAGGTGTAGGTTGTCTGAGGAGTTTTGTTTTGGAGGGGCAAGACTAAATACTTTACAAGAACTACAAGATAAAATAGAGTGACAGGAGGACAAGAAGATTAATGCTTTGCTTCTCAGAGGAGAGCACAAATTATTAGAGAAAGCTCTCTCTCTTTCCCCACCTTCACTGAAGACAGAGGAGGGAAACTCCCAAACTTTTCACAGTACCTTGTCCTGACCCGACATGTCTTTAGACAAAACTACTAATTCTTTGTATACGGTTCCTAATGATAACAAGGAGGTAGGGTCAGAAATAGACTGGAGATAAAACCCTGACTCTCATTCTCAGTTCCCACTGTATAAGGCTAATGTTGCATTTTGTGGATAGCCACAACACTGATGATAAGTGATCCTATTTTAACAAACCTCTTTGGTTACATCTATGCGGCACTTGCAGCCACAGAAGTGAGCACGCATACCCAAGCCAAAAGTCTCAGGTTACTGGGGCTCACAATGGTGTAGTAGCTTTGCAGACAGCACTTTGAAGTTGCTGCTAGGGCTGAGGCCTGGGTTCTAATGCTTAAGGAGATAGTGGGCTTCAGACCCTGAGTGGCAGCCCAAGCTGAAACTTCAAGGTGCTGTCCAGGCAGCTATTTTTAGAGTGCTAGCACATGCCTGCTGAGCGGGGCTGGCAGGCTTGCTCACATGGACTCCAAAATGCTGTGTGGACAGAACCTTAAACACATGAAGTTTTTAGTTTTCAAGAACAGTTTTATTCTGTTCCAGGACTTGGGACTTATCTACACATATAACTCATATTATTATAACTAAACCAGAATAATTAACGCCATTCAATTGTTCTAGTGTGGATGCAGCTATACCAGTATAAAAATGATTATCCTGTTATAGCACATTCCCATACAGAAAAGGGAAAAACTTTATCAGTACATAGCACCTTTACACTGATGTAACTGCACCCATAACACTATTTTGGTGAAAAATAATAACTCTTCCAACCAAAACGGTTATATTAGGATGCTTTTCAAGTGCCAAATGGGTCTTTAGAACCTTAAATGTGACAAAATTTACGGAAATCTGAAACCAGAATATTTAACAAGGAATAACACAACAGTCACCTTGGGGCAAACACTTCTGGATTATTCTATCGCACACTACATGATTTCCTGCTCTTCTGTGACATTACAGTAAGCAGTATCAAAGCAGCTCAGGAGATGGACAGAATAGCTGAGTTGAACAGTTGCCTTTGGAGAGCTGCAGCGAAGAGTTAATAAACAAACTCAGCCGCAAAACTCACTAGAGGAAAAAAACCCTAGGTCAATGGTCTCTAAGACAACCTCCTGGTAGCCATAAGTTTGTTTTGGCTTCTTCCACTTTCTACTCTGCTGTTTCCATTCCAAGAAGCCCTTTCTGCTTGTAACTTCACCCTCTCTATTATGTGCTACATATCCTCCATCCTCCACTTAAAAAAAAAAAGTGAACTGCTATTACTAATCATTTAGAGACTGTCTATTCCAACTCTCATGCCTCATCTTTTATTTAGGTTTTTGTCCACACTGAATTGGAAGCCCTTTGGGGTAACACCTAGCCTAGCTATGAGTTTGTAAAGTGTCATACTTGTCTACAGGACTGTAAGAGAAGAACAGAACACTACTATTAACCATAAATACCTAGAATAGTATTGGGAAGGTGGAAAGATGAACAAAGTAACAGTAGCGTTTGGAGGAACATGAGGTAAAGGGGACATCATCAGTGGCTTCCAATACCATTGTGGAGTCATGGTATCATCTTGAGTGTTTTTATGGAGGATGTTTGCCTCCCTCAGCAACACTCTTACAGTAAACTATTCTGAATAATATGTATTGATGGAGCAGATAATTAAATTATGTCACTTTAGAGTTCCATTAGTACTAGGATCAGATTGAAAGGCTACTGATAAATTGGTAGCTGATCAATCATCAATATGTATGAATGGTTTAGTGAAAACATGTATCAAACACATTTTGCTAACTGACACCTCTGTAAGAGCAGACTAATATTCAATATCCACAATGAAGTTTAAAAAATTCTTTAAGAGAACTGAAAGTTACCAGCGTAGAACTAATGAAAGCATTAAAGTAATTCCTGTCTCCAATGGCCTACTTTGCTTTGGTCAATTGTCTTCAGCATTTTGCGGGGTGGGGTGGGGTGGGGTGGGGGGGAATATTTTCATGCCAGATCAGCATAAAGCTAAAACAAAATTGCTTGCTACTTGGAGAGATAGTAGAGACTTCTAGCCATCTCACTTATGAGCTCATCAGATCTTATGAACTAAGCAAGGCCAAGATAGCTTCACAACCCTTGGATGGAAGATAAAACAAATTGCTACTGAAAAGAAGTGGTGTTACCAGCTTTGTAGGCAGAACACTTCCTCCAAATCGCAACAATGAATGCCTCAGCACGGTGATAGCAGGCAATGCCTTGATGGATGAGCCCTCTCTCAAATGAGATGTAAAACCAAGATTCTGACCACCATTAAACATTCCAAAGTCATCCAATATCAAGTTAAAGTGTTAATCCCAACATCCTGCTTATATATAAATTGTGGTAACTACATTCTGTCTACAGGAAGTTCCAAGTAGATGTGACATTCTTGGCTTCCTGTCTTAAAATGTGCTGCTGTTCACTCATAACACCCACCCTATGTCACTTTCTAAGGTGGACAATGTGATTCTTGTATAGTTTGCAAAGTGCTTTGAAATGATAGGAGCAAGGTGTTGTGGCAAAGGGGATAAAATTAATGCTATCAGTCAAAAAACCTGTCATAATCAATCTTGCCAAAGCTAGTTTATGAAGGGCTTGTCTGATTCATTTAACCTATGTCCTTCACATCTACAGGAAGAGCAGAGGGAAGTCACACACAGAAAACTGGGCTAGGAATCTCCCTCTTTATGAATAACAGCAAACACACCACATGGCAAATCTGTTTGGGTACTTGACCAAATTAGCCCAATGAGACAGAATGATTCCTCTTTATGGTGGAAATCCCTTTCAAGTCCAAAATTAGTTTGGAAGAGAAGAGAAAGACAACCAATCAGGTCTTGATCCAATACTGCATAAGAATATGTTAAAAGGATATTAAACAGAAGGTATTAAAAATAAACAGCTGAGTACAGAAAAGCAGGTGAAAGTTATTGTCTAATGCTAAAGAAGTCTGTAAATAAAAATGCAATGCATGTTAGCCAGCATTATATGGCAAATCACAGTCGTCTGTAAGATGATTTATATAAATTTGTTATTAAGTACAAAAGTTTTCCTCTCCAGGGTTAGGAGATAACATCAACAGAAGACTCCAAAAAATGAATTAGCTACTAAGAAAAACTTCCAGTGAATTTTGAATGGGTGGGTAGTGTATAACTAGGTAGCTGTAGGGAGCATGGACCTCAACCATTCAGTCAACATGCTTTTGGCAATACTGCATAAAAAGCAGTCATTGTCAATCTTCTCAGCGATGCTGAAACACAATCCAGAGAGTGTACGGGTGACTCAACTGATAAAACATTACATCACTTTTCAGAAGATCAGATTTTCAGAATCCCGGGCTGTTTAGTCCTTTACCTAGCAGGTAGTAGGGAGGAGACTACAAGAAAGCTAAATCTTCAGAGGATAGGAAGAGAGTTGGCACATAAATGGTTCTAAGCAAAAACTGCTTGGGGCAAGGCAATGAAATGGGGTTTTAATCAGGAAAGCCAGTCTGAAACTAACTCATATTAACAGAAACAGTGCCTCAAGTTGCAGGTGTTTTCAGACATTCAGGATGTTAAATCCAGCCAGAGGTGTTCATGGAAATTAATATTTGTCTTTATGCATAGCACAGTGCTGAGCCCTCTCATGATTTCTGTTAACCTGATGTACTTCCCAGTACATTATGGTGCTTCAACACTGCCTCCACTACACTAATTGTCATGACTGAACTACTTCAGCTAGCTAGCTGGCCCTGAAGAGGTA
Source organism: Podocnemis expansa (assembly GCA_007922195.1). Lineage (NCBI taxonomy): Eukaryota > Metazoa > Chordata > Testudines > Podocnemididae > Podocnemis > Podocnemis expansa. The sequence continues at coordinate 29,410,514 of ML681971.1, forward strand.
CATTTCAAATCTTGCTGCCCCTCTTATTTCGACTGTTGATCACTTATTCCATTACATGCATTATCTGAAACAAAATCTCTCTCGTAGCATTTATTTTATAAGATACAATCTAAAACGTATGACTTATTTCAAGAACTTGTAATTTTTTGTTTGCAAAATCCCAGTGATATGTGGCAGAATGGAAAGGTCATGTTGAGAAAAGTAATTTATAATGCTGGAGTATGATATTCTGGAAATCTGACACTAAAACTTCCAGGCCAATATAAGATGGTAAGATTTCAGTTACATAAACAGAAATAAATAAGTTAACAGCCACACAATAGTAGTAGTCACGCAGGTGTTTACTTGTAAAAGCCTTTTCTTTGATTTCGACTCCAATGATAGGGCAGTAAATGTGGTTATGAAACCACAGTTTCTTATAGAAACTATGTAGCACTAGTTCCTTTAATGAATGGAAGGAAAGTGCCTCAGATGTTCAAAACAGTTCTCCATTCTTCAACTCAAGCGCTACTGCACTAAATTGTATGCCATATTTTAATATTTACTTTGTATAAAATATTTTTGCATATAAATCTAAATTAAAATACACAAAACATTTTCAATGGCAGCATTGCATTGCTCTAGAACAGAGGTGGCCAAACTTATGGAAATCAAGAGCCACACAAGTTGATTATTAAACCTTCAAGAGATGCACTTAGGCATACAGCCATAAACTTTTACCTACTAAATTGATTTGCTGACATTCTTCAGTGAGCCACACTTCTTCATTCAAGAGCCACATGCAGCTCCTGAGCCACAGTTTGGCCAGGTCTGCTCTAGAACATGCAGATGCAATCAAAGAGAGCCACTGCTATTTGCAATATCATGTATGTAACTTCAATGCCATCTGGATGCTATACACACAAAATGGCTGATTACTTTGAACAGCATTCTAAGCAAATAATCTATAAAAGTAATAAAAATTAGTAAATCCATTCCTACCTTATCGTTTCATCTATCAACCGATCAGAGCTGAAAGCAAAAGCAGAAAAAACAAAACAAAAAAAAACTATGGTCAAAAAAAGTAAACACTATTTCAGATCAATAAAAGCTATGTGTATCAAAATAGAAATGTTTACCAGTTAGCCCTTGTAGTGGATTATTTGGGGGCCACTAAAATGAAGACTTAGCCTGTATATTGAAGTTTTAGCTGAAGGCAGAAGAGAAACCCAAGAAAAAGAAAATAGGTTCATTCTCTGTTTTAATGGAGTAGCTAACACAGGCAGTTATTTTCCCAGTTTAACTGAGAGACTCAAAGCATAGACAAATGGGCTCCTTATAGAATATCATAAGTTTGCTGTTCTGTTTTTCAGATGAAAACTGCAAATCTTGTGGACACTCCCCTGTGAATATCTGACCAAACAATGATTGTTCAGGGCAGTATTATTCTGACTTGCCATCTGTTTCCATATGTCAGGAATTTTCATCTCTCGACTCAGATTGAGCTTTGAAAAAGTCATTTAAAAAATCTATGAAAGGAAGGATGAAAAGTCACTGAAACAATCTAATACTACTACAGCAAATGGCATAAATCCAACTGTATAAATCATTCATATGAAATAATCAAGTCATTGTGCAAATACTGTAACCAGAGAAAAGATCTTTCACTTTCATCCACATATATAGACAGAAATTAACTTGATTAATAGAACAAGTGAATCAAAAAAGAGCTGGGAGTGAAGGGAAGAGAAGATGGGGAAAGAAGCCTGTTCACAATATAAAATTGTTAACCACCTAACATCCTGCCTCCCAAGTCAGAGTCATCAACCACATATCAGTGAATTCAATCACTGATGCAGATGGTCACCTCATAATTGAAAAACAGTGGGATAAATCCTTAGATTTTTCAAGTTAATGGGAATTTTGTCATCAACATCACCTGGGCCAGGATTCTATGCAGTGGGTTTATGAAACATGGAACTAAGTTATTTCAAGGTCAGCAAACCATTTAATTTGCACCCACACCAAAGTCCTTTCACAAAAGAGGGCTAAGGAGGATACTTTAACCCTGAGAGAGAATTAGACGCTTCACGCATAAACTCCCAGACCCTATTTCACACCAGTAAGAATCATGTTGATACAAATGAGAAAACACACAGTTAACTAGCAAACACAGCATTTGCTAGCTCTTTATTTACTTCTCATTTTCTAGCTGGAGCTCATTTGTAAGACTAATAGCTTCAATTTCTTTCTCCCTATAAAGAGGTCAGTACTCACTGCAGGTGTGCCCCCTGTCATCTGAGGCTGGGACTGGGAATGTAGCCCTCAACGCACTGAATGCCCCCTTGCCACTCACTCCTTGAAGTGAGAGACTCTTTCGTCCAGACTTGGCTTTCCAAGTGGGTCATCATGTGGTCTACGCTCTCCAAGGCTACGAAGTTCAACAGGGCCACAGTTCAAATGCCATCTCCAGACTGGTCAGCTCCAACTTGAGCTGTATGCCACTCTATCAGTGACTGGCTGGGGCACCTGGGCCTGCCCCCTGTACCAGGTTCCACCCCAGAGACCATCTGCCAGCAATACAGGCTGTCATTCCCATCCTTGTTGTAATTTCCTTGGGCTCCTTCCTACCAACCGTCCTGATATTTTTCTTGCCTCTGGGCTTCCTGCTCTTCTCTCAGTGATTACTTCACTTCTAGCTTTCTGTCAGTCTCCTTACTCCAGGGCAGGATCCCATTGCATGCTCTCCCTTTGCTCTTGACAACCTCCCTCATTTCAGGAAATGACTGCAGACTCCTTCCCCTGCAGCTACCTTCTGCTTCAGTCTCTTGGCTTTATAGTGCTGACCCAGCACTTCCTCTGCTGGGCTGGACTCAGTTAATGCTGGCCCTCCCTCTCAGGTGATCCCACATGTCCAAACTACCCTCCCAGGATCTGATTAATCTTCTTGTGGCTGGTGTGGAGTGCACACTCTATCACATTCCCCCAACTGGAAGATTAATTCCAACATGGATTCCACTGCAGTGCTCACATTAGTTTGTGTCTATATTTCACACCCCTAGATCACCAAGCAAGAGAACTAGAAGCATCAAGGAATGTACATATTACAAATGTATTTATTATTACAAACACAATGACTAGGAAAAGGTGTACTTGGACTTGCACAGCCAGCCACATAATCATTTTAAAAGAAACAAGAGGTGGCACTAAAGAAAAAAGCTCTGATCAAAATCAAAAATCAAAAGTCATTTTTTTTTGAGCATTAAGAAAAAACAGATCTCAGACCACTCGACTTTTTGAGATTCTAAGAAGAAAATGAAAACTAGGGTACATTTTATTTAGTGGCAATGAACAGAATATTTTTGTTGACCAAAAAGGAACCTAAAAATGAAATTAAAATCAGAGTTTCCACCTTTGTAATGCTACTGTCTGTAAAAAGAAATACCACAGAAAGAGCCACGTGCAAACAACAGGGAAGTCCATGCTGTGCCTCTAGCAAAGTGCTTGTGGAAGCAGAAGCCTGAGGTATGAGAAAAAGCATGTGAAAAATGGAGGGGGGGGTGTCAATTTGACTACAAAATATAAATCTTAGGTCTCCGCCACCAATATAAATAACAAAATCTGAAAAGAAGTAATCAGTCAACAAACTACTGATTTGAGATGAAACGAGTTTTTTCAGGGACAAATGGCTCCTCATAGTCCGAGTCTATTTTGAGAGCAGATGGATAGAAGTATAAATATCTGAGCAAACTGCAAACTTGCAGATTTTTCCTAATACGTTAATTAAAACAAACTCAAAGATAAAAAGGCTCAGTGTGACAGTTTTCAGAATTAATGAAAAAGTGCAGAGTGGTTGCAATTTTCAAAGCATGAGGGGCCTGTTCAACTATCCTGAAGGCACATGGGACATTAACATTAAGATATTATGCAGATGCTCCACACAAATTTACAAAAAGATTGACTGAACACCCAATTTATTGATTCTAAACCTCCAAGTTGGCTTGTTTCTGCAGATCATTGTACTGTGGAATTTAACATTTGGTAGCCCAATAGCTTCAAAAAGATTGTGAGTAGACACCAAATTGGTAAGGAAGCAAAGAGAGCAACACTGGCACTGCATCTAAACAAAACTGCCACTGAAGAACTTTTCTTTTTTTTCTTCTTAAAGAGCTGCTTGGATACATTCAGTGGTAGATGTCTACGTGCCACAGCACGATTGGTCAGAAACTTTTCATCCCTAGCCTTTCAGGGCAGGGTCAGCAGCCAAAGCCCCCTCTGGCCACTCCTGTGGCTATATATATGGTTCCAACCCTGATCCTCCTCAGTTCCCTTTTCCACCCTCAGCAATGGTTTCAGAACAGCCTGCTTCTTGCAATCACGCAAGTACCTGTCTATTCTGTGTGTGTTCAATCTGGAAAATCTATTTGTGGACATTGTTCCACCAAGAACTGGTGCCTTCACTGAGTGTACACGTTCGGAGCCAGAAGACCGCTCCCAACAGCTGCTTATGATACCAAGTTTTAAACCTTGCACTGCTTGTGGCAAGGCCTGCCCGCAGGATGACCCCCACAAGAAGTGCCTCCGGTGCCTGGGTAAGTCACACCAGGCCACCGAGTTCTCCATCTGTATGTCCTTTAAACCGAGGACACTGAAAGACAGGGAGCAGAGACACCATGTGTTGGCACTGGAGCAAGCACAGCAGCCTATCCTTGAGAATCGGGGTTACCTTCAACGCCAGCACCTCATGCAAGATGAGCACCAGAGCCCTCTCACTGCCGCTCCCCATCAGAGCGGAAAACAGCATAATCAGCGTCTACAGCAACGCTGAAGTGTGGGCACCGATCCAGCTCTCCCTGCCTGGGCACTCTCTGTACTGGGGCCTGGAGACGGTGGAGACCCCCTCCACTCTGGATGCCTTTGAGGTGGCAAAGGCTTCAACAATTTCCACTCCGCAATCAAATTGAGCCCGGAACACTCCACACAGGAGATCCACTTTCTTGACACTACCGTACAAGTCAGGGATAGACACATCAACACCACCTCGTACCGAAAACCTACTGCTCAGTATAGTTAGTTGCATCCCTTGAGCTTCCATCCTAAACACACCACATGATCCACTGTCTACAGCCAAGCCCTAAGATATAACTGCATTTGCTGTGATCCCTCAGACAGAGAGACAGACATCTTCAGGATCTCTATCAAGCATTCTTAAAACTACAGTACCCACCTGGGGAAGTAAGAAAACAAACTGACAGAGCTAGATGGGTACCCCGAAGTCATCTGCTACAGGAGAGGCCCGAGAAAGAAAAACAACAGAACGCCACTAGTCATCACATACAACTCCCAAGTCAGACCTGTACAACAGGTCATTAAGGATGTACAGCCTATTCTAATAGATGATCCCTCACTCTCTCAAGCCTTGGGAGATAGACCTCTCCTTGCCTACAGCCAGCCACCCAACCTTAAACAGATACTCACCAGCAACTACAGATCTAACAACAGAAGCACTAAAGCAGGCACACACTCCTGCAACAAACCAGCTTCAATCAGCTTTGTGATCATCCTTCCCCTGTGTGTTTAATGACAGACATAGGCTGACTTAGGTAGAGAAGGCCTTAAAAGCCAGTGGCTGAGCAACCAGGGGAAGCTTGCGAACAGGGGGACTGAAAACAGGGGAGTTTGAGAGGGAAGGAGTTGGTGAAGCCCTGAGAAGGAGGCGAAGACGATCCCTTAGCTGAAGAAGCAAGGGAGAGAGCGAAGTGTGGTTGAGTGAATTGCTCACTGTGTGTTTGTGTCTTTCCCTACAGGTGATTTCTGTTAGTTGTCAGTTACTGTGGGAATTGGGACTGTGATTGTGTGATTATCTGGGGGCTGTTTGTACCATTGCTCCCTGCTCACCTTTGAACAGCCTCAATCAGACTTGTGATCATCCTTCCCCTGCATGTTTAAGGAGGGGCAACGGCTGACCTAGGCAGAGAAGGCCTTAAGAGCCAGTGGCTGAGTGACCAGGGGGACTGAAAACAGGGGAGTTTGAGAGCGAGTTTGGGGAGGAGTTTGATGAGACCACGATAGTGAAGAGGAGCCGCAGTGCTTGTGCCAGCACCCCTTCTGTCTCCTCCACCTGTGCCTACAGCAAGACAGACACCCTGACCACGTATATCTCTACCCAGATCCTGGTGTGGACTTACAGGGACTGTGGCCTGCATTTCCCAGTCACAGACAATCAGGCTGGGGAGATGAATCAACGTGACAGGTGCCTTCTGGTGGAATCTCTCAGGACGCACGAGAGTTACAGGAGGAGGTGTCTAGGCTCAGGAGTATTCATGCCCTGGAGAAGTTCTTCGATAGCATCAATGAGGAGATATGCAAGGAGGAGGATACTATCCAGGTGCTGAAGACTACTGCCGCACCACTGGAGAAGGATGGGATGCCTACGGCAGAGGGAGGACACTGGCAGCCGGTTACCTCTGGCAGCAGACAGTGCTCCACTCCTGTTTACACCCCATCTTCCACTGTGGTGAAAAACCATTACACGGCGCTAGAGACAATGGATGAGGTGGAAGAGGAGACACCATGCACCCCTGAGGCTGGGAGGATCACATCCACTACAGCCAGGAGGAAATGTAGGGTTGCGGTGGTTGGGGACTCGCTTCTGAAGGGGACGGAGGCACCCATCTGTCGCCTTAGTAAGGCTTCTCAGGAGGTATGCTGCCTGCCGGGTGCCCATATCTGAGACATTACGGAGGGACTGTCAAGAATCATCCGCCACTCTGACTACTAGCCCATGCTACTCATCCATGTGGGAACCAATGATAGAGTGAGAGGTGATCCTTGGCAGATCAAAGGCGACTACAGGGCTCTGGGAGCGCGGATGAAGGAGTTCAGAGTACAGGTGGTGTTCTCCTTGATCCTTCTGGTCAAGGGTAGGGGCCTGCATAGAGACAGATGCATCCTGGAGGTGAACGCCTGGCAGCGAAGATGGTGTCGCCAGGAGGGCTTTGGCTTCCTTGACCATGGGGTGCTGTTCCAGGAAGGAGGACTGCTAGGCAGAGATGGACTCCATCTGTCGAGGAAGCAGAATAGCATATTCGGACGCAGACTGGATGACCTAATGAGGAGGGCTTTAAACTAGGTTTGAAGGGGAAAGGAGGCCAAAGCCAACAGGTAAGTCACAATGTGGGAGACCTGGGGGAAGGGATGGAACTTCGGGGGTGCCAGGACTGTAATACCAGGGATAAAAGAGAGGGTAGTTCGAACCTGGAGAGGAATCGAATAATTGTCTTAGGTGTTCTAATGAAGCCCTAATACCTGAGGTGCATGTGGGAGGAAAACGCTGGGAGAAAATTCAAGGAGGTAGATGCAATAGGACTGAAAATTGACAGGGGAAAGTAGGGCAATTGGCCTGGTATTTCAGGTGCCTGTATACGAATGCAAGGAGCCTGGGAAACAAGCAGGAAGAAGTGGTAGTACTGGCGCAGACAAGGAACTATGATATAATTGGAATAACAGAGACGTGGTGGAATAGCTTGCATGACTGGAGCTCTGCCATGGATGGGTATAAATTGTTCAGGAAAGACAGGCAGGGAAGAAGAGGGGGAGGAGTAGCACTATATGTAAAAGAGCTCTATGACTGCTCAGAGCTCTATTATGGAATTGGAAACAAGCCAGCTGAAAGTCTGTGGGTTAAGTATAGAGGGGAGGGTGACAAGGAGGATGTTGTGGGGTGTGTCTGCTACAGACCAGGAGGAGGTGGATGAGGCATTCTATGGACAACTGGCAGAAGTTTCTAGACCACAGGCCCTGGTTCTCATGGAGGACTTCAATTACCCTGACATCTGCTGGGAGCCCAATACAGCAGTGCACAGGAAATCCAGGAAGTTTTTGGAGAGTGGTGAGGACAACTTCCTGGTACAAATGCTGCAGGAACCAATTAGGGGCCTTGCACCTCTCGACCTGCTGCTCACAAACAAAGAAGAATTGATCGGGGACATAGAAGTTAATGGCAACCTGGGCAGCAGCAACCATGAGATGGCGGAGTTCAAGATGCTGATTAATGGAAAAAAGGGAAAAAGCAAAACGCAGACCCTGGACTTCAGAAAAGCAGATTTTGGCTCCCTCAGGAAACTGGTGGGGAGGATACGTTGGGAGGCTGATTTGAAGGGGAAAGACATCCAAGAGAGCTGGCTGTATTTTAAAGAAACCCTGCTAAGGACACAGGAAGATACCATTCCGATGAGCAGAAAGAACAGCAAATGTGGAAGGCGCCCAGAGTGGCTTAACAGAGAATTCTGCACTGAGCTAAAGCATAAAAAGGAAGCTTACAGGAAGTGGAAGCTTAGACAGCTGACTAAGGAGGCATATAAAGATATTGGTTGGGACTGCAGGGATAAAATCAGAAAGGCCAAAGGACAATTGGAGTTGCGGCTAGCAAGGGATGTGAAGGATAACAAGAAGGAGTTCTACAAGTATGTCAATAACAAAAAGAAGAGGATGAGGGATGGTCTAGGTCCCTTACCGAAAGGGGCAGCTATCCTCGTGATGGAGGATGAGGAAAAAGCTGAAGTGCTCAATGCTTTTTTTACTTCAGTTTTCACAGGCAGGGCCAGCTCTCAGCCCACTACATTGGGTATGGCAGATTGGAGAGAAGAAGAGAGGCCCTTGGTGATGGAAGGTCAGGTTAGGGACTGCTTAAGGAAGCTGGATGTTCACAAGTCCATGGGGCCAGACAAACTGCATCTGAGGGTGCTGAGGGAGTTGGCTGATGAGACAGTAGTACCACTAGCCATTATCTTTGAAAACTCGTGGAGAATGGGGGAGGTGCCAGAGGACTGGGAAAAAGCAGATATAGTGCCTGTCTTCAACAAAGGGAAAAAGGATATGGGTAATTACAGACTTGTCAGCCTCACCTCAACCCTGGAAAAATCAGAGCAGGTTCTCAAAGAATCCATCCTGAAACACTTGGAGGAAAATAGAATGATCAGGAACAGTCAGCGTGGATTCACCAAGGGTAAATCATGCCTGACTAACCTCATTGCCTTCTGATGAGATGACTGGATTTGTGGACGCAGGAAGAGCTGTTGATGTGATACACCTTGACTTTAGCAAGGGTTTAGATACTGTTTACCACAGCAAGTTAAGGAAGTATGGGTTGGATATGTGGACTGTAAGGTGGATAGAGAACTGGCTAGATTAACGGTTTCAGCGAGTAGAAATCAATGGTTCCATGTCTAGTTGGCACACAGTATTGAGTGATGTGCCCCAGGGATCGGTCCTGGGGCCAGTTCTGTTCAACATTTTCATTAATGATCTGGATGATGGGATAGATTGCACATGCAGTAAATTTGCGGATGACACCAAGCTGAGGAGAACAGCAGACACACTGGAGGACAGGGACAGGACTCAGGGAGACCTAGACAACTTAAGAGCAGTGGGCCAGTAGAAATCACATGAGGTTCAACAAGAACAAGTGCAAAGTCCTGCACTTGGGACGGAAAAACCCCATGCACTGCTACAGGCTGGGGAGCGATCAGCTAAGTAGCAGTACTGTAGAAAAGGACCTGGGGGTCATGGTGGATGGGAAGCTGGATACAAGTCAACAGTGTGCTCTTGCTGCCAAAAAGGCCAATGGCATACTGGGCCGCATCAGAAGAAGTGCTGCCAACAGATCGAGGGATGTGATCGTTCCCCTCTATTTGGCACTGGTGAGGCCACATCTGGAATACTGTGTTCAGTTTTGGACTCCCCAACAGAAAGGATGTGGACAAATTAGAAAGAGTCCAGCGGAGGCCAACAAAAATGATCAAGGGACTGGAGCACAAGACCTATGAAGAAAAGACTGAAGGAACTAGGCTTATTTAGCCTGCGGAAGAGATGATTAAGGAGGGATTGGATAGCAACATTCAACTACTTGAAGGGATACTCCAAAGAGGATGGAGCTCAGCTGTTCTCAGCAGTAACAGGGGACAGAACAAGGAGCAATGGTTTCAAGTTGCAGCTGGGGAGGTCAACACTGGATATTAGGAAAAACTTTTTTACTAGGAGAGTGATGAAGCATTGGACCTGGCTACCTAGGGAAGTGGTGGAATCTCCATCGTTGGAGATATTTAAGGCTCAGTTAGACAAAACCCTGGCTGGGATAATTTAGCAAGAGTGGTCCTGCTTTTTTGGCAGGGGGTTAGACTAGATGACCTCATGAGGTCCCTTCCAACCCCATAAGTCTGCCCACATATCTGCACAATAGATGCCATCAGAGGCCCTAATCAAGCCAGCTACTCCATCCAAGGGTCATTCACCTGCTTATCTACTAATGTGTCAGAAATGCCTCAACACCTTATGCATCGGACAAACAGGACAATCCCTGCACAAAAGAATAAATGACACAAAACTGACATCAGAATCACAAAACAAAACAAAAAAACCCAGTTGCTGAGCACTTCCATCTTTCTAATCACTTTATAAATGATTTGTTAATGACTGTACTCAGATGGCAATGGGACATCAAGACTTCAAAGAGAAACAGCTGAACTGGAATTAATATGCAAATTAAATTGTGTGAAAGCAGGATTAAATCAAGACTATGGGTTCTTTTCCCATTACAAAAGGTAATGAGACTTCAGCCTTCCCAGGGTTTGAACCTAAACAATTGCTCTGATTTGCTGTTACTGTATGACCTGATCCTATGTTTTACACTCCCTTGCATTTATTTTCATTCCATTCTGTAAGCTCCCCCATCTTCAAAGCATTTGACAAGGTGGGATTTTCTCCCACAAAAGCTCACGCAAAAAATATATCTGTTAGTCTTCAAGTGCCACATGATTCCTTGGTTTTTTTTGCTGGACTAGGCTAACATGGTTACCCCTTTGGAAATTTGCTGCTTTTGCTGAAGCCTCCTCCTTCCAACCCCCCAAAACAGAGAGGAAAGCCTGCCTTTGTCTCAGAGAAATGGATGGCACAAGGTGGCACCTCGCTCCATCTCCCAGTACGGTGCCAACCTCCCCAGCACCGCAACAGGAAACAGCTTACCCAAAGAGGCCAGCCAGCACCGCCTCAGACCCTACATGCAAGTGCCGTAAATCGTGCTCCCCTTCCTCCTGGCACCATAGTGCCACTATGTCTCTGGCACTGACCATCCATACCAGTGCTGAAACAAGTCCTCCAGCCTCGCGCTGAGAGATGGTACGCTCTTCAAGCCTCAAGGAGTTCACTCTCCCTCTAAAAGGGAGACAGGTCCAGGAAGGATCACTGGCACCGGCATAACAGTATTGGCCTTACAAGTGGTCTGTACCTAGGGAAGGCCCCATGCAGCTGACTTCCCATGGCACCAAAGAGTCAGAGATTACTTCAAACGCCACCCCCCCACCCCCAAGCCCAGATGGGGCCTTAAATCCTAGGCCAGGATCATATAGAGAAGATATCACAGCCCACTTTGACCTCCTCCACTATGTTACCACACACACAGGTCTAGAGGTCAGGCCCATCATAGGGAACCAAGACTCCCTATTCGACCTCAGGTTAACATCTTGCCCAGATGCAATAGTGGTGCCATTACACGCTAGCATACATGACCTCGACAGAGCTCACTGGCAAAGTCCCACTTCTATTCCTCCAGTGTTGGACACAGCATGCCACAAGTACCAGGTCCCACTGGAGAGCTTTCCTTTCTTGACTCACCACCTGAGCCCAAGCCCCCTCGTGAGAGAAGCCACCATAGGGTGGCAAATCCAACCCTCCCCGGATCTTACACCAAGTTCAATAGGGGCGAGGCAACTGAATACCATGGAAAGGAAGGTACACTCAACCTCTGCCTTCCAGCTGCAGATTGCGAACCACCAGGTGCTGGTGGCAAAGTATGCCCTAGATATCGTGGGAGTCCCTAGAGAGATTCAGAGACCTCCTTCCACAAGAGCATAGGGAGGACTACGACGCCCTCATAGATGAGGGCTTGCTGGCATCCCGAGACTCCCTCTTGGCTGCATGGGATGCTTCAGATACGGCAAGTCGAGGAGTAGCCTCAGCCATCATGATGAGACAAGCAGCGTGGTTACGTGAGACAAACCTGCCCAAAGATACACAACAGGCTATTCAGGACCTCCCCTTCGAGGCACAGTCACTGTTTGTGGAGGAAACAGATCACCTGCTATGCAGTGCTAGGGACTCCAGATCAGCCCTCCGATCATTGGGCATGCTTCCATCATGGATGCCCACCAACCCCGCACCAACAAGAGGAATGCCAAAGGCAACAAGCAGGGCCTTCCCCACCGCATGAGGGGCAAGACCAGCCCCTTAGGGACCTGGGATTCCCTTCTCCACAGGGGACCTCCCCTTAAGATACTGGGGCCCTCTTACGACAGGCCCCTCCTGGTAAACATCCTCCCCCCATCTCCAACCATCCCTACCTTGTCAACCCCTCAGAAATCAGTGGCACGGACCCTGTACAGGACCTACCCACAGCTAAGGGTCAGGAAGCAATTTTCCTGGGTTCACAGAACTCCTCTGCACCAGAGGGATAGACAACCTGACTTAGGCTACCCTGTCCCCATACACTGGAGTCATCTCTCCGTCAATCCTTGCCCTCCCAGCCGAACAGTTCTAGGCCTGCGGACTGGCTCTGAGTACTTAAGCAAATCACTCCCTCACTACCTTCTGGATCTTATGTTCCCTGACTAGATGCTCACAGGGGCCCCCATGGGCCCCAGGAGATTCGAGCACGTTCCCGCATCTTTCCTCTTCACCATCTCACTGATTCTTAGATTCCTGACGACCTCAACATTTGAAACTGTTTTAATCCAGACCCCCTCTTTTGCCCAGGGCCTTGGATCAACTGCAATACTAGATGCTTAAATGCAGGACATCTCTCTCACCTGGTGGCCACAATCCTGGCCTCACCATCACTAGGGCTGGGTCTATACCACCTCAGCTACTGGTTCATGGAGCGCCTTATAGTGTCTCATACCCCTGTATCTGGAAAGCTATGGGTCTTTCCTGGCCTTTTCTATTACTGTGAGGGAATGTGTCAGGGGAATACCACAGTCACCCCTGACCATCCTCATGGACTAGCAGGGTTGCTCACCAACATGTCCTTGGGTGGTGACCATCTACAGTTTGAGGTATGACAACACTCCCCTGCCCCGACCCCAAAAGGGGTTGTGATCGGTTTGCCACTATTCCCTTTTTTCCAAACTGCAGAGTGGATAATAAGGGAGAACAGGGACCTACGAATCCAGTGATAGCCAATTAGCTCCCTAGAGTCAGACCCCCACAGATCCTTCCCCTTCCCTCTCCAGCATAAACTCACTGGGCCTCCCTGGACCTGTAAGTAGGAATATCTTCCCAATTCCATCGTACCCCTAACCCTCTTCTAGTGTTTACCTTCGGACCAATCCACCTTACTCCCCAGTTACTCCATCACTGTTGGAGCAAGACCAATGAATCCCTCTTTCCCTCTCTCCCCACTAGGGTTCCTGAGGTTCCCAATGGGAGAACCAAGGGCCTCCAGGGCTCTGAGGAAAGCTTTTCTTCTTAGGTAGGAACAGCGGGTATCCCACGGCAGGTATCTTGGACCTCAGGGGTAACTCACTTCATTCCCCCACCCCACATTTTATATGACTCCTCAGTTCCTGGGTGGTTGGGAACACCGTTTCATGTGACATTTGATATCCCTGATGTCTCTGAACAACATGATCTCTGTCAAGTATCTTCCAAGTCGTCTCATCCTTCTCTCAGGGTCATAAGCCCCCGTTCCTCCCAACTCGGTGCGGGGAGGGGACTCTTGACATTTCCCTTTCCCTCCACCTCTCTCACGTGCTGCCTATCAGTAGGTGGTCTCAGACCTTCTTGGCCTTGACAAGAAGAGGAAGGGAAGCACTTAGATTTCACAATGGTACACCCATCCCACTCCCACCTCTCCCAGCCCTGGAGGGTGACTGAGGGAAGGAAATAGCTCCACTCTTATGCCAGGGAAGGCCTGGGGGACTCTGTTTTACTATCTTCGGTATCTTAACCTTCCCCTGAAGCAATTGAATTACACAGCTCTTCCTGGGCGTTCATGCCTTTGCGACCCTATAGCATTCCGCATTTAAGCCCTAGAGGCTGTCAGAGATCTCATGTCCCTGTACACTCACCACAGAGGTCTGGGGGGGGGGGGGGATTCTGGTTAATGCAGCTCGTAGCTTCCCCTTGCAAGAGGAGACCTGGCACACGAGAGAAGGCCAGCAAACAGCTGGCCAATGCACCCTCTCTTTATTCCTACCCCTTTTCAACACCCGGGATCTTGATCCTACTCCCCAGCGGTCTGCATACTTTTCCACTGGAAGGGGGAGGCACTGAGAAGATTTTCCCCTTCGCCCCCCATTTTGGCATATCAGACCATCGTTCGTGGTTCGTAACAGCGTGCCAACTTACTTCTACCCATAAAGGATGGGTCAATTCCAAGCCCATATTCAGTGACCCCGGCAGGATGACTCCTAGAGGTCATGGACCACCCATCGGCACCTGAAGCAGTATACATCTCACCTGCTTAAGCTCACGGAAGGGACCCAGAGGCCATCTTGTCTTCTAGGCTCCAGGTCAGCACTGCCATTAGCCCTCTTCCCTTGTTTTCCACTGTCACCCAGGAAGGTGACTCTCTTCTTTATCAGGACCATCCCGCTAGAACCCTTTCTCAGCAGCTTTTCACCCTGTTTTCCTAATGCTCACAGGTCATAAGGCCACAACCTTTCTAGAGCGAGCACGGTAGGCTGTGGCTTAACCTTTTACATCAAGAAAGTAAGCGCCATTTGCCCCACCCTGGATAACCCAGGTCTGGAGCTCTTCATCTTTATGGTCTTACCACACTTAAGACTGAAGGACCCAAAACAACTATGACCCACCTTCAGAACAGGTGACACACTTCCCTTCACTAGTCTCCTCAAGCAGGAGCTTCTCTTCTTTCTTGATGATCTATACCACATTCAATATTGAGAGGCCCCAAAGCAGTCAGGACAACCCAGTTTTATGTCCCATCTCCCAGGTAGGTGACATTTTTCCTTTTCACTGATTTCCCTGTGCAGCGTTCATGTAGAACAACCAAGGCATACAGTGTTTCATCTAGGAGGACTGGGAAGCCCCCATAATTCTGGCGGGTACACTTCCACCCCTGGGGTTTATGGGCATTCATAGCCTCTAGAACGCCCAAACTCTGATACTTCTACCTTCAAGGTGGGGTGACACACACCCCTCTCTGGTCCCCTGTGTGGTGTCTTCTCAGGACAATAGGCAGTTACAGTACATTCCCGTTGATAGGCTGAAAGCCTAGGGGTCAGGCATCCCTCCACTCCTTGGGTTTTGCCTTTGTGGGGACAGCTGTGCTGAAGGTGGGAAACCCAACCCCGCCCATGGTACGGCTAGTAGTCACCTAACAGTGCTCGAAGAAGAACGGTGTACCAGTAACCGTCCTTTTTTGAGATGGGCTGCTTGCATACATTCAGGGCCCTTCCACTGTCCCCCTACATTCGGAGTTGGTGATCAGAAGGAACTGAGGAGGATCAGGGTCACAGCGATACACACAGCCATGTGAGTGGCCAGATGGGGCGCAGGCTGCTGACCCTGCTCTGACAGGCTAGGGCTAAAAAGTTTCTGACCAATCATGTACTGCAGCACATAGACACCTAACACTGAATGTATGCGAACAGCCCATCTCAGAGGATGGTTACTAGCAAGTAACCCACCATTCTAATGCAACTGCCATCAGTATAAACATTCAGTTAACTCTGAACTGAAAGGCATGGACGTATAATCCATCACACCAGTGAGGGGGCATACAATGTCACTGGGAGCTTAATCTCCTTGCAGATAGTCCACATGTAGCTTATGAATTGTACAAATATGCAAGTGGGAAGACAGGACAAGTAGTGAGTAAAGAGCACTACTCCTTGAAATGCTTATAACAACGGCAAGGAAAAGAGCCTCAAGCTTTAAATTCCAACAAAATTTTCTAGACAGCTTGCCACAAATACTTTGGCAGAATTATTTATTAAAATACTGAAGACTAAACAAGCAGCCACACTACCTGGTACACTCACAAACACCAGATGTTGACATCATCTATTTAGCAGTCAATGTTCCCTCTAAGCTGATGAAGCAGCTGAGCAAGTTCTGGATGCAGCTGAGCAAGTTCCCTGACTCCCACCAGGCCCCTTCCCTGCTGCCTGCCAGCTCCCCCAGTGGATCCAACAACTTGCTCAGCTGCATCATCAGCTTAGAGGGAACACTGACTGTAAAAAAGCAAGAAAATAGAATTAGATTAGAAATATCTTTCTTTTCTACTCTCAAAATTCACTGGAAGCCCCAGATGCCGATTCAGTGCTTGGGTTCTTGTCACACTACGTCAGGGGTCTCATCTCAAACACGCGGTCTACTGGCCGCATGCAGCCCTTTAAAGCTATTTCCTGCAGCCCACAATGACACCATTGTTACCAGTATTTGCAATATTGCTGTATGAAAAGGTTTCAGTGGTGTGGCCCTCAGGCTAGTGTACTGGTTCTCATGCAGCCCTCTACTAGTCCTCATGTGGCCATTGTGGTGATTTGAGTTTGAGGCTCCTGCACTATGCCAAACATTAGCCAAATAAAAGCTGGCATACAGTTTAGTCAGAACCAGATATTAATCCTCAATTAAACATACTTCTTAATTAAGAATTCCTCCTGATCCTATGATTAAACTCTTCCTGAAACTGTAGAGCCTTTTATCAACAGAGAACTTATTGATATCCCTGTCTCTACTGTACAGTCATTAATTTTGCTGCTCATATGACCAGTTTAGCAGAGTTTGAAAATTCAAGCTGCCATTTGCTGGAGCAAGTAGTTTCCTTTCTTCTTCTGACAAAAGCCCATAGTAGAATATGCAAAAAGGAGGGGTACAATTATACAATGTTGTGAATAGCAAGGGAAAAATAGACTGAAAGAACAGAATTTCTGGATATGTTTTTCTGCTATGTTGCTACTAATTTATTGCAATAGATTCTGTTTATGATCCTACGTAGAGAACATTGATGGCACTTTGTGAAGTTATGAGCCAGAATGTTCACACATAACACTAAACAATCTATCATGAAAGAAACAAAAATGCATTCACATGAACTTAAGAGTGATACACATTCTGTGTATTTACACCATGATGCTCATCTATTTCAGGAATGAAGAAGCTTAAAAAAAACTTCGTTAGGTGAAATACAATATCCTTTCAAGATCCAAAGGGGCAGCTGTGTTAGTCTAGCTCAGTAAAACAAAGAAAGATCCTGTGGCACTTAAAGACTAACAATTATATTTACTGCATGAGCTTTTGCAGGAAAAATTCAGTTCATCTGATGCTTTGAAGATGGAGGAACTTAGGATGCAAGTCTGATGAAGTGGGATTTTCTCCCACAAAAGCTCATGCAATAAATATAATTGTTAGCCTTTTAAGTACCACAGGACTCCTTGTTCGTTATACAACAAACTGGGTGCAAGCCGAGTTGCTATGCTGACATCGCTTAGTGCTTGCATCAGTGGCTCTGTCTGTCTGTCAGTCCGGGGTTGGCTCTGTGTGTGTGTGTGTGTGTGTGTGTGTGTGTGTGTGTGTGTGTGT
>ML681971.1:29435137-29447618 GCA_007922195.1 Podocnemis expansa
CAAACAAACAAACAAACAAACAAACAAACAAACAAACAAACAAACAATGCAGAAGAGTGACAGGAACAAGGAAAATGGTCAGAAGGGGAAATAAAATGAATAAAAGACATTTTTCCCTAAAAGAAAAATGTTTATATCAAAGTTAAAAGAACATCAGTACTTCCCTAATATGACTTTTTTACATAAACCATAGTACAGTTGCCACAAAGATGTTTGTGATCTCAACTGGAATCAGGCCTGGGAGGGTAAGCATCTGCAAGACAATTTCTCCAAGATCTGGGCTGCATGATGGAAATGTTTGAAAATCCTCTTTAGTTTCACACAGATTGTCTGTTACTGTATACGGCCACCTGAGACCAATCCACAACAAAGACTCAAGGAAGATGAGGGTTGGAACGGACCTCAGGAAGTCATCTAGTCCAATCAGGGGTTAAAGGAAGGGGGAATACACCAGAACACAGTTCCAGGGCCCCTTATTTTTAGGCTGGCAGCGTTCCAGGGCCCCTAAAAATAGAGAAACTCACCAGAATGCTGCATTCCGGGACCCCGCTAAAAACAGCTACAGCAGCCAGAATGCAGCGTTCCAGTGGCTCCAGCTTCAAGCCTGCTCCACCTTAAGCCCAGCCAGCAGAGAGCCGGGGCAGGCCAGGAGTTTGTGAATCTCCCCCCTGAAGGGTAGAGCAGCTTGTGGCTGGTCCGAAAGCCTGCAAACAGCTGAGATAAGGGCTTGTGGGGGAGGGGGAGGGGGTCTGCTGGGGGTTGCTCTGTGTGTGTGCATGCATGTGTGCCTGGGGGTGGCTGTGCATGTGTGCCGGGCAGGGGGGGGGGGTACGGGGGTGGGGT
The DNA here is from genome assembly GCA_007922195.1 of Podocnemis expansa. Taxonomy (NCBI): domain Eukaryota; kingdom Metazoa; phylum Chordata; order Testudines; family Podocnemididae; genus Podocnemis; species Podocnemis expansa. Next base: position 29,435,981 of record ML681971.1, read on the forward strand.
ACTGGGGGGGCGCACCCATGCCGGAGGGTTCCAGCCCACCAAATTATACTTTAACTCCTGAGTCCAACCCCCATGCCCAAAGCAGAACCAATACCAACTAAACTGTCCCAGCCAGGGCTATGTCAAGATAAGCAGGAACAAGTTCTGTGGGCACTTGAGAATGCAACAGAATAGTTAGCACTTATACAGTGTTTTCTATATGTTTAACTCATTTTCCCTAAAACCCCCTGTGAATTAGTGAAGTTTAATTATACACCATATATTATTTATTAATAACATCATTAAGAAGCAAGAGGAGATTCCTGTATTTCTTTAACTCATGCCTTATTTCCTCCTCTTCTTTCTTCTGAACACTTAGCATAATCCTCTTCTATCTGCTTCCCCCCTATTGTTTCTAGTTTTCTTTATCCCCACCACCACAGAACACAATTAGCAAAGGGTCATTCAGAAATTTTTGAACACTTGGGAGAATGTGTCACTCAGTTAAGTTAAGCAACCTCATCTTTTATTTCTAATTTATATTATTTTGCAAGTCAGATCATACCAGTGGCTCATTCTAAGACTCTGGAGAAATGAAATATCAAAATTAAACAACACATATGGCCTTATGATCTTCAAGAGCAAAACCTATATATGGTATGTACACCTATCTACGCCAGCACATACATGTGCAGCTCTATTTCTCCCCTTGGGAAAGGCAGACACTTTGTTTTCATAAACAGGAGCTTGGAGCAGCAGAGCCAAAAGTCAATGAGGCAGTGACCCCCAAATAACAAAACAGACAGATCACTGCAAGAGCTGATGTATTACATTTAACACATCAGTGGAGTGCTTCCCTCTATATATGCATATTTGGATGTCAGAGAATGGATAAATAAAATGGCTTACACACAACCATCAATGTCAACAAACAGCATTAATTTAAACCACATAAAATGTTGATATGTGATACCAAGAAAACATTCACACATGTTCCATACCGCAAGACTAAACAAACACATTAGTTAGCACTTCTCTGCTGACTCAGAACACAATTCCTGATCAATTACTGCAGAACTTATCAGTGCAACATTCGCCAAAAGCAAGTGCTGAGCTGGCAGGATTCTGTCCTCTTAGAGAAGCCCTTTCCATCTGTTTTTTTTTAAGTTGTTAAATCTTGTCCATTCATCATCAAGGATGCGGCTTCTTCGTGACAGAAAGCACTACTACAAGTAAGACGATTATTCATTTGCTTCCCTTGCAAAATAATGTACTAATAAGAAAAGTGGGAAAAATTGTCGGTTTAATTGTGAAAACACGAGAGAAAAATTTTCTCAAGTCAAGTGCACACACTTCCGTGCTAGGCTGGGAGCCAATTTCTCTAGGACTCTCACACATGATGGGAAGACAAGAATCAATTTAAAACATCGAATTTTACTGAGTAAAGGCAGCATGAATACATCATCTAATTTCTGACCTTCCAGCTCCTTAATGACTATTGAGACCTTTACACAATTAGCTCTTATATCAGTGATCCACAGCCACTCACTCACCTGGCCAGACAAAGGGGAAAACTGACTATATCCATCTATCAAGCAAGCAGAATTTAACACTAATGGGACTGTTAAAAACAAACAAACTCTAAGTGCCACAGACTCCTTGTAACAAATATATTTATTGCTTGAGCTTTCGTGGGACAAAATCCCACTTCATCAGACACTTTGAAGATGGTGGAATCTTCCCCCACGAAAGCTCATGCAATAAATAAATTTGTTAGTCTTTAAGTGCCACAGGAATCCTTGCTTGTTTGTTTGTTTTACTGAACTAGACTAACACGGCTGCCCCCTTCAGATTGTTAAAAATTCTATGGATTGTTTAAATCTATTCGTATCCAAAGGCACTAGGAATGCCTAAGCAAGAATGGTGCACACTAGCACTTGTGGCCAGCAGACACAGCTCAGCCTTACTTAGGGCACATGAAATCCACACAATGGCGCAATCACTTACACACTAAACGAGCATGTCAGGAGTTCACACAATGGTTAGCATGTCAACATGTTCAAAGCATCTAAGCCAGCTTAGGACAGGGGGCTCTTATTATGCATCAAATTACTGTACGTAAACATCACGGCTTTTGCTCTCTTTACAATTCATCTGCATATGTATAACCAAGCAAATCAATTCTCCATTTTGCTTTCACATCTTTCCAAAGAGATGACAAATATGTTACACTACTAAATGTATTAATACGCTGCGTAAAGGCTCTTGATTTTGGGGAGGGAGGGAATCAACAAACGAAAAACTGAATCCACAGAAAACACTGCAGAAATTCTAATGGGTGAGTGGGCCTAGCAATTTCTTCAACTGCCTGATCAGAATTTTACTAAATCAAGCTTCAACTGCATCTGACGAAGTGGGATTTTCTCTCATGAAAGCTCATGCAATAAATAAATTTGTTATTCTTTAAGTGCCACAGGGGAGACTGTGGAATACATTAAGAGCTCCTACCAGGGGCACTGCTAGGTAAAATACTAGGCAGGGGACAGGCCCCAATTCCAACTCTCCTGCAGCCCAGCAGTGGGGGCAGAGGACCTGAGTACCCCTACAAATTCCTCCAGCCTGGGGCAGCTGAGGGGTAGCACCAGGGTCTCTCCTGTCCTGTGGGGGCAGGGAGGTGCACAGGGTAGGGAAGCCTGAGACAGAGGGAAGAGAGAAATTTTACTTGACCTCAGCATGCAAGTCCCCAGACTGCAAGACCACCATCTCACCTACCAGACTCACCCCTCCAATCCACCACCCCTTCCATGTTTGCCCCTAACATCCCCTCACCCTGGCCTGCCTTTTCTCTCCCCCACCCTCCACCCCTGCTCCAGCGCCAGCTTCTGTGGACACCATCAGGGGCCCCAAGCACTAAGCCAGGCTCAGCCAGCCACGGCCTGCACACCCAACCCTGATCCACAGACTGGGCTACTGCAGCCAAGGAGCCTGGCAGCCACAATCAGACTGCTTGAATCTGAGTGAAGGGGGTCTGGCAGTCACGGCCAGAACTCCCCCCGAGCCAGGGCTGAGCAGCTGTGTGGACACCACTGGTGACCTGAGCTTGATGCCAGGGTCATCCGCGGCTGCAGGCATTCCCACTTTTACCAAGCCTCCTACCTAGCCCCTCTCCCACCTCTACTTCCCCCCCATTTTCTCCCTTCCTTCTCTTTCACCCTCCTCCATCTCCCTTTTCTTCTCCCTGGCCCTGATACTCACCTGTGCTGACCCAGGGAGAGGGCAGAGCTACCGTCTACCTGGCTCCCTGGGCAAGATTGCCAGGGAGCCACAAGGGAGCAGTCAGGGAGCCACATGTGGCTCACTGAGCCAGTGTTGCAGACCCCCGGGCTAGGTCTACAGTAGCAAATTAGTTCGAATTAAGGAGCCTTAATCTGAAATAATTTGAACCCTGTCTACACCACACTTTGCCTAGTTCAAACTAAAAAAATTTTCAGTTAGTTAACTCAGTTGGTTAGTTCAAACTAACTGTTTAGTTTGAACTAATTTGCATATTTAGTTCAAACTATCCCAATGTAGACATGCTAGTTCAAACTAAGTGCTTTTTTTTAGTTTAAACTAACTTTTAGTTTGAATTAACCATGCTTTTTTAGTTCAAACTAAAAATTTAGTTCGAACTAAAAAATCGTGTTTAGTTCAAACTAACCAAGCCTGAACTAAGACGACAGTTAAAGACAGAGTCATCAAGACTGGTCAAGGAGAAGCAAATAGTACTCCTTTAAAAAGTTTATTACATAGCATCTTCTGTGGGAACCACCAGCTCCCCTGACTTTGCCTTGCAGAAGTCTGTAGTTAAATGTAATGGACAGACAAGTCAATTCTTACAACGACTAGCCATTATGAGGACTCATAAGAAACGTGCAGTAGGCTGTATTATTGTCAGAGCCAAAAAAGTATAAACCCCAATGCTTCATATTGGCAACAATTTCACAAGGTTGAGCTTCAGGACCAATGTTTTATCAGTAACAAAGGTAAAGCATCCATAAGTTTCTCCTCTTCTGAAGCTCTGCCACAGCCTTCTCAATTTTCATTTTATTTTTTAAATACAGGTAGTTACATTCTCTTACTGTCACCTTCATGGCTGATTCTTACTCTTTGGCTAGCTCTACCAACTGGGCTGGCTTCACAGCTTCTGCAGCGAACACCCTCAGCATCTCAAAATTCATAGAGCTTTGTCTGAAACACATTTGCCAACTCCTTTTGGTTTCTATGGGCCCTTTGCAAGCTTCCTCTGCTTCTTGGCATTAATATCTCAGTAATTACTTTCTCTGATGACAAATGTTTTGAAATCCTTTAATATTTTCTCTGTCAATATCTATTTTTGAACTTCAGGATTCTTGCTTGAAAAGTTCTGAAACTCTTGCAAGCTTCTGATTTCATGCCAAAATTTTCTTATGCTCTGATGCCTGATTTCTTCATATACCTCAGTTATTGCTACTCTGCAGAGTGCCCTTCCATGTTCTGTCATGCCACTGTTTCCCCTGGGTTTGCAACACTTTTAGAATAACTTCTAACACTAACATCTTTATATTTTATTTGTAATGTTTTCATTTTAAAAAATCTTACATAGTGCAGTCAGCCTCTGAAAAATGTTCTGTCTCTTCTTCTGAAGATATTTTCCTTTTGCCTAGCAGGGTGGTGGGCTTGTTTTGAAGAGAGATTTTATAGCTTTCCTACCTCTAACACAGCTACACTGTTAATTTATACAAAGACAGTAACAAGAAATTGACATGTGGTGGATGAATGACTGGAACTCACCAGTTCTGAATAGATTCAAGTAATTGTAGGACAAAGGGCCAGTTTTAGTTTTAAGGTCTAGGCCAGCATATGAAGTGGTCGCTACTACAACTCTTCTAATATGCCCTATAGCAATTTCTTCCACAATTAAAAAACTGCCCTGAAAACGTAGCAGAAATCACTACGTTAGTGCTGAAGTACTTACTTACATTTTAATAAGAATTTTAAATGTAGCTGTTACACTGTATTTAAGTACTCTGAACAATTATAGGTAAACCTCATCCTAGGTATGTAGAAAATAAAAATTCCCTACAGCTCTAAGGCAACCTGCATTTTTACATGACTATACAAAAGGAAAGTTACACTTGATAGGAATTCCTTACCGCAATTTCGTTTTCATTTAACCTTTGAATGGTTCCAGAAATGTGAAGGTTCATTCAAAATAAATAATACAGTAACAAGCTTGATAATGATTCAGCTCAGCATCCTCCATTGACTGACTGATTATAACTCCCTAAGTCAGGCAGGAAAGCTACCTGTGCTCCATCAACTGAGAAATGCAAAAGGTACCTCTTCTGTAAGATGAATGGCTACCAGGGAAAATTCTATCAATTATAGATTTATCAAATTCATTTGCAGTCAAAGTATATTACTGAGAACAGATTACTCCTATGATTTGTTATAAACAGATTCAAGACATCACTCAAACAACTCTTTTAATACTAAACTTCACACTGTCCTTTAGATCAGAATAAAGTTTGGTCTACACTGCCAGCAAAATTGAGCAACTCAATAATTCAGTAACTTTGTAACTCCCCTTCAGTGCACCATCTTCACTGAGCTGTGCAATGGGAAACGTGTTCCCACCAGTGCAGCACTACACCACTTGAGGAGGTGGCTTTATTAAGTTGACTTCCAGATTGATCCAACATGTCTGACTGCTCAGTTGATTCAGAAAAAAATCAATTCCACCATCAGTGTAGACATACCCTAAGAGAACTCATTATTTTGGTTAGCTTTGGAGTGTCAACAAGGCATATTTTGGAAGAGGTAAATAATAGTGAAGCTGCTTCTCCAAATGATCTATTAAATAAGTTTGAAGAATCCTGGAATATTTTGTGTGATGTATACACACAAAAGCACAGGAACACTGTGACCCATTTTCTGAAAAGAAACACCTTTACTTTTAAATAAGACTTGTCAAAAAATAAAAGTCATAAGCCATTGTAAGTTAATCACCACAATGAAACCTTGGTCCAGAAAAGATCAAAGTAATCAATACCTCTATAAAGAGTTTGACCCAATTATTTCTAAAAACATTCAACTAATGAAACGTACAAGTTATTTGGTGGTTTCCTTTCCCTGCACTGTTTTAGGACCATTTAAAAAATCCGATGACAATTAACTCTCTATAACAGGGGTGGACAAACTTATGGAACTCAAGAGCCACACAAGTAGATTATTCAACCTTCGAGAGCCACACTGAGGCATACAGCCATATACTTTTACCTGCTCCAAAATTACTAAGCTTAAAATTCTTTGCACACTTGAATTTTGTTGTAAAAATAGGGCAAATATTGATCCTACTAATGTCGGAGTCTAATAATTACTTAAGGTTACCATGAAAAATAGGCTTACTCAGTAAAAACTTAGCTGTTGCTGGATGTAGAACACTGCAGGCCAGTGGCAAGTTTTTTAAAATTTGGGCATTAACTTGACAATAAAGTAGGTAAAAGCTCTCTCAGGTGCTCATCTCTAAGTATTGCACAATGTTTCAATTTAACAAAATTTCATTGTAGAATACAATGCTTCACAGCAGTAAGTTGTGCCAACAATTGAAAGTAATCTAGATTCACTTTTAAATTTTCTCCTTTGTATTTTCATTTCTTAGTATTCCACATCATGTTCAGGACTTGTAAAAAACAATTTTAACAAAGGAGTAAGCTGCATTAGGGCCTATGAGAAAATCTAAACATGCTGTGCTTCCCCCCCCTCGCCCCCCCTGCTGCTGCTTCCCTGCCCTCTCTTACCACGATGCTGCTTCTCTGTTCTCCCTGACCACGATGCACTTCTGCCTACCCCACCTTGACCACGCTGCCATGCTTCTTGCGCCCCCTCGACCACGCTGCCGCGGCTTCCCCCACCAGCTCTGACCTTGCCACGGCTTCCCCCACCAGCTCGGACCATGCTGTGGCGGCTCCCCTGCTGGTTCTGACCACGCTGCTGTGCTTTCCTCGCTGGCCCCAATCATGCTGCTGTGGCCCCCCCCCCCCCGGGCGGGCCGGGCGGGCGCGCGGCCCCCACCGCCCTTACCATGCTGCGGCAGCTTCCCTGCCAGCTCTGACCTTACTGTGGCTTCTCTGCTGGCCTCAACCACGCTGCTGTGGCTTCGCTACAGCCTCTGACCATGCTGTGGCGGCTCCCCTGCTGGTTCTGACCATGCTACGGCGCTTTCCTTGCTGGCTCCAACCACGCTGCTGTGGCTGCCCTCCACCAGTTCTGACCACGCTGCCTCGCTTCCCCCACCACCATGACCATGCTGCCGCGGCTTCCCTGCCAGCTCTGACCTTACTGTGGCTTCTCTGCCGGCCCCAACCATGCTGCTATGGCTTCCCCACAGCCTCTGACCATTTTGCCACAGCTCCCCTGCTGGTTCTGACCATGCTACTGTGCTTTCCTTGCTGGTTCCGACCACGCTGCTGTGGCTGCCCTCCACCAGTTCTGACCATGCTGCCTCGCTTCCACCATGACCACGCTGTCGCGGCTTCCCTGCCAGCTCTGACCATGACACCGCTTCTCTGCTGTCATGTTGCCCTTCCCTGCTGGCTCTTCCGTGAGCCGCATTTTTAGTTTGAAGAGCCACATGTAGCTCATGAGCCACAGTTTGGCCACGTTTGCTCTATAAGCTTATTGGAACTGTGTTTTAGATTTAGAAGAACTGGAAGTTATTTTTCCCCCTTCAGAAAATGTGAAATGTATAACATTACTTAACACTTAGTTTTAATCCTTAAAATATGGGGAAAAACAAGTTTATTCAGACTAATAGACACTCCTCATTCTTCCTCAGTGCACTCAATTTCCATTAGTGTTCCCCTCCAAGATATTAAACCCACTGCATTGTTCCTGTGGAATTTAACAACAATTCTGATTAGAAAGGTTAAAACAAATGCATCCTAAATGAAAATCATTAGCTTATACTTTAGACCAATACATTTCTGAACGCCACCAGGGATCCCAATGGAACCTGCAGGTTTCCCCACACTTTATCACCCATCCAAAAAATATATTTTAATTTCTTGTAAAAGCTTTTTAAGTAGTCTTGGCTACAACACCAATTATTTCTAGGAACACATATTAGCCTACAGAAGATGCAAGTTTTCTCTATGAAATACTGCCCCCTTGTGTCAGCCTGTCACTTACTATGGCTGGCATGTAAAAAAAAACCTCTCTCTGAAACTCAAGCCTTTTCAATACAGATATGACCTCATCCTTAATGTTAAGGAAATCCCTGAAGAGCCATAGTTTTGTGACACCATTCCATAAGACTCTGTTCCTTTTTACACTAATGTTTCTCATGCTTATTCTCATTTTTAATGAATGGCAACACAGCTTAATTTGTACTGAAAGTGTTGAAAATAAATTGCAATGTGTATGCTGATTAATTAGATCTCATATGCAGGAGAAGATGTTGAATGTGCTTGTTCCAAACTACCCAAACACACAGCTGAAATTACCGAGTTCCTAGAGAACTGAAACCATGTTATTTGCTATTTGAAACAAACTTTCATATCCACTGTTCTCTTCAGATGGAAACCAACGGACTTCATCTGTGTTTGAAGTAGGTAAAGTCCTTAATGGTTTATACTTAGAAAAATAGGCAAAAGGTGAAGTCTTTGTATAGGCTGCTTATTAAATTTTGGTTAAAAAAAGAAAATGAAATTTAGATCTATTTAAGGGTGTTAATAACTTTGGTACACAGATTTAGACTTGAACATACTTAGCATAGACAAATGAAAAACAGGTTATCTGTTCTATAACAAACACTGACAGGCAGACAAGAAGAAAGATCTAGTGCCATAAGCAGAGCAGAAATCCAAAGGCATAAAGAACAAAAGCTGAGTAGTTTTTTGCATAAACAAAGTGATTATGTTGCAGAAATTCCACAAGGAATAAACAGTACTAAGAAAACCAGATCCAGCATAAACTCTGCTTCGTACAGTTGGGAGACAGCCCTTGTATATTTTAGCTTCTAGGTAGAGAAACTACCACAGATACCCTATCAGACAGTCACATGCTGGTATTGCTACTATGGAAGAACTATTTTAAAATACACTTATTCAATAAAATCTGAGAGTAAGAAGCAGCACATAGGCAAAAAAAAAAAAAGCCTCACAGAACTAGCTTGCAAAAATATCAATGAATACTTTCAACAACATAATTTGATATTGCTAGTAGAAATGAAATGCTCATGCACAACCTTGGTGTCTTGCTCTGGTACCATGTTCATTCTACGTAATGAACAGTAAGGAGTTAACTTGGTTCATTACGATCTAGTCACTAGTATATTTCAATCTGATTTAGAATCATAGGGTTGGAAGGGACCTCATGAGGTCATCTAGTCCAACCCCCTGCCAGAGCCAGGACCACTCCCACTAAACCATCCCAGTCATGGCTTTGTCCAGCCAGGTCTTAAACACCTCGAAAGATGGAGATTCCACCACCTCCCTAGGCAGCTCATTCCAATACTTTACCACTCGCCTAGTAAAAAAGTTTTTCCTAATATCCAGCCTCAACCTCCCTAACTGTAACTTGAGACCATTGCTCCTCGTTCTGTCCTCCATTACTACCGAGAATAGTCGAGCTCCCTCCTCCTTGGAGCATCCCTACAAGTAGTTGAAGGTTGCTATCAAACCCCCCTCAATCTTCTCTTCTGCAGACTAAATAAGCCTAATGCTTTCAGTCTGTCTTCATAGGGCTTGTGCTCCAGCCCTTTAATCATTTTGGTTGTCCTCCACTGAACTCTCTCTACACTGTCCCTCTCGTTTTTGTAGTGGGGAGCCCAAAACTGAACACAGTTTTCTAGATGTGGCCTTACCAGTGCAGAATAGAGGGGAATGATCACATCCCTTGATCTGCTGGTAATACTTCTTTTGATGCAGCCCAGTATGCCATTGGCCTTTTTGGCCGCAAGAGCACACTGCTGACTCATATCCAGCTTCCCATCCACCATGACCCCCAGGTCCTTTTCTACACTGCTGCTACTTAGCTGAATGTTTCCCAGCCTGTAGCAGTGCATGGGGTTTTTCCCTCCCAAGTGCAGGATTTTACACTTGTCATTATTGAACCTCATAAGATTTCTATTGGCCCTCTGTTCCAATTTATCTAGGTCTCCCTGAATCCCACCCTTGCCCTCCAACGTGTCTACTGTATCCCCCAGCTTGGCGTCACCCACAAACTTACTGAGAGTGCAGTCTATTCCATCATCCAGATCATTGATGAAAATGTTGAACAGAACCAGCCCCAGGACTGACCCCTGGGGCACACCACTTGCTACTGGTTGCCAGCTAGACATGGAACCATTAATTCCTACACACTGAAACCACTGATCTAGCCAGTTTTCCATCCATCCTATAGTCCACCTATCCAACCCATACTTCCTTAATTTGCCAATGAGAATGCTGTGGGAAACTGTATCAAAAGCCTTGCTAAAATCAAGGTATATCACATCAACGGTGCTTCCTGCATCCAGAAAACCAGTCATCTGATCATAGAAGGAGATGAGATTGGTCAGGCATGATTTACCCTTGGTGAATCCATGCTGACTGTTCCTGAACACTTTATTTTCCTCTAAGTGTTTGAGGATGGATTCTTTGAGAACCTGCTCCATAATTTTTCCAGGGATTGAGGTGAGGCTGACTGGTCTAATTCCCTGGATCCTCCTTTTTCCCCTTCTTGAAAATAGGCACTACATTTGCTTTTTTCCAATCCTCTGGCACCTCCCCCATTCTCCATGAGTTTTGAAAGATAATGGCCAGCGGTGCTGCTCTCTCATTGGCCAGTTTCCTTAGCACCCTCAGATGCAGTTCGTCCGGCCCCATGGACGTGTGCACATCCAGCTTCCTTAAGCAGTCCCTAACCTGACCTTCCATCACCAAGGGCCTCTCTTCTTCTCTCCAATCTGCCATACTCATGGTAGTGGGCTGGGAGCTGACCCTGCCTGTGAAAACTGAAGCAAAAAAAGCATTGAGCACTTCAGCTTTTCCCTCATCCTCTGTCACGAGGATGCCTGGCCTATTCAGTAAGGGACCTACACCTTTCCCTGATCCTCTTCTTGTTATTAACATACTTATAGAACCCCTTCCTGTTATCCTTTACATCCCTCGCTAGCTGCAACTCCATTTGTCCTTTGGCCTTTCTGATTTTATCCCTGTAGGCCCTAGCAATATCTTTATATGCCTCCTTAGTCATGCCTCCTTTGTATAAGTTTTGTTTAAATATATTTTATTCAAGACTTTCTGAGCAAAACCACAACAGGATTATAAACCCACCATTATTTTGGGTAATCTAAGAAGAAATTATCAGAATTCCAATGTTCATTAAACTGAAATAAGAATGAAACACTAACAGCTGAAAAACAAGCATTAAACAAAATATGGTATATACTTGGGTATAAGCCGATCCAGGCATAAGCCGACCCCCAAATTCTGAACCCAAAAAAGAAGCTAAAATTGGTGACCCGGGTATAAGCTAAGGTCCCCTTTTGGCCTTGGCCCCTAACCCCTCACCCACTGCAGCTGGCTTCCTCTGGAGTTTCTGACAGCTTCCCTACCCCAAAATCTCTACTGCTGCTTTTCCTTTGCCCCCCCCC
>ML681971.1:29447718-29716467 GCA_007922195.1 Podocnemis expansa
TACCCCAAAATCTCTACTGCTGCTTTTCCTTTGCCCCCCCCCCCCCCCGGCTGTCCATTCTTCACTTCTGCCCTCCTGCTCTGCCCTTTCCTCACTGCCGTCACCCCTGCTCTGCCCTTTCCTCACTTCTCAGTTTCCTGCTGTTGCCCCCTGCTCTGTCCTTTCCTCACTGTTGCCCCTGCTCACATCTCAGTTTCCTGCTCTTGCCCCCCTGCGCCACCGTTTCCTCACTGTTGCCCTCCTGCTCCCACCTGCTCTGCCCTTTCCTCACTGCTGCCCCCCTGCTCATTTCTCAGTTACCTCACTGTTGCCCCCTGCTCCGCCCTTTCCTCACTGTTGCCCCCTTGCTCCCACCTGCTCTGCCCTTTCCTCACTGCTGTCACCCCTACTGCCCCCTACTCTGCCCTTTCTTCACTGCTTCCCTCTGCTCACTTCAGTTTCCTACTGATGCCCCCCTGCTACTCCTGCTGCCCCCTACACACCTCTTTTCTCACTGCTGCCCCCTTCTCTGCCCCTTTCTCACTGCTGCTCTCTGCTCCTTCTCACTGTTACCTCCTGCTGTCTCCCGCTCTGCCTCTTCCCTCACTGCTGCCCCCCTGCTCTGCCCCGTCCCTCACTGCTGACCCCTGCTCTGTCCCTTTCCCACTGCTGCCCCCCTTCTCTGCCTCTTCCCCACTGCTGCCCCCTGCTACTCCTGCTGCCATGCTGCTCTGCCCTTTCCTCACTGCTGCCCCGCTGGCTCCTCACTGCCGCCCGTCTGCTCCCTTCTCAGTTCCCTGCTGTTGCTCTCCTGTTCCCCAACACCCTTTCCCTGTCACCCCCCAACCCCTGCTGCCGCTCTTCCCAGCCTGCCAGGCACCCCCCCCCCACCAAATCCCCAGTCCCTGTCACTGCTCCCCTGGGCTCCCTAAAAACCCTGGGTCCTCCTGCCGCTCCCCGGACTCCCCGACCCTCCCACTAAATACCAAGCCCTGCCACCCCTCCCAGCCGTCTCATCGCTTTCCCCAACTCCCAGAACCCCTCCCCAACCCCCAGTCCCTGCCGCCCCTTCCCTGACCTCCCTGAATCCCCCCCCCCATGTCTAGGCCGACCCCCCCCCCAGGACCCCCTTACTTGGCTGCTCCAGACGCTGGGGTCCCTTCCTTCCTCCAGCCCCAGCCCGGCCGACTGCCCAAGATGGACTTCGGCCTGTTGCATGGTCAGGGAAAGGGCCAGGGCTGGGGCTGTCTACCGTATTCTCCCAAATATATGCCGCGTGCCTGTTTTGAAGACAATTTTCAGGCACAAAATTCTCGGCTTATACATGATGATATACGGTAGTTCAGTTAAAATATGAATGAAATTACACTGTGAAAGATTCTTCTGTGAGCTGGATATACAGTAGCTGCAAACCACTGTGACTGCTGAAGAAAGGAACACAGAATGATTCATTTGCTGTCCTGAGGTAACTATTATCTATGGCCTTTACTTGGTGGTTTCAGCCACAGAACATCTACATTCACAAGGAACCTGCCATACTGGTACAGTTACTGAGCCAACACTCCTATGCCCACTAGTGCACTATGGAGCACACACACAAGAAAGCGGTAAACCCCAGTAGTGACCTAGCCCCTTGTAGTATGTTATGGGCAGTGTTTCCCAACCAGTGTGCCATAGCACACAGGCGTGCTGTGAGGCCTGAGCAGGTATGTCACAGAATTTTTTTTTAAAACTACTCTCAGGTCTGGATTGGCTCATGAATATTCATGAGTTCCTTTGAATTTGATATGGTTGTGTGCCTCAAAACAATTTAAGGTATCAAGGTGTGCCAAAGGAGAGAAGAGGCTGGGAATCACTGCATTATGGAGATTTTATCCCCAACCGCAGCTGTGCTTTGCTTTTATGTTCCAAAGCATGGGGATTAATGGCACCTGCATCTTTGTCCTAGACACAAACAACTGTAGATGCTGCTCTAATCCTTTTACAACACAGACGAACATCTACAAACCATTCAGATATTTTTAAAAAAACCCTACTTTCGAAGGTGCTCATGTTCTTTCAGGAACAGCTCAGTTCTTCTGTTGTTCACACCGGACCCACTTTTATATGATCTAAGATTGAAAATGAGAATGTGAAAAACAGTCTTGCCAGAAATACTTTTCACAAGGTAGCATTTATTGATCTGCTTGTATGTTAAATTTGGCTATTCTTAAATATTCAAATAGAAACATTTCAGTGTTCTTAAAACCCTCTTTAACCCGATATCCATTTCATATGCTTTAGTGTAAGAGTCTAACCTTATCTAAAATAGTCATATACAATTTTCAAAATGAAAAATGGAACCCAACCTTAACTAGAGAGGCTGTAATAAATAAGAACCTGCAGTACAACATCACTCAGAATACGGTTTGTATTGTCCCATTCAGAAGTATATTATAGTTTATCTTTACCTGAGGGAAGAATTCTGAAATGAATACTGGATAGACAAAAAAAAGAGAGGTGCCCTCTGCTGGTGTTTCAGAGACTAACTAGGGTGATATGGAAGGAAAAGTAAACCTTCAATTCCCATCTTTGTGGGTAATGTAACAGCAGCAGGTAAGGGATACAGGCATTGTTCCCTCTAAGCTGTGTGCATGTGCGCGTGCACACAGGTCATGAAACCCACGCATATAACAAAATAAGGTGTGCACAAAAATATGCAATAGTGCTAATATTTGTGCCCACAAAGAAATTCTTTTGCACACACAAAGAAATTTTTTGCGCTCACAGCCTATGAATAATTAGAGGGAACACTGGATACAGGCTTAACTGTAGTGCAAACACTTAGGATTTGCTTTATAGAGACTTGCTGAAAAATATTCTGGATCCCACCTGACTGCCATTAAAGTCAAAAGTGTTTCTGCCAGTGAGTTCATTGAAAGCAGAACTATATTTGACCACAGTTCTGCTTGTACTTAATCTATACTGTTACCAGGGAAGTTCACATGAAACTTGAAAACAGTCTTTACTCCTAAAAACTTTAACTGCTCCTGCTGCTATGCCCTCACCTGAAGTTAAAATGTCTGCAATCTTATGATTAGTTTTTGAGAGGTCTGGGCTGTCACAAAGAAATACAACTCAAAGCAAGGAATATGGAAAAGCAAAAGAGCTCCTGCAAAACAGAATATCCTATATTTTCAAGCAAAGACCCTTAGGATTAAAAAAACCAGGAAAGAGACACGTAAAAATAGGGCAATAAGGACAAGCAGAAGCATTTCTCAAAAGTTTTTCAAAGATTAACTTTTCCCTCATGGAGAGCCTTCATATACAGTTTACTGAATTTTTAAGAAACAGAACCTCCACAGCTATTTGATAAGATCTTTAACAAGTACGACAAACAGCTCAATTCTCAAAAACAATTTGTGGCTTAAATAGCCACTCACCATGATGATTGTATCAAAGCATACAGAAGCTGCTTGTATCAATTGTAAATTCTGAGACAATCACTGCCTGACCTGATTGAAACAACTGCTGTATATCATCGTGTATAAGCCGAGATTTTTGTGCCTGAAAATTGGCTTCAAAACAGGTGCTCGTCTTATACATGGAAGAATACGGTAAACAGCCACAGCCCAGCCATTTCCCTGACCAGGTGGCAGGCCAGAGCCCCAGTGTTGCTGGGCGGCCATCTTGGACAGTCAGCCGGGGCTGTGGCTGCAGCTGGAGTAAGGAGGGGACCCTGGTGTCTGGAGCAGCCAAGAAAGGGGGCTCTGGGGGGCGGAGTCTGCCTGGAAATTGAGGGGGGGATTCAGGGAGGCCAGGGAAGCCGCGGAAGGGACCGGGCATTTGGAGTGGGGGGTTGGGGAGTCTAGGGAAAGCAGCAAGAGGGCTTGGGGGTTTCGGGAGCCCAGGGAAACTGTGACAGGACCCGGGGATTTGGGTGGGGGTGGGGGGGTGCCTGGGAGGCCGGGAAGAGAGGCAGCAGGGGTCGGGGTGATGGGGAAAGGGTTTTGGGGAACAGGGGAGTAACAGCAGGAAACTGAGAAGTGAGCAGGGGAGCAGCATTGAGGAACGGGCAGCGGAGGGGGCAGCAGGGGGGCAGCAGTGAGGAAAGGGCAGAGGAGGAGGGCAACAGCAGGAAACTGAGAAGTAAGCAGAGAGGCAGCAGTGAGAAAAGGGCAGAGCAGGGGGGCAAGAGCAGGAAACTGGGAAGTAAGCAGAGAGGCAGCAGTGAGGAAAGGGCAGTGCAGGGGGGCAGGAGTGAGGACTGGATATTGCAGGGGACAAGGGAAAAGCAGCAGCAGAGATTTTGGGGTAGGGAAGTTGTCGGAAACTCCAGAGGAAGCCTGCAGCACTGAATGTGGGGGTTAGGGGCCAGGTGCAAAAGGAGACCTCAGCTTATACCCGGGTCACCAATTTTTGCCCCTTTTTTAGTTTCAGAATTGGGGGGTCAGCTTATGCCCAAGTATATACAGTAATTAATTCAACCTGAAACTTATGACATTTGATCTAGTCAAAAGAGTCGTCTTTTTCCTTATTTGAAACTTAAGTTTTGGACTTTCCTTTACACATATATTAAACCATTTGCTTTTTGGAAGTACTACTTAAAAGGAGAGTCAGAGTACTTTCAGCGCTGGAACGTTTTGATACAAAAGATTTAGTTTCAACGTACAGTCTCCTAACACACATAGCAATGTACCTGAAATGAGCCACCTCTGAAAAACGCTTAAAAATATCATGTAAAATGTTTCAGAAAACATGAAGATAGTTCAAAGAAATATGCTTATTTCAGTCAGGTCTAGAGAAGTGTTCGTCTACTGCTACTGTTTACAGTCAGACTTACTCAATATCTTTCCGAACTGATCCCAAAAGATTTTCCCTTTCCCGTATTGCCAGAAAGTTGGTTTTGGTTTTATGAAATTCATGTGTGTAATCCTGTAACAAAACAAGCATTTCACTACCAAGCAGATGTTTTCAAAAAACTATCCATAATGATTCTAACATGTCTCTCATGCACGTTAACAGCTAATTTAGACCTATGTTTTTCAGTGCGCATTACTCTGCACTTGTAAACACTGAATTTCATCACGCACCTTGTTGCCCAGTCACCCAGGATTCTCTCACAGGAGGTTATACCTTTAAGTAGCATTCCCAAGTATAATTAGACTGAAGACATAGTATCAAAACAAACAAACAGTCACTGTATTGCATGCGACTTACCTGCAATATATCTCTGTGACGCTGTAATGTGTGCATCAGGGCTGCATTCAGAGATGGGACTCCTGCACTGTTGGTGTACTCTGCCATTTTGTCATTTATTCCTGTAAGCTATAGACAAAAACACAAAAGAACACTTTTCTGCAAAGGAGCTACAGAAAGTGTTAAATTCAAAGAGTTAGCTACAGTGAAAGTTACCATATTTTCAGTGAGATAATTATCATCCACTGGTACTAGTGCTGCTAAACATTTTGTTTAAATGAGGACACAATATTGCAATGTGCCTCCAATGCATGTTCTACATCCTATGCAGGAAAACCTAATTGTTGTCTCTCTTAAGGTCTTCAAATTCCTATTAGGCACTGAGATAGGAACACAATAATTCATTTACCCTTCCCAGAAGCTGTTCAATCTCCACAGCCATGGTTTCAAACATTCTGTCTTGGCTTGACCCATTTAAGAGAGGAGTTGTGTCAGAACTAAGAAGAAAACAGAAGCAGCAGTTACTGAACATTCGGATGCAAAGTGTCAATATTAGGAATAAGTAAATGGGAAATTTTATTTTCTAATTACGTTTACTAAAGTCAGAAATTAAGTTTAGAAAAGAGATACACTTCCCCTGCATCAGCTGCTTCATTAACTCAATACCAACAGTTAAAAATATACAGCACCATGGGATTTATATTTCTCAGAGATTCTTCCTTCCTTCTAGAACAGTGATACTCAGTCTGAGGCTCATGAGTCACAAGTGGCTCTTTCATGTATCTCCTGGGGCTCTCTTGTGCAGCAGGTGATATTAAAACACTGTGGATTTAATAATTAACCAATGTAAATTATTAGTCAATTGCAGAATACTTGGTCAGTTATTTTGCTGCGTGAATATATAAAGCTAATTTTTTTTATATATAGCAATAGTAAATGGCCCTTTTGGGTAATCTTGATGGCTAATTTGGCTCTTGAAACACTGAGGTCAGCATATCACTGCTCTAAAAGCAAACGTCTGGTACTGAATCATACTGCAAATCAGGTCAGAAATCATTACTTACTAAACAATGATGCTTCTCCCCTCCAACTTTTTTTTTTATGATTCCATTTTATCAGGAACACAGGTTCAATATTAGTATAACTGTGCAAATGCACATTAATAATAAATTGCATGAAATTCTTGAAGATACATTTTACACAAGACCAATGCGCCACATCTCATCTATGCTTGTCAAAGCAGCTGAAAATCACATACGAGCAAGAGCATCAGAATGATCACACAACAAACCTACACATGTAAGTTAACAGCTTTTTAAGGCAATATTCCACACTCTAGTAACCTGCAATTATTGGAATAGGAAGAGGAAAAAACTAATGGCTTTTTCTATCTCTCATCATCCTCTCAGGAAGGCAGAGGCCAGTGGAAAATCCCAGTAATACAGCAAACACTGTACAATTGTGGAAACACAAGATAAGAGAGATGGAGGAGTCAGTGGCAGCCTGATTCTGGAAGAGTTACTGGTTACTCTTGGTGTTGCTCTTGGGCTCCTTCTGGGAAACAGATTATGGGTCGTTCTGCTCACCCTGAGTAATGGTAGAAGAGACTTATTCAATAAATTTAGACACAGTCCATTTTGGCATCCTCTCTTTGAGAGAGAGAATTGTTTTGCTCTGATAGGAGATTGCAATCCTCCTAACACTTACTGGGAAAGGTAAATAAAAGAAAGACAATTAGACCAAGAGAGACAAAAGTTTCTTTCTGTGAACTGTGGGGAAGTGAAGAGAAAAATTAGAAGAAAAATTAATTAATGCTTGACAGCCATTTTGGATTGCTTCCATTCATGGGTCTTCAGCTCTATTACTTGTATTACAGAAATACTGACGAACCACAGTCAGGAATAAAAGGCCCCATTGTGCAAGTTGCTATACATACATAGAATAAAACAGAAACTCTGTGCCACAAATAGCTTACAGTCTTAGCCTACAAGCGACACAAAAGAGAAATGGGAAGAAGGAAGTAAGAAAGAAAAGGTGTCAGTGACAAAATCATGTTCAGAATGAGTAGCAGAAATCACAGTACACTGGATGCCTGGGCACCGCTGAATATTTTGTAAGGCACCCCAGTGGAGGGGGGCTTTAGGGAGAGTTCTGAAGGATGATGATTTCTCTAATGTCAGAGACAAGGTTACATGTGTCTGGGCACATATGTGAAGTTAAAATAACTGTCCTGAAAGTTCAGAAAGAATTAGTGTCTGGCCCACAAGGATTTATAAAACTTGACTATGTTTGACCAGGGAACTTTCATAAACCTGATCCTAGAAGATGAAGAATGTTTATTAGCTCTTTTGGTAAAAAGCTTATTTTAAAAAAAAAAGTTCTCCCCTGGTAATCCTAGAGGAAAACTTGCCACTAGCAGCAGTACCTGTAGTGGTTACAGCAGAGGGCTCAGAATCAGATCTCCTCATTTCTAATTCCACAATTGCCACATACTCACTGTGCAACCCTGGACAAGTCACAACAGCTCTGAACCTCCATTTCCTCACCTTTACAATGAGGATCATGATGCTAGCAAGTCCACATGGAGATTTGTGAGGCTAAATCCATCAGTATCCAGATTCCTTTCCAGTCTTTGAGCTGAAGTTCTTAAAACTGCAAAGTATTTTCCAAACGAGTCTACAACTTGACCAGGGTCAGTACACCAAGTTGTACTGGCAAACACGAGGACATGCCCCATCCAAAGGTTACCACAAACTAATACGAACTAAAGCTTAAGCACAAAGCCTTCCAACAATTTACACCATGCTAATGATGCTCCATCCCTTTTGGTGTCCATTCACCACCAACACCAAATCAGGATCAGCATCTGACTCCTAAGGTCAAGAGAGACTAATGAGTTACATGAAAAATGATGCATCAAATGACAAAGAAAAGTGGAAGATGAAATGAATAAGAGTACTGAAAGTAACCTTTTAAAAAACCAATAAGAAATCTGTTAGTACCTATACCTGTCGCGTCTTCCCTCTCGGGCACTGCTATGACTGTAGCTTGTACACAGTTTGCTAAAGGAGACCAACTTCAGATCAAGTTCATTCTCCAGCTGTCTAGCCTGTTTCCTTAGATCTGAAAAGCAATAAAATGATAAATGTTATAGATTAAAAATTCTGTTGATAATCCAATATGTTTGAGTTTTGTTTTTTTTTTAACCAGCAAATAATTTTGTGTGCATAACATAAAGAGCAAATCAAAATAAGAGACTACATCCTTTCAAAAAAGAATGGTTACTTACCTCGTAACTGACAAGTTCCAAAAGAGTAGCCCTTTTAGTCTAGTTCAGTGAAACAAACAAGGAGTTTGGTGGCACTTTTAAGGACTAACAAATTTATTTATCACATTAGCATTCTTGGGAGAAAATCCCACTTTGTCAGATGTGTCTCGTAACTGACATTCTTGAAGATGTGTTGCTCATGTCCATTCCACAACCTAACTGAGAATGGACATGATCAAGCACTCAAAGAAAAACAAAAAGTTGGGCAAGATCAGTTACAAAGGAGATTAAATGCCTCAATGTATGAACCAATCACAAACACACAGAAATAAATGTTTCATCACAGCTGATCAAACTAGTGCCCCAGAGACTTAGTCAGGATGGGGAACCCCTCTCCTGGTCACTTAGAACTGGTCTGAACGGAAACCACACTGCTTGGAGGATCAAGAACCATGTTTTCTTCTACTGCGTTTTACGCAGTGCCAATGTTATCAGTATCCATCAACATAAAACAATAACTCTGCATCTAACCCATAACCTAAACCAGGCGCGGCCAAACTGCAGCTTGGGAGCTGCTCGTGGCTCTTGAATGAAAAAGTGTGGCTCGTGGAAAAACATCAGCAAATCAATTTAGCAGGTAAAAGTATATGGCTATATGCCTCAGTGCAGCTCTTGAAGTTTAAATAATCAGCTTGTGTGGCTCTTGAGTTCCATAAATTTGGCCTCCCCTGACCTAAATAGTCTCCTCCATTACTGGTGTCTACAAACATTATGCTGCATGGTCTCATGTACATACAAAACCAAAATGGCTATAGCAACTTTAAAACCACCAAGATTCAACTAAATAAGTTAGAAAATCTTAGTTATAAACCTTCTCTAAGGAATTCAGACACACAAATTCCCACTGCTTTCACTACTCCAAATTCGCTTGCATTTGATAATCTCTACCAAAAGGTTAGCAACTGCTGTCCTCTAATAGATTTCCCTTCAGTGGTTCTAAGTACAGGTAGTCCTCACTTAGTGACTGGGTTCCGTTCCTGAAACCTGGTTGATAAACGAATTGGTCACTAAACGAGGAGCAGCCCTTACCGGTATTTCAGGCATAATGTACTTTACTGGTAGTGGGTTTTTCAACCATCGGTAGATAGTTTTAATGTCACCTTTGCATCATTTATAACATTTTTAATATATATTTTAAATGTTTTAAGCTCTAATGTACTGAACTTAGTTTGCATAGTGTACTGTAAATATAGGTAATCTGAGAGAGTTGATGCGAGTTCTCGTACATTGCCATAATACCAACTCATCAGAGAGCCGGTCATAACTCTGAGGGGTCACTAAACGAGTAGGTCACTAAGTGAGGACTAGCTGTACAAGACTCAAGCTCCCTTTAAATGCTAGTCATACTTTTAGAGAGACCTATCAAACCAAACAAGCCAAAATCTGATCAGCTTTGTGTTTTTACACCTGCTTCTGCAGCATCCTAGTCTTCACATCTTTTTCCCTCACAGGCTGATTTCCACTCCCTCCCACAAACACACGTCGATAACACAGCCTGCTCCTACACCACTATGTACACCAACACTTTGATCAGCGCAAAATCAAGATGCCATGCTTCCTCTCTGGGTCTTCTTTAACTCTATTCTTTCCTGATTAGCCCCCAGAAAAATATTCACAGGCCTAGGCTGTGAAAGACTAGGCCGCTAGGATGCCAGCTGTAGCAGAGAAAGGTAAAATGAGCCTAGAAGGCACTCTTCACTCGGCTCCCCAGTTCCAGGACAAAGCGGGGGGCTGACCTGCACCATGGCCGGAAAGGGTGGACTTTTCCAGACAGTCTGACAGAATGAAGGCAGCTGCCTGCCAAGGGCCTGAGCCGCGACTGCTAACGATGGGATCTTCTCTGCAAACGGAAGGTCTCACTCCAACCTCAGCCCCCAGACTTGTGAGGAGCAGCCCCTCTCCAGGCCCAACCTCCCCGGGCTAGGCTGGTGACGGGGTTCCAGCCCGCAGCTCCCTGCTCCTTCCCTCCCTCACCCCGCCAGGCCGCTGAGCAAAACCCAGGCCTCAGCTTCTCGGTGCCCTCGTCCCAGGGACCCCGCCAAGCCAGGCCAGGCAACACCCCCCCCCCCAACTCTCCCGGCTCAGACCCTTCCCCAAGCCAACCCCCAACCTCTCCCGGCCCCCCGGGCCCGGCCCCCGCCCTCACCTTCCCAGTAGTTGCTGCTGCTCCCCGCCGCCATGTTTGTTATCCGACGTCAGCCAGCTGCCCGCGAGCCCTAGCAATAGAGACGAGCGAGCCAGAGCGTCTCTATGGGCGCTAGAGCCGAGAGGTTTAGGCCTCCCTGCGCGTCGCCACCTGGCGGCCGCTGACCCCCGCCCGGCGCCGGAGCGAACGTGATCCTGAGCCCTGCGAGGCGCCGGGACTTCCCGCCGCGCGTGGGGGGAGGGGGCGGTGCAAGGCGCCGCTGGGTCGCAGGGTGGGCGCAGCTCGCACGTGACCCCTCCACCCCCAGCCATCTCCCACTCACCTGACTCCAGGAGCTGGTGCTTCACAGGCAGCAACTGTCCTGAGCCTTGGGGACAGCACTACGATGAGACAAGTACACTACCTCAGCCCCTGCCACAGGGGTCTGACACTCACATCACCTCAAGGGTCGTATGAGGACTAGTACTTTAGCCCAAGGGCCACACTACTGAAATCTTTTCATACACTGATAATGCAAATATCAGTAATGAGCGTTGGTGCAGGTCGCAGGAAATAGCTTTAGGGGCCACATGTTTGAGACCTCCAGAAGGGGTAAAGCAGCTGCTGCCACCTCCCTCCCTCCCTCCCTCTCACACTGCAGCAGGTCACTTTCACAGGCCCAAGGCTGCAGTTTGACTGTTAATAAGCACTTCCTGACTCTTCTCCACACTAAAAGGTTAGTAGAAAAAAAAGGAAAGAGGGGGTGTGGTTTGTTTTTGGACACAAACTCTTGTTTTATGCACAGTACAAATATCAATGACATTATAGCAGCCAACATCCTTGTCCTGACTCTTGTGCACTGAATCTGAGCAAACACAGCTCAACATTTACTGATAAGAGACAGGAAGTGTGCCCAGCAAAAGTTAGGGTCCTCCTCCTGGAGCAAGGTCAAGGTAATGTACAAAGCTTCCAGGGAGGAAAGGCACTAATAGCTTGAGACTAGCCCATTTAAACTAGAATTATGTCACAGGAAGGGAAATTTGTCTATGAGGTCAGAGACATGACAGCTCTGTAACAGGCCTGTGTGAACAGTTTGGAATCATCCTAGGTCAGGGGTCAGCAACCCAAAAGAGCCATTCCCCCCCCCCCCAACCACACGACTGAGTCAGCTCAGAAGCTGCACCATGGCCACCTAGCAGTGGCAGGGGCAGGGGTGTATGGGCAACACACACTCCCTCCATCCCTCCCTTTGCTGGCAGAGCAGAGCAGTGTTGCCTCACCTATCTCCAGCTGGCCACCCCTCCCACAAGTGGCCAGCAGAGAGCTGCAGCTTGTGGAGGCAGGGCCCTGGAATGGCCCCGCTGTGGAGTTCAGGCTGCTTCAACTCAGCCAGCCCAGGGCTGAACAGGCCCGATCCAGGGTCTGGGGGCAAGCCAGCCTCTGTTCAGGTCTGGAGTGGCCAGGTCGAAGCAGCCTGAACTCCACAGAACAGGACATTCCAGGGCCCCACCTCCACAAACTGCAGCTCTCCACTGGTTGCAGAGGGAGGGATGAGAGGAGCAAGCGCCACCTGCACACACCCCCTGCCAGTGCAGGGCTGCAGCATGGCTAATGCAGTTGTGGTGGGAGAGTTGGGGCACCCCTGATTTGGCCAAGATGCTGGGGCCAGCCAGGAGTCCCCAGAGCACACCTGGCTCCCTGGAGGAGACTGCCAGGGAGCCAGAAGGGGACGCTTAGAGAGCCACCGGTGGCCCACTAAGTCTGTTGCTGATCCCCGTCCTAGGTTTTTGCACAGCACCTAACCCCAGAGCTGACGAGTGCTGCTGGCTAGTAAAGCAGAAGCAGGCCCTATCCTTCTTAGCTCAGGTAAAACCTTTCCACAGCCATCATGAGACAGCCTCATTTTTCACACTGGCTGCACCTTTATTTTGTAGCAACAACCATGCTTGGTTCCATGGCCAACCCAGTGAGTCTCATCAAGTTCACGGTGGAAGGTATGAGGATTTAAGCAATTATGAAACAAGCCCCAGAGACGTCAAAATAATTTTAATAGAGCATCTGATCTCCATGTACACGTAAAAAAACCAATGCACACTCATGGTACAGAAGTTCAGCCTCACATCGCATATTGGTTTCTTTAAGCTACTGTTTTAAGACCCTTTTGAAAAGTTTACTTTTGAAGGCACAGTACACAGATCTATGCACCCCCAGGACAAGTGCATGTGATGGGCATGAGCCCCTTCTGAACAATCAGGGTGTTGACAGTGGCTGCTCAAGATGGGTAGAGGATGACATGGGATGCTGCTGAAAAGGGTGTAGAGGGCAGTTTGTTCAGATCAATAAAAAAACCCAGCTGTCACCACCACAGATGAGCTTCACCTATACCCATGGAGAAATATACAGACATTCATCCTATACAGTTTAGAAAAGTTTCCATCTCACTTACACAGTAATTCACACTCACATCTCACAAATATTTACCTACGGCTAGCTAGTTTCAAGATACATTCACAGAGGGGACAAGGCAGATCCAATGCTCTGAAACATATGTAGACTCCTAACAAGTTATTGCTGTGGTGCAGAAGTATGATTTAGAGGGAGAACATCTTCATATGACCTAGGAAGCTCCAACTCCCAAGCAGAACCAGGCTTGAAGGCAGGTAAAGCCAGAGGCCACATGCAGTCAGAATCAACTAATATTAGAACCCAAATACAATTGGTTTAGACCTTGAAAGCAAAGAGTCTGGAAGTTAGGCAGGCTTAAAGTTACTAGGTGATAACCTGTTGGGTCATATCATGACTGGAAAACAGGACTGGAACACAAGGGACTGGGCAGTCATTTATTCAGCATGTGTAGCCTAGCACATGCTACATTTGAGGCTCTCACAAGAGTGAGCAGATCCAACAATAGCAGCACCATAACCTTCAGGTATGACAGAGCAAGCACTTCCTGCCAGGCCTGACTGCTCCCAAAGGACCTCATGCCTGCTCCCAGTTCACCTCTGTTCTCTCACAGGAAGCCTTGTTTTAATGGGCTGCACTTAGACATCTCTACCTGCTGAGTTCAGTTCATATCCCTGCCAGACCAGTCCTCAGGGGACAAGACAAACCTACGGTGCAGGGATTTGCTGGGTGTTTCACACAGATACTTGGGCATGGGAGACTTGCACCTTGGAAAGCAGCCACACCCAGCTTGTACTAAAAACTCTTCACATCATGACCACTAGTGTAATTGTTTTAACATACATTGGAGATGTAAACACTGCAAAGTTCTATATGCTCTGGATAACTGGGGAATGTGAGCCGAGGCAATACAGCACCACTTCTTGACACAATCATCTCTATTCCATCCAACACACACAAGACAGCTGAAGGGTCCCAAAACACGTGCCCACTCCTCTCCCATTTAATTTGAAATCATCCAGGAAAAGGAGGGAACTGCTGTCTCCAACATAACAGATGTTGGCATGTAACGTTCTCAGAGGAGCAAGGGAGGCGATGAGTAGGAAGTTAGTTTTTTCAGCAACAACTGGTAGGTTATAGGCAGATCCAAACCAGGTAGGGTCCCTTTGTAGCTGCATTTCCACAAAGGCAGCAAGGTCCTGCTGGGGGCATACAGTAAAGGCTAGAGATCCTCAGAACTTGGATCTTACAAGAGTCCATCCTCTGGCAAAGTTAAGTGGATTTTTTTCCTCACTCCAGGTTGCAATATTCTGAGCAGATCCACCACTGAATCATTCATTCCATGCCTGAGCCTGGCCTGTGTACTGCATCACCTAGTCACTTTTGCAAGTACTGACAGGAGTAAGGCAGGTATCGGCTTCATGCTGTGGAGTCCTAGCCCCCACCCCAGAAAGTAGAGGCAAATGGAAAGTGCTGCTAGGAGGTTTCATTCAGGCCCTCTTTTTCTAGAGAAACCTTTTCGCCCCAACAGCCGCTAAGTTTTTATCATAAAGAGATCTCATATGGACGGCTTTGCTCACATACTTCATCTCCTGTTTATATTTCAAGGGCTATCCCCCCCACCAGAAAAGGCTAGCTTTTTTTCCAAAACAGCTAGCTTGATTGCTCTTCAACACCCCCACTCCCATCCCCAATGTATTCTTATCAGTGGCAACAGCCATGTCACTAGGAAACAGCAAGGACTTAGAGGAACACTGCCTGCAGTTGTTCAGCAGTGACATGCCCCTTTTGCTGGCTGGGGAGGTCTAGCAACATCAGGGTCAATGGACAGTGAAGATGTAAGATTTTAATACTAGCACCACTCAGTAAGGGGTAGTTCTCTGTATTATATGGACATGAGGAAGAAAGTCTTGTAGGCCAAGGAGACTGAAGCTGAGTAATGGGATTCCGTGAGCTCTCAGCTTTGCTGCAAAACGCCAGGCCATAGCCAGGTTCAAGTGCTTTCCAAACACCGGCAGACTTGAACGAGGCTGAGCAGGCACAACCGGTCTGTAACTAGCCACATTTAGAAAACATGCACAGTGAGCTGTACAGGTACCTGCTTGCAAACAGCCTCGAGTGGCTTTTTTTTTTTAGCATGCCATACCGCCAGGCTGCTGTTACTCCTCTTTCACATATTGCTAGCTAGTCTCCATTCTCAGACGGGCGACACTCAGTGGTGTTGTACCTGCCCCATGGCCAGTCACAAGCAACAGGGACTCTGCACAAGACTGTGCAAATGAACCTGAGGATTTTCTTTTAACTAGAGAATGGCAGATTTGCACAGCTCCCAGACACCCAACTTCTACTGAAGTAACTGGAGATCCCTCTCCCTTTGGCCATGGAACATCTTGCACCCAGTCCCAAGATTATTCCTCCCCCACCCCCCAATCAGTTTTCAACCCAGAGGCAAACACTCCTGATTGCAAAAACTCACTCACCTGCGCATACTTCAGAAGCAAGGAAGCCTGCAGCAAAGCAATGCAGGACAGAGTCCTGCTGCATCCCTGGAGTGGGGTGCAGCAACCATCAACAAGGTCACTGTCCACCTCTAGTGCTACTCACCGAAAGCTCATATGTTAGCCATAACTAAACAAGGCTTCCCCATCTTGTACAGAGTTTAAAACAAAAAACAAAAACAAACAAAAAAAAAAATCAGAGAGAGATAAATAATGGCTTTAAAGCTTAGTACTACTGAGCCCACCAGGCACTTCTCTACTACCAGAGCACCAGGCTGGACTACCGGGAGAGCGGCTAGCAACTCTTGATGCCAGAAGAAAGCAATAAATTGCCTTTCAAGTGTTTATCATATGGAACTCCAACCCCTAATCTAGAAACCTAATGATGTCTGCAAGCTGAGTGCAGCTTCTGATATCAGTTGACTTGTGCATAAGTAAGAATGGAGCAAAGAAGAACACAGTGAGGGTTGAGAACTGCCATCCACATCTCTGGAGCTTATGCATTCTGCAAGCAAATGTTCCAGATCTCTGAAGCATAATACCAGCCTCGCCATTGCAGGCCCTCTCTGTAGGGAGGTTTCCTTTCCACTTGGTGTCTATCAGTGTTTGCTAGAATATAATGTTTCCTCTTCAGTGTCCGTCTCATCCTGGAATTCATGGCTCAGGAGGGATTTCTTAGAGCTGGTGGACATCATGCGGATCTCATCCTCGTAGTCATCATGGTGCTGCCGTAGGCGATGGAAACCATCCTTGTGCCTGTTGGACTTGATGGAGCAGACGCACCAAATGATGCAGGCTGTGAGGACCAAAGCGGACATGGTAGCACCTGCCAATGGGGGGGAGGGGGAGACAAAAAACCAAACAAAAAAACAAAACCATGAAATCCATGCCATGTGGGTGCACATGCTCCCAGCCCATCACAGTACCAACTACACTCAAAAGAGGAGCTACAGCTGCTTCCGTCATCCAACTGTGCCAATTCACCTTGCTCCTAACCAGCAGCCAAGGATCCTTCCTGTGGAGCAGCTTCGCAATGGGCAAAGCTGGGACTGGCACAGAGTTAACCCCAAACTTTACTTGAGATCATCAAGAATATGAACTTTGGTCCCCACAGGTGATAGCCACCTCATCCTTGAACTCCTTCATGCCAGCTGTACTGCTATCAAGGCAGTCCCCAGTAAGGAACAATGCCATCTTACTGCCATGGCCAAGTAACATGGACTTGTCAGATAAACAACATCCATCTCATTAGTGGATTCAGAATGAGGGTCAGAGCCCTGCAAAGATCACTACTAGCCTCTCAGCTGCAGATATGGCATTAGCAGGTATAAATGTTGTGGGATAAGCCAGCAGGAACAAACAGCTTAGCTAGGATAAAGGGGAGGAGGGAATCGCTCAAGATCATGACTAACTCAGTGTTAGGGAAGGGTGGAGGGTAGAAGAAAGGGCTTGTGATCAGAGAGTTGCATCTCATCACCTGAATGTGCTCAAACAAAGTTTCTTGAAAACAGCATGTCTTGCTTTACCTGCCACAGTTACCACAAACTCTCTTGAAAGACCAAATATCTTGTTATCCATGTCAAATACGATCACCACCGAGCTGGCAGCATCATGGCCCACCAGCACCTGGAGAAACAAATGCACAAAGGCTAAGAACATTTGGTAGCTTGTGTTAGCATCCAGCTCAGAGAGAGAATGCAACTGCCACAACAGCAGCAAATGCAAGGCAGAGGAAAATTATGCTTTAGAACTATACTTCACCTCCCCACCCCTGGAATCATGGTGGGAAATTCTCTTCCATCCACTCTACAAGTTAAACATAACTACACTTTGCTGAAAAGCAAGACTGTTTAGCAGTTACTGAATATTAAATGGCTGAAAAAACAGAGATGCCATTTACAGATGAGAAAGCAGAGATCTCTGATAGAGTTGCACTCACCCGTACATGCTTCTGCTGATATCCTTCAGCTGTGGCACTGATGTTGTGCATTCCTGGTGCCAAGAGCACATGGAAATAGCCACCTTCCTTAGTGTAGACTTTCACACCTTCATTGAGTACAATGAGTGCCTTAGACACTGGCTTTCCACTCTTGTCTTGAACAAACCCATGGACTCCCTTATGAACCTGAAATCAAGAGTGTCAAACACTAAGGATTTGGATACAATGGTAAAACACAAACAAAGGAGTCCTGTGACACTTTTAAAGATCAATACATTTATTTAATGCAAAAACTTCCTTGGGTAGAATCCTGCTACATCAGATGTGTGAAATGGAAACTTCAGTATGTTACATGGAGAGGAGGCTGCAAGGCAGATTTTTTAAAGTTTTAGTGCATCAAACAAGTTGTTTTCATCCAACGACATCCATGCCCATGAAAATTACAGTACTTCAGCAAAAATACTTTAAAACCAAACTTCAGCGTGAAACAGCAGAGCTGGAATTCGCATGTAAACTTGACACCATCGCCTTAAGTCTGACTAACTCATCATATCAGGTAATTTGCCCTCTTAACATTAACATCGCCTCATCTGTTGTTCTATCAAGGACACGGGGACTCTGTTTGAATCAGAACAGCTTATTTGATTTGCTAAAATAGACTAAACTGTCTTGTGACTCAGCCGCCTCTGCACGCAACAATCTGTAGTTTCCATTTTGTGCATCAGACAAAGCGGGAGTCTACCTGCGAAAGCTCAGGCGATAAATAAATGTGTTAATCTTTAAGTGCCACAGGACTCCTTGTTTGTTTTGCTGAAATAGACTAACTGGGCTACCCCTCTGCAACTGATACAACCGTGGGGGAGACAGGTCAGTATATTAGGATTTATCAGCACTACCCTCTCTTAGTAATTAAAATACAACAAACGGTAGCTCATCTCACTTTGAGGCAACCTGTCACTGACAGATTAGCCAATTCCCTTACTGATGCACCCTATCACCACAGATCAGCAGCAGCATTGTTCTTCCCCAACCTTCCCCAAGACTCATTAATCTCTTACCTCGACAAGCATGCTAAGGAGAGACTTCTTGTTCTCTGCCCACAGAGTAGGGAGCTGTCCTGCTCTTGGGAAGTAACAGCAGCTGGTGTACACTGTGATTTCAGGGCAATGGCCAAAGGTAACACTGTAATCCTGAAAAACAGGGAAAGGGGTTGTGCCATGGACAGTGTTTAAAAGCAAAACTTTGCAATGAGGTACTTGATGATTCTGGCATAATTTCACACAGAACCAATGTTCCCTGTAAGCTGCACCAGTGAGCGGTGGCACAGCTGCCGCCGCTCACTGGCACAGCAAGCGCTGACCCCAGCGCAGGTCCCCAATCAGAGGACCCGGGGTTGGGGCTGGCGGGGAGTGGAGGAGCAGGGGTCGGGGCGGGAGAGAGCAGCAGCGGGGAGCGGAGGAGCCGGGGCTGGTGGGGAGCAAAAGCCGGGAGCGGAGGACCCAGGGTTGGGGCTGGAGACAGCAGCACCGGGGAGCGGAGGAGCCAGGGTTGGGGCTAGCAAGGAGCAGAAGCCGAAGCCTGGATCGGAGGAGCCGGGGTCAGGGCTGGCGGGGAGCAGAAGTTGGAGATCGGAGCTGGGTTGGGGGCTCCCGGGCTGTGGGCAGATTAGAAGCGGGCAATAAGCTCATGCCACCTGAGGGGGAGGGGGGTTGATGTGTAAGGAAATGCATTGTTTCCCTTTCAAGTCACTGCTGCTACATCGGTCAGTGGTTCCCAGCATTTTCTCTGCCATGGCACTCCTTGCTACCTTTAATTCATTTGAGGCACACTGCCATATAGTTTCCAAATGAAGCCATATATTTTCATGAGCCAGTGAGCCAATCCAGAGCTCTTTGAGTAGTTTTTCAAAAAATTTTGTGGCACACCTGTGTGCTGTGGGACACTGGTTGGGAAACAGTGAGATAGGTAGACACAACACACAAATTCCACCCAAGATTCAGAATAAACACAGAAAACTGTATAGAACCGTATGTTATTTTATTAACACCCAGCATTTCTACATCACTTTCTACCCCAGGATCTCTCAATGGCTCACTATAATAGGCATTCACACATGCTTGGCTCTGTGGTATCCAAGAGGCACACCCCACCCGTGCGCACATTCAAGTGAATGGCCCTGACAATACCTTATAGGCAAACTACGTGTCCTCCCATTTTGATATCTTTACCAAGTGTCATAAACAATGGCTTTAGGAGGAGGTGTCCCCTCCATGTATTTTTAGCACAGCTCTGTTTTCAGTTGGAAGTTGGTAAAGGAAAGTTCAAAGCTTGCAGACAAGAACACCACAAAACTGGTAGATGGGGATTGTAGCAAAGAGAGAAGGCAGCCTGATCTAACTTTTTAAGTAAAGTGGAAAAACTGTCATTGACCTTAATTTACATTAGCTCAAGTAATATATAGGCCTAAATCAGGGTGACTTCTTTTAGCTCAATAAGTGTGATCTAGTCAGAACTGGCACTTTCATTAGGAATCTCTAAAAAATAATAGAATTGTATTGGCTATCTGTGATCATCAGCTCTTATCAATGTAAATTCTTACAAATTTTCTTTATGTATTTTTACATCTTCTAAAGGTGAGCTGAAATTACAGACAACCAAAATGTTCATTGTTCTGGAAAAGGTAATGGCTGGTACACTGAACACATTCTTAGACATTTGTCACCTATACACTGACAGAAGATAAGTTCCCATTCCTGGCCCAGTTGGTTGATATATGTGGTACATTTCAAGCATCTAGTGCAGATGCTGAACAAGGCTTCAGTCTAACGAATAATATTAAGACCGAGCCTCGTAACAGGTTGGATGTTTCTCATCTAGACACGCTAATGTGCATCAAGTCATATTTAAGTGCTGGATTCAAGGCTGACCTAGACTCTGTATGGGCATTCTGGAAATGTGACAAAGACAGGCGTCAAAAACTGAGGTGCAGAAGAGGCTTGATAGGCAGCATCATTGCTTCATATTTGTTTAATAAAAATGTTAAACTGAAATACTGTGGTTTTATTAATTTACTAAAGTTTGAACAAAAAGACATCTATATAATGTTCCCTCTCTAAGCTGGTGATGCAACTGAGCAAGTTACAGATGCACTTGGGAAGCTGATGGGCAGTGGCTCAGGGGCCCAGTCCCAGGACAGGGAATGGGGAGGGAACTTGCTCAGCTGCATCACCAGCTTAGAGGGAACATTGCCCAGAACATCTGCTCCTTTACTACTAGTTTAAATCTGGCTTTGCACTGAGGTGCAGTCTAGTATGGCTATGAAATACCTTCATGCTGCCCAGGTGGCTGTGCCATTCTGCCCCACGGATCACACCTCCTGGAATGGTCTTATCTGTACAGACAGACAAAAAAAGTCAGAAAATCCTCTCCAAGAAGGGGATGGCACAAAACACAGCCACAGTTCAGAGCATCATATACACAAACCTGACTCATTTATACAGTCTGGCTGACCGAGATGCATTGATGGATGGTTGTTTGCATACAGAGATGCCAAATGTTTCAGAGTTTCTTTATTTTCCACTGTAAAGAGAAGATCAGCTCATTAGTAGGAAGTGGGAGTAGGAGCTAGGTTTAACTGATGCAGACTAAATTAATGACAGCACAGCACACAGACTGTCTACAATGGGTTTAAAGGTTGAACGATTTCTAGCAGCATTTCCTGAACATGATGAAGTTGGATCAAACAGAGGCTGCCACTGAATCTATTGCACAGTGGCTCCTAAGTCAATTACTCTTACCACTTCCTGCAACAAACAGTTAAAGTCACACTTTTTTTTACAGCACAAATGCTAAACACACTGGCAGCACTGACCAACTCTCTTCGCAAAAAGGCTTTTGTTATTAGCCATAAATCTCTGCATTTTTGTTTCATTTTCAATTCAGCCATAAGACAAGCCAGACAGCCAGCTCTCCAAGACTAGTCTGCGACTAACAATGGAACTACTGAAGCAATAAATGGCCTTAGCTATGGCATGAAGCAGCTCACGAGAGGGTAGTTATACCTGTCTGCACAGGTTTATCATACGGGTAAGTTACAAGCAGAGCTCCACCGTCCAGTGCAACAGAGAGGCTGAAATCTCGCTTCTGGATCAAGTTCTCAATGACGGCTTTAGTCTCTGGCTCTCTTGACCCAGAGTTCAAAGAGGAGTTGCCTAAAATCAGAACAAAGATAAGTGACACCATGAGTTCAGCACCAGTCTCCCTCTCTGATGGTACAGGCTTCCAGAAATAGGCTCTTTGACATTCTCTGAGCTAATGCCAGCTGCATGCGTTTATGAAGATCACAGCCTCCAGGCACCTTACAGCTTTTAAAAGTTGGACACATGGCCACTCAAGCATCAACTGACTGCAGTCAATTAGTGGCTGCATTCATTCACCATCTTAAACAGACTGTGCACGTCACTACTTCCACCATACCATATCTCACCATGATCTAAGGCAGTGGTCGTCAAACTTTTTTTTTTTTTTTGCTGGCAACCCAGTTGAAAAAAGTTATGTATGACTGTGACTCAACACAATCATAAATTTCCCATGGCTGCTACACCTCAGTGGAAACAGCCACAGGAAACTGACAAGGACGCCGGCTGTCCTGCTGCTACCTGCAACCCAGGGCAGCCAGCGTCCTTTGAAGTTTCTTGTAGCTGCTTCCAGTCAGGGCTTGCAACTGTGGGAACCTGGCAAGGATGCCAGCTGCCTTGGGCTCCCTGTAGCAGTGGGACAGCCAGCATCCTTCTAAACTTCCCACGGCTGCTTCCACCCAGGCTAAGGGTAGCAAACTCTGGAAGTTTAAAAGGACACCAGCTCTCCCACTGCTACCTGGAGCCCAGGGCAACCAGCATCCTTTGAAGTTTCCTGCCGCTGCTTCCACTCTGGGATAGCAGCCCTGGGAAATTGACAGGGACACCAGCCACTCTGCTGGAACCTGAAGGCCCAGAGTGGCGGGCATCCTCGTCAATTTCCTGGGGCTATTACCCCTGTCTGGAAGCAGCTGAAGGAAACTTCAAAAGAAGCCATTTGTCCTGGGCTACAAGTAGCAGCCAGACCCCCTGCTCTTCATGCCCCAGTGTCCCCACCCAAGCAACAATGTCACGACTCAGTACGGGGTCGCAACCCAGGGTTTGATGACCACTGATCTAGGGAGTAGTCTTGCAGGTTATCTCCATTCAAGGCACATAACTCATGTCACTGTTCCCCAAAACAATTGCTTCATGCGTTTCCAGGCAACAGACCCAGCCAAAACAAATGGAGCAGGAGCACTCATCTCCAATCAGGCCAGACTTGTGAAGCTCCAAGATAGATAGTGAAAGAACATCATGAGCAAACTCCAGGAGGAGGACAGCAGTGAAAAGCTGGAGAGCTTTAGTGTTTAAGGACACTCCTTTCCCTCCCATAAGAACAATTAAATAAATATCAAAGTTGTTAGGGGCATCTGATCTTTAGGTACTGCTAAAGAGTCCCATGAACCAACAAGCCTTGTCCTTCCCTCAGAGAAAAAGGGTTTTCCAGTTGCCATCTGTATCATGATACCCCATTCAGTCAGAACAGAGACATAACTGAACCTGTCAATGCTGCTGGACCTTGCAACAACATAAGTGACACCAAGTCTAGAGTGGTGATAAGACATTATTTTACTGCCACATCAGTTTCTGCCAGGCAGGTAAATGAGAATAAGCTTTACTTGTGAAATCTGTGTCCAGGTCTTTGCCGTGAGCATTGGTCAGTCCAGCCTTGGACGTGCAGTCTCTCTCCTGAGCGTGTTCACGCCCGTCTGGATTTAGGGATGGCACAATCACAATTCTTGTCCTGTCAATCAGCTGCACACAGAAAAGACTTAAGGTCAACAGCTAACCAAGAAGCAGCTTGGCAGATTCCTCACTGCCACCCATACAAGCCCTTGAGAGACACTGAACAATTCCCTGCACCTGCACGTGTCCAGGCTCCAAGAAAAGCTGCCTACAGCTCAGAACAGTTTACCTTGGGTCTCATCACTGCACCCAGGACAGCAGGGGTGGAGTTCTGCAGACATTGGCCAGATACTTGATCACATACTGGACTTCCCCTCCTGCCTCCGCCTCCCAGGGTCATTGCAGGATCCTTCCTCTCACTCCCCACATGGTCAGGCCACAAGCGCTTACACCCTGTCCTCACTCTCCCAGGCTTACGCCATAACCTCCAGCCTAGCAGTCAGGGGAGGGTGGCTTCTGCCCAGTAACTGCTCTTTATTGAGCCTGGACCGCTGACTCCTTACCTTGGTTATGGCTGGATTCTTTTTGTAGTTAATACAGAGGAATTCTGCCAATGCCAAGAGCAGTTCTGTGCCAACTGGTGCATTTCCATGGATACCAGCCACAAAGCGGATCTTCGGCTCCTGAGGCTCAGACTGGTTAGGTTTGTTGGATATTTCAAGGGACCATAGTTGACGGTATTCAACACTCTGACCCAACCTGCCCACACATGATAAACAAAAGTGTCTGTGAATGGAGAACCACCTCTGGCCTGGCCTTTGTGTAGATCCACAAGGGCTGGAAGAGGACAAAAAGAGAAGTCCCTGAAACACAAAGCAGCATCACTATGGGAGGGGACCGCAATCATCTGTGCCCTGTTTAGCAGGGGCTGCCTGTGTATGTTCATACAGAACATTTGCTTGAAGTTAAGCATACAAGCAAGTTGGAAGAGTGAGAGTACAGTTTACCCTACTCCCAGAGAGCTTTCACACATGGAGATCATCACAGGCTGGTACATGGAAAACTACTGAACCTGCTGATTTGGAGACAGCAGGTAGTAGTGAATAAGCAGTGAGAACAAATGGCTGGGGGTGAGCTGTGCTGTGCTAAAATATACATCTGTCAGCTCAGACTGAGCTCAACCATGAAAAGTGGCTGAAGGTTCACAAAAGCCTGAGAATAACCTAGGCAGTGTTGCTGAAGTCGTGCTAGTCCCAGGACAGTAGAGATACAAGGTGGGTGAGGTAATATTTCATTGGACCAGCTTCTGTTGGTCGAAGTGACAAGCTTTCAAGCATACCTGAAGAAGACCTTCATGAGAGCTCAAATGCTTGTCTCTCTCACTAACAGAAGCTGATCCAATAAAATAGATCACCTCTCCCGCAGTAAATCTTAGAAGATGAAAAGGTGCAAAAGGGAGACAGACAGTCCAAGCAAAGAGCACACTGATATAATTCGAGGACTGTTCAAGTCATGTCTGGCAAACAAGAGAAACATAGGAATGGGAATCAACAAATCAAAAGACAAGTGTCAGAAATTATGCTGAATTTGTGGACATAATAAAGAGGATAGGCTATTCCACCCACTGCTCCCTTTCCGGGTCCATAATGAAATTAAGATTGGGGGTTGGGACGGAGAGAGAAGAAACACAGCAGACAAATGGCAAGGTCGAAAGCATGGGGAATGCTGGCTGGCTGGCTGGCTGGCTGAGCTGAAAGGAGGAACAAGCTCCACCATAAACAGCTGCTACTAGATTCCCAAGGGACCACAGGGTGAGGAATGTTATGCCTTCTTTGACCTGATCCTGAGAGAGATCCTAACCAGACAGGCCATAGAGGGGGACCCAGTTGATATCACCACCTCTGCAAGCTCTGGCGAAATCCCATGCACCTCCTGGGATTTGTGGTTTGGTTCTTCCCCCTCTCCTCACACACATACATCCACTTGCTCCTCTGCCTTGCTTTTTCTCTTTCCCCTATCCTTCTACCTAGCAAGTCTGGCTGCCTGGATAAAACTGCAATATTTTGTAACATTGCTGTAAACCCCAAAACAAAAAGGTAGCTAAAAATCTCATGCCCTAAATGGCCAGATGCAGATAAAATTTTGCCAGGTCTCAGAGGGGCTGATAAGACTATGCAATTTGCCTGTTAATTTTTTTCCAAGCAACATGGTCAAAATGTAAAAACCTGGATTTTCTCTCTTTGCTTTTTTTTCCTCTATCTTCCCATGTGCTCTCCTCTGGTTTCGACTTCTGGGAAATGGGTCTGGTCTGCACAGCTTCAGATTACCTCAACTCGCTTTCCCCCAAAAGGACAGTTACCATATATACTCGTGTATAAGCCAAGATTTTTGTGCCTGACAATTGCCTTTAAAACAGGCACTCAGCTTATACATGGGTCAGACAGCAGCTCCAGCCCAGGAGTTTTAAGTCTCCCACCCTGAGTGTGCACTGAGCATGCTCTAAGCTGGAGCCCCAGCATATGGCTGGAGCAGCCATGTTGGGGAGTCAGCCCCCACTGGGGTTAGAGTAAGGAGCAGGACCTTGGCCTCTGGAGCGGCCAAGCAAAGGGACCCCTGTGGGGTGGTGGGTCAGCTTAGGGAAGGGCAGCAGGCCTAAGGGGTTAAGGAGGGAGTCAGGGTCAGCAGGAAAAGCAGCGGCATGGCCCAGGGGCTTGTGGGGGTGTCAGGAATGGCAAGGCAAGTGACAGCAGGTGGCTCAGAACTTAGGGGAGGGGTTGGCTTATGCATGGATCAGCTTATACTTGTATATATATGGTATCTTTATTCAGGAGCGTCTTTGCTTTGGCTCCACCCCCTGGACCCAATCCGAAGTTGGGGCCCTGGGCTCTTGCCACTGCCAGCCTGGCCCCCAATCCATGGCTGAGGATGGGGCTCCGCAAGACAGTGGCTGCTGCAGCCCAGGAGAGGCAGCCACCACTGCGGCCCGTCCGGTCCCTGATACTCAGCCATGGCTGGGGCTGGGAGAGGCAGGGGGCACACCAGCTGTTCAGGCCACAGGTGCTGAGACTCAGGGCACATGCCCCATGTTCCAGGCACCAGCAAAGCTACTGTCTTTAACGCCCTCTAGGAGATGGTCGAACAAGGTTCTCTATAGCTAAGAGGAAAAGAACAAGGATTAAGATGGGGATCTTCACCGATATATTTCAAAGGCTTTATCTTTAAGAGTTTAACATGTTTACAAGATGTGAGGCAGGCTGAGTCTGCAAAACCAAACCCTGAACCTAGTTTAAATCTGTGAAATACTGGACAGCGGCATGGTCACATTCACACCTTAGACTCTCTGGAC
The DNA here is from genome assembly GCA_007922195.1 of Podocnemis expansa. Taxonomy (NCBI): domain Eukaryota; kingdom Metazoa; phylum Chordata; order Testudines; family Podocnemididae; genus Podocnemis; species Podocnemis expansa. The sequence continues at coordinate 29,474,259 of ML681971.1, forward strand.
CCCCAGAGTCCATCTAAACTAATACAAAAGGGATGCTGCCAAGGCCCATGTGATTATACCGCAGTGGTAATTCTCTAGCAGTGACTGGATTTGCCACAGAGAAGCAAACAGACGAAACTGCCATGCTTTGAAGAGGTTACACCTAACTGAACAAGCCATAGGCCCTTGCCATTAATGAAAGAAATGGAAGAGACAGACAAAGAACAACCAAGGGGCTGACATAACTGGAAGCACAATATAGGCTACAGATGAAAACAGCAGCTCTGGAGTAAGTGTGGGCAGCACACTGGCATGCAGTGCCTGGCAGTAATGAAACAAACAGTTTATGAAAAGCATATAAATCAGCAGATCACACCAGGCCTGGCATCAGCCCCCAGTGCCATTCTGCCAACAGCAGTCATGGGCAAAATGACAGAGTGAAGGAGCAGACAGAGGACCACATGCAGGTGGTCCGAGATCTTGCATTAAGGCAAGTAACCCAGAGGTGGCCTTTAGCATGACAGTGATCTGGGAGAGAATACAAGATCCTAAAATGAAGGAACAAAGGAATCTCTGAAATCATACTGCACAGGACACCAGAGGGACTGATCAGACCCATGCATTGACGCTGCCCCTCAAACATTGCTTTTGTTAGTGACACTGCAGCACATTGGCAAGAACATTCCAGGGAGCAAGTTTTGGAGAAGGCGGCAATGCAGCAGTAAAAGGTGTGTAACAAGTGTCTGGGGAAAGATCCAGACACAGATATGAAGCTCAAGTGCACGAGGACATGGTCTCCATTACCCAAAGAGAGACAGTTCTCCAGGATTTTGATATTTCTATTACAATTGATCAAGACCTCATTTAATGTTAGTCAGTGGCAGATTGTAACTGCAATACCTACTCATCTGCTTCAAGGCCTCCCATCAAGATCCTTCAGGCTATGTCCACATGCAGGCAAGTTAAAATCGACATAAAAATCATTAAATCAATTTAAGCTAAATTGCTTTAACAGGTCCACACTAGAAAGTCAAATCGAACTAGCACGTCCAGGGACAGGACTTGCTAGTTCGATTTAGGAGAGGGACACCATGGAAGGTTTGGCAAGATGGCCCCCTAGAAACGCCATGCCCCCACCCAATATATGAATAGAGAAAGGCACCCTAGGAAGGAGAAGGGCAAAACTGTTAAATCAAAACAATCATTAAAATCGAAATAACATGTCTACACAGCGTTATTTCAATATAACGGTTTCAATCTAAGCTTTAGTGCGATTTAAAACAAGGTTTTATTGAATTGCTCTAATCTTCTTTATTTCAAAATGACTGAGCTCGTCACTTCGATTCAAGAAAAAGTAATTTGGACCTACACTTTTTAAAGACAGAATAACCAGCCTTATTTCGATTTAAAAGCTGCGTGTGGACATACCCCTAGAATCCCCATCTTCTCAGACGGCTACCTTCCATTCATATTGTAATCACATCTTTCCCTGGATATCTTATTGAGAATCCAAAACCCTGATAAGCTTTGAGACTGGAGCTCTATCCAGCACAGGCACCCGCTACCGGTATCTGTCTGCCACAGTTAGGCACCTGCTGATGGGGACTCTAGCTTCCTCTGTGTCTGTATCACAGTAAGCATATTCTTGGCAGGAACATCACATATTGTTTGCTACAGCATAGCCACAGGCTGTTTCTTTGGGAGGCAAGAAGCTAGAAGCAGCATCACTTACTGAGTGAGATTTGTGATGTGAGGGTAGTTCAAATTGAGGGCTCTAAGAAAGTCAGATAGGTCTTTGTATTGATGGTAGCGGTAGGGAGCAATATCCCTTGAAGATTCCAGGATGAGGTGTTCCAAGCCATTCTCAGCAGAGAGCTGTTTGATCAGGGTCTCAAACTCCTTGGTAGTGGGGTCACTTGTGTCTGGAGTGTTTATGACTGGTGTCTTCCCCTCCTCAGCTTTGGACTCTGTTCGTGAAAGGGTGAAGTTGACTTGCACGACACCTCTGTCCCTGACAAGCACCATCTTGGTGTGTGGGGTATACCTGCCAGATGAGAAGACATACAGGGACACTGCAAGCAGAATCAAAGAAGGTTAACCTCCAAGGATATAGATTCCACCAACTCTCTAGGTAACCCATTAAAGTGCTTCACCACCCTCCTAATGAAAAAGATTTTCCTAATACCCAACCTAGACCTTACTCACCACAACCTGAGACCATTGCTCCTAATTCCATCATCTGCCACCACAGAGAAGAGCCTGGCTCCATCCTCCCCCAAATCCCCTTTCAGGCAGTTAAAGGCTGCTATCAAATCCCTCCTCATTCCTCTCTTCCACAGACTAAACAAGCTTACTGCCCTCAATCTCATGCTCCAGCCCCCTAATCATTTTTGTTGCCCTCTGCTGGACTCCTTCCAATTTGTCCAAATCCTTTCTGTAGCGGGGCCCTAAAACTGGACACGATACTCCAAACAGAATCAAGCACTCCATTTGTTGCAGTATCTACCACACCTGGACATCCACATTAGAGTGCAACCATTTCTCTATGACAAAAGAGAGGTGAGGTGCACAGCAAAGAAAACAAAACAATATCAAGACAGCACTGGGACAAGATGTTATAACTAACATGTTAGGAAAAAGGACCTAGAATTTGAGTAGAGATGCTGACCACCTACCAGCAACAGAGCTAGGGAATTCTGCAACCCAGCTGCTATGGTCCAAGGCTATCAGGCAGGACTACCAAGACAGTTCTGACTGGAATGGTGACTGGACTTGGCAGATCCAGAACAATTAATGACGATATTCTTGCACAGCTGCCTCTATAGTTAAGCTTCTCCTAAACACAAACCCACTTATTAACCACAGGTGACATCAGTGATAGTCCCACCAGGGGAGCCACTTGTTCCCATGGTTGGCATGTTGGTAGTTCTACTGCAGGTTTTGGTCTGTTTGTCACTAAATGCCTTGCTCCATTGAATACATATCTAGCCTAGTGCTCCCTTCAGGCAGAGGGGCTAGAAACACAGCTGAATGCGGGGAAAGGGTTTGTCCAACGTGTCAGTCACTCACCCCCTAGCAGATGCTGTGATTTTGTAAGATCCTGGGACCAGCAGACGCCAGTAGTCTCCAGCCTCATAAGTGGTGACAGGGTGGTCAACGTCAGCAACACTGATGATGGCATTCACGATGCCCCTTCCATCTCTGGCATCCAGCACAAATCCCTTGACGCCTTGGTGAACCTAGACAGAGGATCAGAGAAAAACCACTGCTGACAAGTCTGAGGCACTAGGATGTCCAAGCACACCACAGGTCACAGCAACAAACAGCAATCCCTGTGCATTCCCTTTTCACTTCCAGTCCTGTGGAACGTGCACGAAATCCAGGGCCAAAGTCCCAAATGTTGCCTGTAAACACCCTTCTTGAAGTCTGTTTCATCACACAGCATGAGTGATTGTTTCACTAAAGATGTGGCATTGCTGTTCTTTGCTACATGCCTTCATTTATGCACATCTGAAAAATGCCTCCACAGAAGCCTGCCCCAAATCTCAGAGGGACAGCACCATTGCTGGGTGTCCTCCAGACTTCTGAAAGGCAAGGATACCCCAAACAACATTGTTAAGTTTGCTACTGAGCATGCAGCCAAGGTTGAAGTGTTTATAAATATTTTTTGCTCCATGTCCACCTCATCTTGGGGTTTATCCTCTGATTTCCTGGGTGATGGTGCAACAGTCCCCATTTCAGCCCAGCACTGGTGCTTCATCCAGTCAGCAGACAAGCCCAGAGAGCACCACATGCTAAGGGTTCCCTAATGCAAGCAGACTTTCCTGGGACACTTCAGAAGCACCATCAAGGAGCATACAGCATTTTGATTCCTGCTGGCTGAATGTTGTAGCATCTCACCTGTTTTATGAACTGAAGCAGGGATCGGTGGTTCTGCTCCCAGTATTTTGGTAGGTCTTCAGCATTTGGGTATTTCACACAGCCTAACTCAATGGTAACTTCAAAGCAGTTTGTGTTTAAGTAGTTCCAATCCTGCATCCCACCTAAGACAGAAACATCAGAGCTATTATTAGGTACCTCAAAGTCTTCTTTCAACAATCACAAAATGCCCTGGCTCTTAAGCGATAGAGCTCCGAAGAGCTAGAGAATTTCATCCTTTGTGTCTAACAGCAAAATGCTGTCTTTTAAGAGAAAAGCTAAAGAGGTTTATACAAGGCAAGTCCTCCCCAGACTTCAGATAGCTGTAAAGATGCAGGGAGGGCAGATTCATTTCTAAACTAAGCATTTATCACATTTGCACCTCACAAACAGACTCTAGGAAGTTATGTTTAAGCTTACAAACCCTCCCTCCCATACCCAAAAGCCCACAGGAGAGTACAAAGCTCACCTGGCTACTGGTAGGCAGAGTAAACTTTTACCCATCCCAAAATAACTTTGCCCAGCTGCAACTTGTTTGTTATAAAAGGGGCCCACGTGTCTGGCTTAGATCCACCTGTGAAGCCAGCTAGGTGATTAATTGGAAACTCTAAAGACAGAATCTCTCTCATATGCAGATAATTCAACCAGAAAAACTGTTTTAGAGACTCAAGATCCACCACCTTCAAGGCCATGAACAGTTCTTTTTCCCACATGGTGTTTTACCTTGAACATTATACCAGTGAGCCCCGTTAGTGATGCCATGGGGGAAATACTCATTGGGGTACATGTCCTTACAAGGACGGCCCTGGTACATCTGAGCATTTTCCTGAAAAACAGAAGGGATCACACATGAATCTTGCACTTTGCATTGTACCGGGGTGACACCTTCCACATTAAGTCCGTTATATTTTAATCCGCATCTTGGATTCAGCAGCACATGTTAAATACAGATGGATATTTCTGGATACACATAGCCATATACACACAGCACAAGTCCCTGAGCTACTGTTAATCCTGAGCTGATTATCAAGAGCAGTGGAGCATCCAGCTGCATCAGGCCATGAATGAGCTAAGGCCCATGATTTCCTCCACTGCTCTCATTTGCAGAATGTACTACAGTTCCCCAGCCTATAGTCTTGCATATGCATTCACATAATCTGTTTTGTTTGCTTCCACATACACAGTGTGCTAAATATTCTTATGGCCCCAGTAGGGTTGATTATGCTGGAAGTTAACTCATGAAATGACAGCCTCCTGCAAGTCAGGTTCTGCTGTAACCAACGGAGGGATTACAACATTACACTTTAAGGGCAAGACTGCATGAACAGTACCCATGATCAAGATTTTTTCCAACAGTTCCAGCAGTTTGTGCCAACCAGTCAAAAGAAGTTACCAAAGCCTAATGTGCAATTTCTTTAACTATAGTTTTACCTTGGAATAAGCAAGTGCAAGCTGCTGAAACACAGCATCATCTGGTGATTTACTGTAGATGGCGATTCCTTTCTCATCATCATCAAAGGGGTAATTAACCACTAGAGAACCTGCAAAGGAAACAAGATTCTACTCAATGTGCTTTGACAATGATGGTTACACCCCAGCGTAGAGGAAGGTCTTCCAAAAATGCTGGAAAACAAGTCTGTGCATTTGCCAGGGCTTGGAACTAGTCTCAATGCTAAGCCAGGTAGATAAAGGAGACAATGAACACGTGGTGACAGTTACCAGCCCATCCTAGTGGAATGTTTTTAACTTAAAGTCACAGCAATTCTGAAACCAGAGACTGCAAATAAGCTTTTTCTGCTGGCATGTGAGAAAGCTGGGCATAAATCATGGAGGCAATTTTCAAATGAGGAGGGAAAGCAAGAGTTAAGGTGGTTTACAGAATAAGTGGAATTTGGTTGGGCAGCATCCTTGGCCAGCAGCCGTTCCAAACAGCATGTCTTTCACCCTTAGGATGACATCTTGGTAAACATTTGTGCATGATCACGTCAGGACTAAACTAAAGAGATTCAAGCAGACTGCGTTACATGAACAGCTCTCACATGCTTGATGAAAAGCCCTGCACTGAAGCTAGTCATAAAGAACTGTTTATCAATACACTGAAAAATACATTGGACCAATACTGAGAAACCACTACTTGTCCTGGCTACAACCACAACCCCAGCAGACAAGCAGTCTGGAGCATAAGCTTCAACACAGGGACTATTAATTTGAATCAGTCTGAAATGCAGCTAATTAAATCATTGGGAACACAGCAGCTCAGTCACGTAGTAAGGTTATGATGCCAAGTAGTTCCATGTAGACCCTTTCATTTTATAGTACAGTGAGGCATCTGGCCTGCCAGTCCCTGGCACAACAGACACATGTAAGATAAAGAACACTGGACCACAGAGAAGCTAATTCCTTAAGGACTTCAGTGCAGCTCATTTACAGGGGCTCCTCCCATGCCCATCGCTGTTCTAGATGCCTCATCTTCCAATTCTGAAACCAATTCCCCCAAAGTGGCCAGATAAACAGCTCCCCTTCTGGGGTGAGTGGCTATTACCTTTCCCCAGAGGCCCCTCCTTAGCGCTCTATTGACCTATTTAAGCAAGACCCTGGGAAAGAAAAACCAATGCCATAGGCCAGGCCAGGCAGAGATCTCCTCCTACCATTCCTAGACACAGAGCAGAAGCATCCCAGTGCAACTCAGCCTCTGCACTGTGATACTAGGACCCGCCTCCCCTCCTCCCACAAGTTGCATTTCACAGCAGTCTGGTTTTGTCCACATACCTCCATGCAAGTTTGCTGAGAGCACAAACGGATATTCCTTTAACCAGCTCATGACAGCGATGGTCTCTGGCTGCAGAGGGTCCGTCGTTGGGAGGAACTGGTCTGGGAAGTTCCGGTTCAGATCATAGTTGTTACTATTGTTTCTGCCAACAGTGCTGCTTCTGTCTCCTGTGCAACAAACACAACATGCTCAGCTGCATCCCCCCATGCTTAGAGTGCACAAGCTGTTAGCAGCTCACCTCAAAGGGGGAAAAGGGGCCGCTTTCGATAGGCAGAAACGCATCTGTTAGTAATAGGCTGGCTTTATGCAGCTTCCCACTCTCACCCAATCCATTCCCTAAGCAGGGAGCCTGCTCCCTGCACATGGGTCTTTAGGAGACAACTTGCCCAGTGGTGTGATCAACATTATAAGCCTTCATCTTCTGCTCACTCTTGGCTTCTGATTTTATTAGAACTGGCAGACAGAGGGAGAACACGCAGATTAAAGTTGGGATACACGTGTTCTTGATGCACAAAGGTGTAGTGAGCCCAGTCCCCACACTTCTTGGGCAGAGAGAGTTTTGTGCAACATGTTCAGCTCCTGGTCCTTTCAGTGACTCACTCCCCAATGCCCACTCTTGCACCTACAGACATGAAGATGTTTAGAACATGGCAGAACTACCTTCCTGGGATTTTTCATAGCCATCAGGGTTCATGGAAGGCATGATGTGAATCCGGGTGTTAAGGACCAACTCTGTCACTTCTGGATCAGTCCCAAAGTTCTTGCAGAGATAATCAATGAGATTGAGGAGCAGTTCTCTGCCTACTACTTCATTCCCATGCATGTTCCCAATGTACTTGAACTCTGGTTCACCTAGACAGAACAGATATTTCAGCAGCAGAGCCAATGCACTCTTCTTGCAACAAGGGCAAGACTTTGAGCCATCCTGACACTGTACAGTCCAGAGGTGCCCAAATTGCGGCCCTTGGGCCGCGTGCATCCTGCAAATGGCTTTTCTGCAGCCCCCAAATAAAAAACTTCAACTGGAAATAGAAAAAAATCCAGCTGCTGCAGCAGGGAGCAGCCCCAGCCCAACCTGGGAGTTTTGAAGTCTCCCACTCTGAGCATGCTCAGGACGGGTGCCCCAGCACGTGGCATGGCCTCCGGAGTGGTGAGGGCTGGGATGTAAGGGAAGGGGTCAGGGAGTGGCGAAAGCTGGCGGTGCAGGGTGGGGGGGTTTAGGGAAGGGGTTGGGAACTCAGGAAGGTCAGCAGCACAGGGCAGGGAGGTTAAGGAAGGGATTGGGGATGCGCAGGAGGCTGATAGGAGTGCAGGGGAACTGGATCTTTCCCTAGCCACTGCAGTTAAGAAGTAAGACTTCTGCAGCCCACGGGCCCCACCAATCAAGTTCTGAGGCCCCCCATGTACGAAAACTTTGGGCACCCCCGGTGTAGTCATTTCAACCACTAGCATCACCAGCCCATTCATGATGGGGTGCCATGGCATCAACCTGGCAAAGGAGACAGAAGGATTCCAGGTGCAGTGTGGAACATCAGCAGGAGGGCCAGCCACACTATTGCTCTGGAGAACCAGTTCGCATCCTCATCCAAAGCTGCAGATAGAACTCGGCAAGCAGAACTGTTTCTCAAAACATTGATGAGCCTAAGCAGGACAGCGGCGAGGCCTGCCACAGTGGTCCAAGGTGCTGTGGAAGAACCCTGGGCAGCATTTTGTCACTTGACTGAGTCCTCCCTACAAATGCCTCGGCTCCTCTTTAAGCTTCAACAGCACCCACAACATGGTGGGCTATTTCCACATAAGGTAGCAAGGTCCCCTGCCAGGAAGGGCTCACAGTCCACCTGCCTAACTGGCCAGGACCAAACAGTCCCCACAACAACCCTCTCCAGGTTGCCCATCCAATCCCCACAGACACACTGGGAGACACACTACCCTGCCGCACACCCTGCTCCACAAGTGCACCTGCACGTTGTTAAAGGAGGATTTCACAAGGCTGGCTGGTTACCTGGTTCATGGGTGCCTGGCTTATCAGATATCTCCATCACATACAGCTCCCTTTGCTCCACAGACTTGCCCACTGAGTAGAGTCGTGTGATGTTTGGGTACTCGCTGGCGTACCGCCTCAGGAAGATCTCCATGTCAGGGAAGTGGTGGTGGCGAAAGTCTTCAGGTTGGAGCGGCTGATGGAGTGAGGTTGGGCTTGCTCCCTTCGTTGCGGCAGCAGCACTGGTGGCAGATGCTGGCGCAGTTGTGGCTGCAGCCAGTGTAGCATCAGGAAGAGGCCCCATGACAGTAGGTTGCAAGGAGAAATCCACCCCTGTTGCAGCTCCTTCTTTCACCTCAATGTTCTCTACAGTCATTGGTACATAACTGAGAAAGACACACAAGTTTGGCCTCAACCAGTGATACAAGAAACTCTAAGTCAAGCCCAGGATGCTATGTCAGACAGCACAGACCATTCCCAGCGCTGCTTTCCCATACTACCACACGCCACACCAGAGACTCCTCAGTCAGCACATTACCAGGTCTTATCCTGTTGCCATCAGGGTATGCCCATGCTAAAGAAGAGGACAGCCCTTCCAAGACAGTCATGTGGGGCTGAGCTCCTGTCTGCCACACTTCTCATGAACAGTCCTTCAGGGACTGCTTTGACAACATGCTAAGGGGGGGACTGCACTTGAACCATAACTCATCCTGTAACCTTCACAGGCTTTAACGTTGCCTCCCCATTCACCCCCCCCCCCAGTGGCACCCTGAATAGTGATGCTCTAGACATGAACGTGTCCTGTGAAACAAAGGTCAGTCTCCATGTCAGAAGCTGCAGTCTGGCACCAACACAGAAAATAGTCAATGGCACCAGCTTCTAGCCAAACCCAGCAAGTATGAAGAGATTATGAAAACAAAAATGCTTAGCAGTACAGGCCCCCATCTGCTCCAGAGACATTACCCTTTGACAGCTGCTGTGACGTTATAGGTTCCAGCCACAAGCAGCCTGTGATAGTCACCAAATCTGCCTGCCGTTATGTTATGAGCAATACCAGCAACAGCAACGGTCGCATTCTCCAGGCCGGACCCAGTGACAGAGTCCCTGACAAAACCTTTCACTCCCATGTGCACCTGCGTAAACAAATTAAAATGAACTGATCAAGACAACTCATGCAGATACAAATGGATCTCTGCCCCATCACCATCAAGGCTGATAAGTTCAGAGCAGAAGTGTGCAGTCAGCCTGCAATTCAGAGTTAAGGTTGGTTGGATCACTCTGTGATGAAGTAAGAAACCCCTTGGCTACTGTGGGATGCCAGGAGTGATAATACAAATGTTCTTTTCTGTTCCTGTACTTTGGTGGTGGCAGATGGGAATTCTGGTGATGGGACTTGGTGGTGTGATAACTATGGGAACCATGGGGGGGGGGGCGTGGCTTTAGACAAACCTTACCTGGACCCCCCGTGGGTGACACAGGTTGTGGCTGGTTTAGACCAGGGACGGGGCTGGCTGGCCGGGAGGAGAACAAAGGGCTGCGGGTGAAGAGGAAAGGGGAGAAGGAAGATGGAGGTCAGAGGCTGGATCTCTGGGGCTCTTCCTGGGGGTTTACTGCTAGACCGCCTGGTTCGTCTGAAAGCCAACTGCCCTAGCTGCTGTGCAAACTGGACCGCTAATAAACCCTCTGACTTCTACACTGGCTGAGCGTCACTGTTGATTAAGATGGCTGGGACCCTTCTGGAGGAAGGACCCACCCCAGAGGAGACCAGACAGAGCAAGGATTGGACCCTCTGAGCCTGGATTTGGGAACTGGCTACAGGTAGCGTGGAGACCCGAGTGCTGGATGGGAGAAGGCTCCACTGTAGCAGAGTCCTGATTGGCTGTGAACAGAGGGGAATCCAAGAATGCTTTCTGGGGTCTCTTTGACACACTCCACTAGGAGACAACTGCCAGGATGAAATGAAACATCACCCTTTGGAAATCCTCTGGACGCCCTATGGCTGGCCTTCCCTCTCCATGGAGAGGGACCAAAAACTTTCATATCTGTAATCTTTCAAAACAGGCCCAACCTCACCCTTATGTTCAATGCCTCACCCATTACAGGCAGATTATGTATGCTACTGGGGCTAGAGAGAACATGTTTAGAGATGCTTCAGTGGTTACACAACAGGCTGAGTTCAGGGTGCCTGTGTGGCACCTCACCTGGGGAGATGACCCAGAGGAACCACCCTCTACCCAAGGTTACACATTAAAAGGTAGCTGTGACAGGCAGGCGACACCCCAACACCACAGTGGTGGAAGGCAGTTTGGGCAATCCTGTTTCTCTTCCAGGAGGAGTCAGAACAATCCACCTGACTACAGGGGATCAGCTCCCTCACATTCAGGCCTGCTGCACACCACAAGACTGCAGAGAAACAAAGCAGCCCTGTAGCTGGTAACTTTTGTTAACTCATAGCTGCCACATGACCACAGGGCAACCTAAGAACAGAAATATTCCACACACACCCTGTCCTCTAAGGTTTCACCTGCCAGTCACGAGCACTTAGGCCTTGTACCTATGACCCACAAGCCCCTGCCCCACCTCCTGAGAGGCCAGTCCACATTTTACCTTCTCAATGAACGTGAGGAGAGATTCCCGGTTATTCTCCCATTCCCGCTCAAGCTCAGATGTCAGCGGGTACTTGCAGCAGGACAGCTCCAAGGTGATCTCAAAGCAGTCAGCCCACACGTAGTTGTAATCCTGCATCCCCCCTGGGGAGTGCAAAAAGATTGGTTACAAAGAAGAATGCTGACACAATGCGAGTCTCAAAAGCTCCTCCCAACCACAAGCCCTCTTGCAAACCACCAGCATCTCACTGAGCTGTGAAGCACTTTGCTTTGTAGGACAGCAGAGCCAGGCAGGCAGATGATGAGACTGTTACTTGCCAGAGGCCCTAGGTATACCTCGCTCTCCAGGGAATCAGCATACCAACATCACTCATGCCATTTGAAAGCTACCCTGGCCTTCACCTGCATTTCCTTATCCTAGTTCCATGCACTATACTTGGCATAAACCCCTCCATTTTAGTGCTGTCCATTTAGTGAAGAGGAGTGCAACACCTTGTGAAAATCCAGTGTTAGATTTATCACAAAGATGTTTGCCAGAACAATAAAGGCAGGAATGCTATCACTAAAAATGCCCGTGTAAATTGGTACAGGTTTAGATATCAAGGCTGTAAAGTCTTTTTGTCATGTAACATGTTAGCCTGCAAGCCACCCATTATCTGTAAGCTGCCCCTTCAGCAAAGCTGCTCCACACAATATCTGGAAGCACAAAGAACAGAAAAAAGGAGACAGAGAATATCTGAAAGGAAGGGAAGTTGGAAAAAAAACAAAAAAAAACAAAACACTGGAATAAAAGGGGGGAGTGGAGAAACTTTTGTTCTTTGACCTGTGTGGCAATACTAGAAAGAGTCAGATTCAATTTTTATTTAATAGCAGCACGTGGACTGACAGCCGAGAAGTTCCAGATAATTTGGAAGAGCAGGGACCTCTCACGTGCAAAAATGGAACAAAATGGCAGGAAAAGGGCATGCCCTCCAATCTTCAGACACTGCTTGAGCTATCTATATCTTGTGTGAGCTCACAACTCCTCTGCGAGTGGAATACCATTCTAGCAGATTCAGTCCTCTTTACAAGTTAGCTTGACACACAGGCACAGCTCTGCAGGCAGTGAGCCGGGGGAGGAGCACATGCAGGCCAGTGTTGTCAAACAGTCAGTGGCTGCTTAACAAGAGAGAAACACTGAGCACAACAGAGGACAATGATGACTGACAGCAGCTTTTAGCAAATGCCCACCAACAGCCTGATGGAGCAGTCATCCACCTCACACCCCAGCAGGAAAGAGGGAAGGGAAAGAGGTCCCCAGAAGGTTAAATAATGGAGTCTGTCTAAATGCACCATTCTTTCCAGTACTCCAGCAGCCCACCTAAGAAATTCACCTCACTGAGAGCCAACAAACCACTTCCTCTATACAACAGAAGGGACAGGAAGAGCTGAACGGCACTGCCCTGCTCCTTACTTCTGTATCCAGAAAGCAGTTTGTTTAAGGTGCACAGACATTCAGCTATGTTTCAGTGAGTTCATCTGGAGGTCTGAAAACATTACTGCTGTAACATGACAGCTGACAGATGTAGGCAATTTCCATAACTGCCCACAGAGGAAGCGCTCAGTTTGAGGAGGGCATCCTGGTTCAATCAAAAGCAGAGTCACATGGTTCCAGAAGCCCTCTCTGGCATGATTCGCCACATAAACACAATGAACTTTGTTGAGCCTCTAAACATACAGCTTCTGCCATTTACATGTGCCAGACTAGGAAACAGTTATTAAGGAAACCATAAAACCAAGCGTTATTTGAACAGTGAAATCTTCAGCAATGAATCAGCAATGATGGGAAAACCTATCCAGACCTTTCTCCTCCTCCAGCATCTGGGTGCCACACAGCAGTATTTGAATTCCTTCCCAGTATGTGTGGACTAAAGGTTTACACATGATTCACTCAGTGCCTATACCCAGACATCAGAAAAACATCTTTTTAAGAATTACTGCTGCATAAAATAAAGCATTCAGTGGGTCTTTCTAATTCTGCAGCTGAATTACAGCTCCCTCAGCTTCAGGGTGGGCCAAGACTAGAGCAGAGCAGCTTACAGAGTTGTGCAATGCTAGCTTCCCATTCCAATTATGCAGCTTTTATTTTTCTATCTTGTCTTCCATGACAAGAACTACCACCTCTCCAGCAAGGTTATTTTTTTTGGTAACATCTGCTGAGAACTAGGATGAGACCAAACTCATGACATTTTTACAATTTGTGTGTCTGCTGGTCCACAGGACTTTTAAGGAATAGTCTCCCATCAGACGTCAGTAGCACTGGTACAATAATTTGTGGGAGACAAGCATCCAGCAAGGACTCTTCACTATGACTGCACCATGCTACTTCCACTCCAAAGATCAGGGGACAGGGAAGTAGTTGATTTGCTTTCACATCATTTGTCTAGACAAATGACACAATTACCCCACACTTTTCAGATCAAAATCAAGAAGAGTTTTGCTGGGAAAGTTCTTGGAAGCTAGAATGGTCTCACTGGCTGTGCACTGGGCTGGGTATTTCCCGCAGATGTTTCTTAATGAAATCATAAAGGGACTCAGATAATCCAGACCCCTGGAGCTGGGGGCTGTCTACATGAAACCTATTTGAAGCACATCTTTATTACAAGACAGAATGACTGAATACCCTTTGAAGTTAAATTCTACTCCCCCTACATCCACTGACTGCAAATGAAATGTCACGTTTGTTCTCTGCCTGCCACTTTATGAATTCTCTCTCTCTTGTTCTTTCTGTCTCATTTCTGCTTGCCATTTCGCAAATTCATGTTCTCTTTCTCAGTGTTCTTTGTCCTCTGCTTGCAACCTAGCAATCTCTAATTCTACCTCTGCCTCACTAATGCCCATTTTTGGGTTTTCTTCATGAGACATCCCTTACCCCAATATGTAAGAGTGAATAATCCATTGCCCAAACTAAGGGGCACAAGTTAGATTTTTAAAAAAATTTGGGGTGTGATAAAATACAAATTTTCCTGTAATTTTTTAATATGCCTCTGTGTGCCTCAGTTTCCCCTGGATGCTGCATTCTTGCCTGGAGGCAAAGAAACTGTTCACTCCACTAGCAGGCTGGGAGACATAGATGTGAGTGTTGCCTAACTGTTGGCCTTAATCCCGATATGAATGGAACATCTCAGAAGAATGTCAAACCCAATCCCCAACACACTAACACCTAGCAACCAGTGATCTAGGGGGCTGCAAGTTAAGCAGGGAAGATGAACAACTATCCCCAGCTGAAGAACCAAAACCTGGAGAGGTGGGCGGGGAAAGAGGATGTTCCCTCTAAGTTGCTCAGCTGCTTGTGGTGCTTGCTGTGTGGCAATTTGTAAGGCTAGCATCCTCCACAACCCAGCTGGCCCAATCCCTTCGTCCTACACAAACCCACCTGCCTGCTCTCCCGGTCATATCCCCCAGTTGGCCAAACATTTGTCTTCCTTCCAACCCTCTGTGCCCTTTCATGGCCAGCTACCCAATTGTCCTGAATCCAACTGCCCCCATCCTTTATCTGGCTACCAGAGCAGCACAACCAGGCCACAGGCTGCTCCTCCTGCCCAGAGCAAGCTGACTGAGCATGCTCAGAGCATGCTCCAGGCAGTAGTTTTAAAAGCTCCCAGCTCTGGGGAAGCTCTCAGCCAGCCAAAAGAATGCGTCTTCCAGCGAGGTAGGGACTGCACTCGCCAGACATGCACAGCTGACAGTGTTCCCTGCACGGGTGAGCAGTGGGGGTTGTGCACCTGCCTGCCCACAGAGCTTACAGGGAACACTGGGCAGCTGGCAATGCTCCCTCTAATTTTTTGTAGACTGTGTGCGCAAAAATGTGTGTGCACTAATATTAGCACTTGAATTTTTGTGTGTGCACCTTATTTTGCTGTGCACACAGGTTTCACAACACACACACACACACACACACACACACACACACACACACACACACACAGCTTAGAGGGAACTGTGGCAGCAGGCAATCTGAGCTTGCTGCCGGAAAGAGCTTGGGCTCCCACTTGGAGTCTGATCGGAGGTCTGACAGCTTTTTAACACTGGATTCACTACAGCGTGGCTCTGCTCCAGGCTCACCACAATGATCTATACTTTAACCTTTCTTAATCTGTGCTAACCTAGGGACTTTCTATGCTGCCTTCCAGTCAACTAATAAACCGGATTGTTTTGGCAATGCAGTCTGAGCATCACTGCAAGTGGATCGATCCCTGAAGAGCATACAAATCTGGACCATGAGTCGACCACAGCTGATTCCCTGACCAGAGCTCACAGCATGAAGCAGGGGTGCTGCATGCTCAAAACTCCCATCTAGAGGAGGTAGTGAAGGGTTCTGCCTCCTACTGTTCCAAAGCAGGGGGGGCAGAACACCAGTCCTTATACCCATGGCAGTGGGGGCTTTGTTATGACCAATAGGTTAAGAAATTGGTTATTGACAATAGCATAACCTAAAGATCTAAGTCACCAGTGCAGCAGAGCACCCATTAGCAGACATCCCAACAAAAATCCAGTGGAACACAAGAGACTCATGACCACTCCTGATAACAGCAGTGATCAGGAGAAGGCAGACAGTGAATTGCTCTGACCATGCAAGTAGCTTAAGGTATGCTAAGTAATGGTTTCCACCTCCTAGACCATTTAGGTGTGGATTTTCCAATACACCCAGGAGTTTGTATGTCCAGATCCACATTATAATTACAAGAACTTGGTGTGCAGTTATCGTATGCATATTTGAAAAAACAGTGGACTTTAACCCCTTAAAAACCAGGGCCCCAAACTGTGATCCACTGAGCATTTACTGGTGGGCAATGGTGCCATTTTGCTTTGTTTACAGCTGTGAAACCACATTAAAAGCTACAAACTTATTTCTTTCTTATCATCCCTTTTCAACTGCTGTCACTGCCACAAAGACATGTGACAATTAACAGTAGCAGAGATGGCCCATGAAGCGAGAGGGGAGAGCCCCATGAGACATGCCATTACAATGCAATCCAGACTAAGAGTCGGCGAACCCTGTGAAACAATGTACTGAAATAACTTACCTTCCACATCATACCAATGAGCACCATTTGTGATGCCATCCTTGAATGTCTCATATGCCTCCCCTGGGCAGTTTGGGGTCCCAGTTTTCATTATCGGGTGGTTCGAAGCATAGGCTTTTGCCAGGTATTTAAACACTTCATCATCAGCTGATTTGCTATAGATTCCATTGGGTTCATGCATTGGAGAGTCATCATAAGGATAGCTTGCAACCACAGAGCCCCCATGCAGGTTCCCAGAGAGCACAAACCTGGTTTGGAAAAAGAAACATCTATTAGAACCAGACAAAGTAGTGATTCTCAACCTTTTGAAGGTCATGACACACTTGATGGCATATCATGATCCCATGGGACACATCCAGTCATTTCCCCAGCTCTCCACAACACACTTAACCACAGTGTAGTGGCACAGTAATGTGCCCCGACACAGTGGTTGAGAACCACCAAGACAGAGCACAGTAGGGCAGAGGTCTGCCAGTACCAGCCACCCTGATTAATTTGGCTCCTTCTGACCCAAAGTATTTTAACAGTGATGTTTTTAAATCAATGGTTCCACCCCGGGAATGAAAGTGGTAGCTGCAATTCAACATTATACAGCATTTTGAGACAATAAATGAACAGTCCAGTATCCAATGAACAGTGCATGATGAGAAAATTTTGAGCTTTACTAGTTGTATTAAGATTACACTATATCTGAGATGCATACTCAGCCTACACTAGATAGGCTCTAACTGTATCTAGTGCATGTGACTAGAGTGTGAATTAAATGGACCTCAGGCACATCTAGCTTGGCAATTCCCATGCTCCTAAGACTTTGCTTAATACTGACAAACATTCTTGGCTTAGGCTAAAGTGTCCCAACTTCTGTGAATTTGGTTAGAGGGTGCCTTGTTTCAACAGAGGCTCACTCTCCTTTGCAATAATCTATTTTATTTTACAGGAAAATGGGGCAAGAGAATGTTGTTAATCTGAAAATGAGTTTCTTTTAACTTATGATTTGTCATACACAGCTGTGCACTTTGAGGCTCATCTCAGATTCACAGCACTGCAGTCTGCTGTGAGAATGGCAAATTAATTCAAAGAAACACACACACTGATATTCTCAAAATGCTCAAAAGTTTCTCTCTCGTCAGCTGCCTAGGCACTGATGCATCACCATGGCAGCTACTGTCTTTAAAGCTTACAAAAAAGCACCCATTAGTCCATTGTGTATCTTGCTTTGATAAGAACTTTGAGCACATCCACTTGTACTGAAAAGAATTCAGCTCCTTACAGAAAGGCTCCAAACAGAGCCTGAAAGGGATAGCATCTGAGAAGCCAAAAGAATTTTGTCAGTTTCCAAAGGGATAGCCCTGTTAGTCTAGTCCAGCAAAAAATTTAAACAAAACAAAACAAAACAAAAACAACCACCACCACCAAGGAGTCGTATGGCACTTGAAGACTAACAGATTTATTTTTCACATGAGCTTTCGTGGGAGAAAATCCCACTTCGTCAGATTGGGATTTTCAAAAGAACCTGGCAGCAATAAAACCTCGGGTCTCCATTCACCTTGCACTCAATGACTTAAGTTTAAACTTCTAGCATCCTAGGAGACAGAACAAATGCCTTGTTTCTCCCTAACACACAGATTTCTTTGATTCTGCATCCTGATCACAGGCAACTGCTATTTCATTGACAACATAGTGCATAGATGACAGACAGCATTTCTGAAGCTTTGAAGAATGCGTGAGTTGAGATTCAGGGTTTATTTAAAAGATTAGGAGGCTTGTGTTGCACTAAGGAATAGTCAAGATTAAAACACACTGCCAAATTGTTAAGGAAGTCAGAAAACTTAAGCATGCAGCAAGCCCCGTCTCACTGCTGCTTAGCCTAATCACAGGCAGCTATGAGGGTCTCATTACAATTGATACTCTAGAAGCCCCTGCATTTTTAAGAAACGTTTTTAACTTATTAGAGTCTTACAGAAAAGTTCATATTTATCCCCATGCCATCCAGCCCACATTTGTTTGTGTTATGAATCAGAGTTGACATAACCAGGAAAAAAAAAGGGGGCGGGGCTATGAATCAGAGCATATAAATGTCATTCAACAACAACAAAAAAAGGCAAACATTACTCCATTAGGGATTTTTGAACAAATGGCTGTGTGTGTTCATTTTTGTATGAGTAATGAGATTAGCACAGCAGTTGCAACAGCATAGACCACTGCTGCCAGCCACCAGGGCACCTCATGCATTGTATTGTTCATATACAGGTCCAACAAAGTAGCTGTTCAGCAAGAAACATTTACCAAAAAAATTCTAAATTCGTTCTGAAGCTGACATTTGCAGGCCAGAGCAAGAGCAAATTTCTGCCTTAACTTCACTGTGTGCTACAGTACATCACCCCACCATTGCTGAGCACTTAACCAAGCACGGACAGTACAAGAAAGAATCCCATGAAACAGCTGAATCAACAATACAGACCAGCAAATTCTCTACAGTGGAGATACTGGATCTTTACTGGCACTTCCTGATCCTTACACATTAAGTCAGTTAAATTTCAACAGAAACTTCAGAGAAAAATCTGAGCTTCCACGCACTATTTTGTAGAGGTCACTCACTGATGCTTAACACAGTTGATATTGTTTTTCAGCTGACGGCCTTAGCCAAACCAAGCAAGAAGTATTAAAGGCTTTTTTTAAGAGTCCTTTATTGCAGTAAAGTGATCAATCTCATTTCAGTTTTTCTCCATGTCTTATTTTAGAAGATGGATACAATTTGTTTTAGTCCATCAACTCATATTGGATCAGAATCAATTCCTCATAAGCAAATAGATAGCTATCATAACAAAAACTGGAACTTTTCATAACCCTGTGCGTTCCTGTTCCACTCACATAACATCACAACAGGTTTGCTATTCTGTACTTTTCTTCAGATTTACCTTCAGAAAGTTAACAGTTAAATCCTAAATGACCTAAGCATTATTTTCTTTTACAAATTCATTCTGGAAACTCATAGCGTATTATAAGATATTGCCAGAAAAGATAGAACTGGACTTCATAACCCAGTCCAGCTAGCTATTCTCCCTTATAGTTCCCTCTTCCAGAAAGGTAACGTAGTTTATTTCCTTTCCTTTGCTTACGCTATGTCAACATAACTTATATCACTCATGTATGCAAATAAGCAACCTTCCTTCCCCCTGGAAGCACCGTAAATATGCAGACATTGCTTCTGCACTCACACAGGTGGTTTCTTTGGGAGAGAGCTTTTCTGTTAGCAAAGAGCAGGAGTTGCCAAAGTTATGGAACTCAAGAGCCACACAAATCGATTATTAAACCTTTGAGAGTCTCGCTGAGGCATAACACCACATATTTTTTACCTATTCCAAAATTACTAAGCCTAAAATTTATTGCACACTTTATCTTAAAAACAGGGCAAATATTGATCCTACTAATGTCAAGAGTCTAATAATTACTTATGGTTACCATGAAACTAGGCCTATACAGTAAAAACTTAGCTGTTGTTGGATGTAGAACACTGCAGGCTAATGGCAAGTTTTGGGTTTTTTTTAAATCTTGGCAGTAACTTGTTAATGCAGTATGTAAAAGCTCTCACAAGTGCTGATCTCCAAGTATTGCACAATGTTTTAATTTAACAAATTTTATTGTGGAATACAATGCTTCACAGCAGTTAAGTTGTGCTAAAAATTGAAAGTAATCTACATTCAGTTTTAAACTTTTCTCCTTTGTATTTTTGTTTCTTAGTTCCACATCATGTTTAGGACTTGCAAAACACAATTTTAACAAAGCAGTAAGCTGCATTAGGGCCTATGAGAAAATCAAAATATGCCACAGCTTCCCCAACCATGCTGTGCTTCTGCCTCCCATCCCGGTGCCACCTCTTACCATGCCACTGCTTCTCTGCTGTCCCCAACCACTGCTCACTTCTCCCGCTGTCTCCAACCATGCTGCCCTTCCCTGCAATGTTCCCCCTAAGCTGATGATGCAGCTTAGCAACTTTGGATGCAGCTGAGCAAGTTCCCTCCCGTTGCCGGGCCCCTGCTCATCAGCTTCCCAAGTGCATCCGTAACTTGGTCAGCTGCATCACCACCTTAGAAGGAACATTGCTTCTGTCTCCCATGACAACTCAGCTGTCTTGGGAAACACTTTCCTACTCCATACATGGCCCAACACTCGTCTTTCAAAACAGGCTTCATTTTGTGGAATAAGATTCTGCACAAAATAATTCTGAAGGGGGAGGCGGCTATGGAAAACAGCTCATCCCTAGTCCCAATTCCTCAGGGTCTCTGAAAAGCCTCAAAATGTCCAGAGCTCCAAAGTGGCAGCCATGTTAGTCTAGTTCAGCAAAACAAACACAGAGTCCTGCGGAACTTTTAAAGACTAACACATTTATCTATCTCATGAGCTTTCATGGGACAAACACAATAAATAAATAGGTTAGTCTTTAAAAGTTCCACAAAACTCCTTGTTTAACTGTCCAAAGATCCATCTACAGGTTTCTGCAGAGTTGGCAAGAAGGAGTAGGATTTTTCACTGGCTTATTTCTTCTCCCTCTGCTAAAACAGAAGCCTTTTTAACCTGTTTTCCTGACTACCATACTTGTAAAGGGAGTGCATGAGGTGCCCCTAAGATTGTAAAGTGCCATGGACACAACTGAGGCTGCCATGGCACGTGGTATAAGGTAAATACAAAACAAACAAACCAACCAACCCATCCAAACCAACTGGACTAAAAGCAAATAAAAACTATAAAGTACACAAAAATAAAGCAATGCAAAATAAAATTTATGCTGAAATCTATGAAACAGAAAATAATAATTTGTTAGTCTAAGTCCTTTACAGCTTGGGCACATCCACACAAGGGTTTTATTTCGAAACAACCACTGTTTCAAAATAAAACATGTCATGTCCACACGACGTTTCTTTATTTCGAAATGACAGAGCCCATCATTTTGAAATAATAAAACCTAGAGTGGAATCAAAATAACCCTTGTTTGCATGGCACCCTGGGAAGAAGTCCCACCCCACCCCCTCAGCACCCTGGCCAGAGTGGTGGGGGAGGTCAGGGCGGCACAGCAGGCGCTGGGGGTGGGAGGCTGCAGCCCCCGCGGGCTGGCGGGAGCGGGACTCGCTCGCCCCGCTCCCATCAGCCCACGGGGGCTGCAGCAGCCCCAGGCTGCAGTGGGGGGCGAAGCCCCAGATCCCCCTGGCTGCCTTGCCCCAGCTGTCAAGGGGGTCCAGCCCGCTCCTGCCCCTGCTGCAGGGGGCAGGAGCCAGCAACCCCGGCAAGGGGGTCCAGCTGGCTCCAGCTCCCTCATGGGGGCAGGAGCCGGCAACCCTGGTAAGGAAGTCCAGGGGACAGGAGGCTGGATGCTTGCAAGCGTCCAGGGGTGATGCCCACACCCCCAGCCCCTGCCAGGCTCCCCAGCCTGGTCCATTTCACAGAAGTGGAACGGACCAGGCTGCAGAGTCAAGCCCTTTCACAGCCTGGTCCATTTCACTGTGAAATTGACCAGGCTAGGAAGCTGGCAGGGGCTGCAGGAGCAGGCATCACCCCTGGTCGCTTGCAGGCAGCCAGGGGATGGGGCACCAGGGCAGGGGAGAGCTCTGCCCCTGTAGCCCCGCTGTCCCTCAAACCGGGCAGCAGGGGCAAATGGCTCCAGCACCCACTGCCCCACTAGCTTCTGGGCACCAGCTCCGGGATCCCCCACAGGCTGGCTGCAGGCAAGACCCGCAGGCCGGCTTGTGGACCACCCCCCTCTGGGTTTGCCAGGGCAGTGGTGGAAAGCTGGCTGGGGACCTGTCACTGCCCCCGCTGCCATCAAGGGGGGACAGCAGGGCAAGCCAGCTATCCACCAGCTCCCCGCCAAGCCCAGGCAGCAGGGCCAGGGGAATCCAGAAGCCAGCTCCCCCCAGCAGTGCTGGGGCTGCAGGCTCCACGCCCCAGGGCGCAGGGAGCCTGGTTCTCACCCACGCTGCTGGGGCTGCAGCCTTGGAGCCCCAAGGGCATGTGGAGCTGGCTCTCACCCGCACTTCTGGAGCTGCAGGCCACCCCAGGGTCTGTCCCCCGCTGGCCCACCAGCAGTGGGAGAAACAGGGTAGGGGGATCCCTGCCCTTGGGGCTGTTTTCCCCTGCCTGGCTCTCCATGGTGAGAGCCAGGCAGGGGATTGGGTGGCAACATGGCCCTGCAAGGGGGCCATGTTGCCACACCTCCCATGCTGCCCCTCTGCGAAATTAAAATACCATGTCCACACTCAGGGCATCATATGTCGATTTGAGTGCTCCCCTCAATTTGAATTATTTTCTTAACTCACATTAATTTATTTCAAAATAAGGACTTTATTTTGAAATAATATTTAACGTGTGGACACAGTCCTTGTCTCCTCCCCGATCCCCAGTCCCTTCCCTCACTTGCCTCCATTCTCTGAAGTGCCTTTCTCTTCTGAGACCCTCCCCCAGACCCCGATCACTCCCCCGAGCTGCCCCCACCCTCCTCTGAACGGGAGCTGCTGCTCACTCCTCTTCCCACCACTTCTCTGAGCTGTTGGCTTCCTCCTCCCTCCCCTCCTCTGAGCTGTCAGCTGCTGCTTGCTACTCCCTGCCCCTACTCCCACCTCTGAGCTAGTGGCTGCTGCTCCCTGCTCCCTTCTCCCCAGCCCCTTCTCTGCAGGGTCATCGCTGCCCCCAAAATAGACTTGGGGCCCAGCTGGGGGTGGAGCCAGAGGGGGCGGGGCCAGGACCATCCCCAGGTCTGGGGCTATCACCCCAGGCCCCACTGTTTGCTGGACTCCACAGTGGGGTTCCGGCCCAGGTGGCAGGCATGTAGCTGGAGGTCTGCAGGGCCCCAGCCACATGCCAGCCCGCCCTGGCCTGCCCTGCCCTGCCCTGCCCCCAAGACAGACAGGCCAGGGGGAGGCCCACTTAGGCTGATTGGCCCTGGGCCCCCCTCCAAGGAACGGCCCTGGGCAGGCTGACAGCAGCCAAGCCCCAGATCCCTGGGCCCCAGAGGGAGGCCATATTGGGCCGGCAGTGGCCAGGTCTCCGGTCTCTGAGAGACTCGGGGCATGAGCCCATGTGCCCAGCACTAGCGATGCCCCTGCTTCTCTGAGCTCTTCCCTGCCGGCTCGTTCCTCCTGTCCGCCCCTCCTCTGAGCTGCTGGCGGCAGAGCTGCCTGACAGGCTGGAGATTTTAACTCCTCCAGTCTGAAGCTACTCCCCTCCGGAGAGCCGCACTTTTTCTTTGAAGAGCTGCACGTGGCTTACTAGCCACAGTTTGGCCACACCTGGCATAGAGTATCTTAACCAGAGATGGTACAACTGTGCCACTGCAACTTAACAGACATGGAAAGTTAATGCATCATTCTAGGCTCCTAGGGCTCAAGTCAACTACTGACATGCATAAATTTTTGCAGAATCATAACCTACACCTAGAAATATTTAGCAAGAATTCTTTATGCAACAGCAGCAAAAAACAACGTGAGGAATCTTTACCATGAAAGTCAAAGATGGCGGAGAGGTGGATGCTCTGCACCACAATTCATGACAAACCTGTCTTTGAGCACCTGTATGTACTCTGCAACTCCCTTGATCCACGTTGCTAAAAGTACTCATGAGGAGAATGAACACTACAGGGCCGGTCACAAAGTCTCAAAGTGAAATACATGCTGAAGGACAGTTTCTTCTTTGGCACTCCTTCAGCTTGAGGTGAAGCGAGGGTCAATCCAGGGATCTCCCTAAGGCTCCCCACACCCCTCCTGAGCCTCCCCCCAGTTGTCAACTAGTAACTGTGTTGTACCAATTTAGTGAGCACCCCCAACACTCCTCGGACACCCCCTCCCCGCAATCTCCACAAGTCGTGGGGAAGCCAGCTGTTGGGCTAGTCACACGGGAGTATTTAAGCTAGGAGTGGTCAGCCAGGAAACCGACACTGCTAGCGGCCCTCTTAGCGCAGCTCGCACGAACATGGTCTTTGTGCAGCGCCCCGGCAGTCAGCCAGCCGCACAAAGGGAACCAGAGCGGAGCGCCACAGCGGGGACGGCCCCAGCTCCCCCGCCCCCCGACGTGCCACCCGCGGGGCTCACTTGTTGCGCCGCATCCAGGCCATGAGGGCCCGCACCTCGGGCACGGCCTCCAGGTCGGGCTGGGCGGCCCCGAACTGGTCGGGGAAGCTGCGGTTCAGGTCCTTGCCGCGCGCGTTCACCCGGCCGCCCGGCGCCGCCCCGGCGCAGTCGCCCTCGCGGGCCCGCTCGAAGCCGTCCGGGTTGAGGCTGGGCAGCAGGTAGAGGTCGGTGGTGTTGAGGATGCGGCCGGCCCGCGCCTCCCCGCGGGCCCAGCCGGACACCAGCTCCTGGGCCAAGCGCAGCAGCAGCGGCCGGCCCAGCGGCTCGTCGCCGTGCATGTTGGCCACCAGCTTGACCTGCGGGCGGCCGGGCAGCGGAGCCCCGCCAGCCTCCGCCTCGCCGGCCCGCGGCGGCTCCAGCCCGGCCGTGAGGCGCAGCACCCACAGCGGCCGGCCCTCCACCGACTGTCCGAGGCTGAAGAGCCGGACCAGGCCCGGCGGGGCCCCCTCGGCCACCGCCCGCAGCGCCCGGCCCAGGTCGGCCGAGGTCAGGTAGCGAAGCGCCGGGCTCTCCGCCGACGCCTCCGCCTTCTTGATGTGGGCGCCGCCCGCCGGGCCCAGCCCGAGCAGCAGCCACAGCAAGAGCGGCCCGGCCATGGGGAGGACGACTCCGCCGACTAGATCGGGCCCAGCGAGCCCGAACCGGAGACCGAGAGCCCTGCGGGGGCGGGGCGGGGAGCGAGAGAGGCAAAACAACCAATGGGAGAGCAGACAGGGGGCTGGCCGGCGGCACGTCGAGGCGAATGAGGGCGGTGACTTGGGGAAAGCAGCCAATAGGGAAGAAGGGCTCTGGGACGGGAGGAGCGAATGGGGAGAGGGAGGGCTCTGGGTGGGGACCAATGAGGTTGAGGCAGAGACGAGCTGGCGACGCGGGTGACGCTATTAAGGAGGCGTGTGCAGCCTCCCGGCGCCGTGCTCCGCTCTGCCCCTTTCCGCTTCCGGCGGGCGGTGGCGCCTTTGTCAGCGGCGTGAGCTGAAGAGAGCCCCGGCCCCGGCCCCGGCCCCGCCTCCGCCTCCGCCTCCGCCCGCCCTTGGCGCCGCTCCGCCCAGACATGGCGGGGCCCTCACCGTTTTCCCTGCGCCGCCCCCAAAGGTCTTGGGGCTCGGGGCCGCATCGGCCTTGGGGAGAACCAGGAGCCCCTGCAGCGGGCCGCCCCGCGGAGAAAGCCAGTGGCCGAGGTGCGAGGACGAGGGGGATGGGAGTATGACACTGCCGCTGTCGTCCCCAGCAGAATAAAGCTTGGGATCTGCTGGGGGTTTCAAGAAGATACTAGCAGCTGGCTCAATATGACCCAGGGCAAGACTGAAGTGATGCTGGTCGGACTAGGGAAACCCTTTAAAACAGAGGTTTTCAAAGTGCCTGAACATCTGTGACACTGTACTAGGTCCCGGCCCTAAGTTGGACAACCACTGCCTTAGAAAACTGACTCAAACCACTGTCCCTGCTTTCCACTGAGGGCAGGCAGCCCCCATTCACCAAAGTGGTGCAAAGCCTTGGCATCATATCTGACTCCTTGCTAAGCATGTTCCGGAGGAGTTAGATACATTTGTTAGTCTTTACAATGCTAGAGGATTCCTTGTTTGTCTTCCTAAGTAAGCATGAATGACTAGGTACATCATCAGCCTGTACACTTTCTAAAGGGGCAGCTGTGTTAGTCCAGTTCAGCAAAACAAACAGGGAGTTCCGTGTGACTTTTAAAGACTAACAAATCCCCCACAATAGCTCATGTGTTAAATATATATGTGAGTCTTGAAAAGCACCAATAGGCTCCTTATTTGTTTTAATGACTCATGTCACTGTAAGCACAGTCTGAGGCCATAAGGCTAGTAATGGATCAAGCTCTAACTCCACTGAACACCAGATTTCAATCTGAGACAAAAGGTAAATCTCACAGCCACGAGGAAAGCATCTGAGTACTGTGGACAAAACTGTCTCTGTTGAGGGGATCCAGCAATGGAACAATCTTTTAGTGGAAATTAGGTGAATCCAGCATCTGATTTCTTTAGGGAACAGTGCAAAAGGTTCCTCTTTAATAGCCGTTTGATTGAATGAGACAAAATTCAAACACCCTTGTTCTTCCCACAATTTGCCAACCTCCCTCCCCCAAGCCAAGTTCTGAGTTGGTAAAGGGAAACTTTCCAGAGACTTCATGAAGTACACTAGGACCTTTTTAACTTCCAAAGCGGGCAGCTGTGTTAGTCTAGTCCAGCAAAAAAAGCAAGGAGTCCTGTGGCACTTAAAAACTAACAAATTTATTTATCGCATGATCTTCTTGGGAGAAAAATCCCACTTTGTCAGATGCTTTGAAGATGGGGGAACTTACCGAATAAGAGGAAAATAAATGCAGAGGAGCGTAAGACACGGAATCAGGTTAGACTGTAACAGCAAATCGAAGCAGTTCTTAAGATTCAGACATTGCGAAACAACACAGAGGAAGGTGAGGTCAAATCATTTGTAATGGGAAAAGAATCCACAGTCACAATTTAATCCTGCTTTCACACAACTGAATCTGCACAAGGAAGCGAAATAGCATGTCCACACTGTGGACATGCTATTTTGCTTGGGGAGGGGACTGCAGGCACCCGTGGGGTGAAGCGCAGCCGCATCTCACCCCACAGGTGTCTGCAGGGGGCTGCAGGCACCTGCGGGGTGAAGCGCAGCTGGGCGCCTCACCCTGTGGGTGTCTGCAGAGGGTGACTGCAGGCACCGGTGGAGAGCAGCACAGGGGGGTGCTGCACCCCCCGCCCGGGCTGCCCCCAAAGCCCTCTGTGGGGTCCGGGGCGCCCGGCTCAGCCTGCCGCTGCAGGGGCTGGGGTGAGCGCGGCCCCGGGATTCTCCGGCACCCCACTCCTGCCGGGGGCAGGGCTGGACTGGCCCCGCCCCCAGCAGGAGCGGGAGGGGGGGAATCCTGGGGTGGTGCTGAGCCCAGCCCCTGCAGCAGCGGGCTGAGGCAGGCGCCCCCGACCGCGGCGGACTTTGGGGGCAGCCCGGGCGGGGAGTGTAGCACCCCTCTGCACTGCTCTCCACCGGTGCCTGCAGTCCCCCTCTGCTGGCCAGGGGACACCCCACAGCACCCTGGCCAGGGTGCTGAGGGTTCCCTGGCCAGGGTGCTGAGCGGGCAGCCCTTCCTCCCAGGGTGCTAAGCCATTGTTTTGAAACAGCATGTCCGGCTGGTGTTGTTTCGAAATGAGCTGTTTCGAAACAACACTGTTTTAAAGAGAAACCAGGTTTAAGCTGTCGAAAGAACGGCTGCCATTTCGAAACAAAGGGTTTGCTTGTTTCGAAATGGCCGTGTGTCGTGTGGCCATGGCGATTCTTATTTCGAAACAACCTCATTGTTTCGAAATAAGAATGCTGTGTGAACACACCCCTAGGACAAGGTAATTCTTTCTAGGCCCCCTATAAGTTAGTTCCTTTGAGTATGTCTACACTATGGGCTAGCTGATACTTAACGAGGCTTAACTATCCTGAAGCAACTCCCTGGACTGCTTTAAAATGTGTTAAATTGACTTAAGCAATTGATTATGTGGAGTTCACAGTTCCCCCTTGTTCATATCCAAACAGGTAGCTGTCTTAGCCATTAAAACAAACAAACAAGGAGTCCTGTGGCAACAGTGGGAGGGTTCTGAATGTATGCAAGCAGCCTGTCTCAAAGAAGGACGGCTACTGGTAAGTAACCCGCCATTCTTCTTCAAGCGCTGCTTGCATCATTCAGTATTAGGCAACTTCTAGCCATACTGTGGACGGTGGGTGGAGATGGGTTTTTCCCACCTTCAGCACGGCTACCCCCATAAAGGCAACCCCAAGGCATGGAAGGGTGCCTGAATAGCAGGCTTTCCAGCAGAGCCATAATGTGGCGATACGGCACCTTCGGCGCATTCTGATCAGAACATGCCCCTTGCCATTAGTGTCGCTTGGGGCTGGCACCACAAAATGCACCTTTTAAAAGAGCAGCTCCAGTGAGCCTCTCTGACATGCCTGGGGCAAAGCCCCATTGGCCCCACTGTAGTTACAGCCCTGCTTTCCAGTTTACCTGGAGGGGATGTACTGTAACCTTCAATTTGTTCTAAGAGAAAACTGTATGAGGGAACCAGTGAGAAGTTGTGTGTCACCCTGCCTTGAAGGCAGAAAGTATCAATACTGGGCTGTCCTAAAAGGCTTTGGATGCTCTCAGTGTGAGTATGGCTAAAACAATCAAGGAAACAAAGGAAGTTCCACACTTGGTTTACCTACTGTGAGATGATTGACTCTCACATCCCAGGAGATACAGGTAAGGAGAAAACCCACACTCTCCACTGTAGTGGGATTTTGACACTTCAACTTGTGAGTCTCTAGGTTGGTTTGACAGATCAAAGTGCTGATAGCACAACAAGGCTGGTATTTGTTGGGCAATCCCGTTCTAGCAGGGTAGTTGCAACCTGATGAGGGAGCCCTTTATGATGGGTATTAGCTAACCTGGCAGAAGGGAATCTAGTAACCATGCACCTCAGGACTTAGAGGCACGTCTGACTGCTGGGTCCCTTCAGCAAGGTGGGAATGGAGCCGTAATATGGACTCATTGGGTCGCTGGTTTGAAGTCTGTAACCTCTAATATAACCTTGTTCAGGTTCTTTTGAGATAGACCCGATGCGAACCCGTCCAGGGGGAGAAGATTGTCCCAAGGGTAGTTGGCCATTGAGGGCCCTTCAGCGACTTGGCAAGGGACGAAACCTTGAGCAGATGGCCTACGTGCATGTTCTGAAATGAAGAGTGGATTCTTTGTTTCAGGACCTCCATTCAGTAGGAACCTAAGAAAAAACCTCACCGAGAACAGGAAGGGAACCCTTAGGGATTAAGACCTGAGATAGTAAAGAAGAGGGGATAGGGTGCTTGATTCAGACAGAGTGATGGTGGCTGATTTCCCCCCGCCCCCAGTGAGCCGAGGCACTAACCCAGGCCAGCCCGAAGGGGTAAACACTCAATGCAGTGTATCATTGCTCATAGAATCGAAAGGTTACCCCATCACAGGCCTACTAAGGAGTCAAAGAGCCAAGAGGTCTGTAGGGGAGATGTGTGACGAGGGAAGGGAGATGAGGTGAGGAGTGAAAAAAGACAGAGGGACAGCCCGTGGGAGGGCCTCCCTGTGGGACCCGATGGGACTAATGTTAGTGCCCCTTGTTCCCTATTTTCCACTGTTAGAATTTTATGTGGCATGGGAGGGAAGCAGTAAGTCAATCACTTGTCTCGTTAATAGGTGGGAGGAGGATTTTCTCCACACTGCACTACATATGGGTATCTCCCAGGGTAGGCCACCTTAGGAGTGCAGTGGTAGAGCAACTCAGTTAGTCCGTAGAAACAGCTAAGGCAGCGGAGGCAGGGCTCCCCACACGCTGGCATTGCCCACTGCTGTTTGGGTGGCGGGGGCAGGGATCCCCATGCGCCTGGTGGGGGAATGGAGCCCCGTGTACTGACATCCCCCACCGCTGGCCGGGCGCACGTTGATTCCTGCACCCACTGCCTGGCCAGAGGCAGGGGAAGCCTGCACACGGGGATCTCTGCCCCCACTGCTCAGCCAGCAGCAGGGAAAGTCAGCATGCGGGGATCCCTACTCCCGCCACCGAGCCAGCGGCATGGGAAACCAGTGCATGGGGATTCCTGCCCCTGCTTCCCGGCCAGCAGTGGGGGATGCTGGCGCACAGGGCTCCATTCCCCCCACCTGGTGCACAGGGATCCCTGCTCCCACCACCCAGCAAGCAGCGAGGGATGACGGGCATGCGGGGATTCCTTCTCCCCACAGCTGGCTTGCACAGGGAGTGGAGCGCACCCCCTGTGTCCCCCCTTCCTGGCCAGGGTGCTGGGGGGGGGAGTCTTCCTTCCAGGGTGCCATAAACCCTGGGAGGAAGAAGGTCAAATCATTTGAATTGAGACAATGTTGTTTCAAAACAACGCATCTGAATGGTGTTGTTTCAAAAGGACTGTTTTGATTCAACGGTCATTTTGATTCCCTACCAATTTTACTCTTTCACTCTAACTTTTGTTGTTTTGATATGACGGAAATGTCGTGTGGACCTAATTTTTTTTAAAGCGAAACAACCATTGTTCTTGCGCTTTAAAACCTACATGTGGACGTACCCTAAGAGTGTACATCTGTTCTGGAGTGGTTGAAAGGAATGGTGAAGGAAGAACTTGAGAGCATTCGTATATCTTGGGCTGGATGGGCAGTTCTAGAAGTACCCAATCTGGGGAAGTATGAGGCCCCAGGAGAGAATGAGGGGGTGATTTTACTTGGATGCCAGGAGTTGGGCCTACAGGTCTAGGATCAGTAGCAGTTGGGAGAGCAAGGATTAAGGTGGAGCACCAAAGCATAGAGGGATAAGGTGGTGTACCTCTGTTGCCCTCTAAGCCAGGTCATCTACCCCTTTAACATGAGGAAAAGGTTCTTGGATCCTGAGGACAGTGTTCCCCTGCCCCTTAGTTGCAGATGGGGTCCCACATAGGGCCTCTGCTGCTGATTTCTGAGGTGTTGCTGAGTGGGGTGAAAATGGGGGGGGGGTCAGTGAAGGCCTCTCTGATGAGGGCCATGATAATTTAGTGAGGGGTCCCAGGTGGATGAGGAGATCTTGAGGCCCTGGCAGGCTGCTCGTGCCTCTCACTCAGAGGAGAAGGCCCTGTTTGGTGCCTCTATCGTTGGCATTCTCAGTGCTGGCAAAGGCTAGAGGAGTGACTAGGCGTCTGTGGGGGAAGCATGCCCAGTGATTGGAGGGCTGATCTTGTGTCCCTCACACTGTGTAGCAAGTGGTCTGTAGCCTCTGCAAACAGAGACCATCCCTTGAAGGGGAGATCTTGGATAGCCTGCTACATGTCCTGAGGCAGGCCTGCCTCCTGCAGCCACGCTGCGCGTCTCATAAGGACAGCCGAGGTTATTCCTCGGCTTGCCATATCTGAGGCATCCCATGCTGCCAAGAGTGCGTCCAAGGATGCTAGCGTGCCCTCCTCTATGATGGAGTCATAGTCCTCCCTATGCTCCTGGGGAAGGAGATCCCGGAATCTCCTCATGGACTTCCAGACATCCAGAGTGAATCTTCCCACCAGCACCTGGGGGTTTGCGACACGGAGCTGGAAGGTGGAGGTTGAGTACACCTTCTGTCCCATAAGGTTCAGCCCTCTCGCCTCCCTGGATCTCAGCAAGGGATCGATCTTGGGAATGTTGGCTACTGTGCCCTAAGGTGGCTTCCATCACCTGGGAGCTTGGTACTGGTTGGTCAACCAAAAAGGGAAAGTCCTCCAGTGGGACCTGATATTTATGGTCTGCTGTATCTGAGACTAGAAGGATAGAGGAGGGAGTCTACCCGTGTACCCTGGTGAGGTTGTGCACACTAGGGTGCAACAGTACCGCTATCGCATCTGGGGAAGATGTTAACCCCAGACTGAATAGGGGGTCCTGCCCTCCCCTGATGGGTTTGACCTCTAGGCCTGCATGTGCCATTACGCGGTGAAGGAGGTTGAAGTGGTCTGTAATGTCCTCCCTGTAGGACCACAGCTTGGGATTTAGAGCCCTATCAGGGGTTGCGGGCAGTGGTGGGGTGGTCCTGGAGGGCCGTCCCTAGGGGGGTGCTGGGCCCTGGGCGAAGGACCATGTGTGGGGCCCCCACACACCCCCAGCACTGGGGGCCAGGGCCAGCTGGCCCAGGGGAGTGTCTGACAGGGCAAATCATTCCCTAACCCCTCCAGGTTCCTGTTGCTGAACAGCAGGAGCCAAGAAGCTCTGCAAATAGGAGTAGGAGGGAGGGTGATGGATCATACTGTCCCTGGGACGTCCAGCCAACTTACATAGGTTCCCCAGGCACTAAGGAAGTTGATGGCATCTGGGTGTGCAGCAGGCACGTGGCTCCATGCCCAGATGTGAGGTGCCACCTTGCTGACCCATACCAGACACATCTACTGCTGTGGTTCCCAAGATTTTTAAATAGATACCACCCCTCCCATGAACTTTGCTGTGATGCTTGCCTTCCCCTTCTGAGTGGCAGCAAGAGAATGGGGATCAGGGGAGGATAGAGGGGGGTGTCAGGAGAATAAGGGGAGAAGTGCAGCTGGTCGGCAGGCACCAGGGAAGGCAGCACAGCATCTACAATTTCCCATGCTGTTCCTGAGCTAGGCCAAATGCCTGGGCGTGCTGCAGGGCAGGAAATTTAAAAAGGCTCTGCCCTGGTCCCAGCTTACAGGTGTCTGAAAATGGCTGGTGATCAAAGATCACACAGGATCCCTGGCCAGGCCTACCTGCTGCCCCTGAGCTAGGTGGAGGGGATCCCAGCCAGACCTGCCCATTGGCCTGCTGGTATCACCACCTGGGCTTATGGGAAATGACCAATGGCCCAGCCTGCCTGCTGGCTCCCCAGCCTTGCCACCTCAGTTTGACCATTGGCCAAGTCTTCCCCCAGCCTCATGGCCTGGGCTTATGGGGGGGAAGACCCTTGGCCTGTCCTGCCCACTCAGCCTTACCACCTGGGCTTGGGGGAGTTGACGTATGGACCAGCCTGCCTGCTCGCCCCCCCCAGCCTTGCTGCCTGGGCTAGGTGGAGACGACCCCTGGCCCAGCCTGCCCCTCGGCCTTGCAGCCTCGGCTGGGGGGAACCTAGGCCCAGCCTGCCCTCCAGCCTCACCACCTGGCTGGGAGGGGATGAGGAGGGTCAGCCCTGGGCCTGGCCTGCCTGCCATCCTCTTGCCTAGCCAGCAGCATGACCTGGAGCCTAGAGGGGCATAATCCCTGATCTACCTGCCCCACTAGCCCAATGTGATTTGGGGCCCAGGGAGAGTCCTGGATCCCAGCCCCCTCCAACCCCCGCTAGCCTAGCCACTGGCCTGACAAAAAGCCCAGGTGGGCCTGATCCCTGGCCACCTGCCCCACATTGGCCTGATGAGATCCATGGCCCATGGGGAGTCCTGGATCCACAGGGCTACCACTGACCTGGCTGCTGGCCTGACCCAGGGGATGGGGGGGGGGGCAGATCCCCAGCCAACTCCCCCCCTTGGCACAGGCTCAGGGTCCCACCAGACCCTCCCCACAGTACTTACCTAGCTGCATGTTCCCTGTTTGTCTGCTGGAGGAGGAAAGGGTTAAACTCCCTCTCCCCTCCAGCTAATTGCTCAGCTGGAGGCTGGGGGGGGGGGAGCGGCAGGCTACTCATGGGCAGAGCAGCCTCTGAGTGAGCCTGTGTCTGCTGGGGAAAAACACTGGGGGCTCGCTGGGGTAGTGGAGGGGTTCGTGCAGGTCCCCAGCATGGGTGGGGGGGCAGCGGTGAGGGCCCTGCAGGGTCCCCCGAAGTGCGAGGCCCAGGGCAGCTGCCCCATGTGCCCTCCCCTAAGGATGGCTCTGCCTGGGCCTGTGGCAAGGACCACTTACGAGATCAGTGCTGGCAATTCCTCATGGGCCTGTCTGTGCCTGTGATAACTCTTTATTGTGTACAAGGCCTAACACAAGGCCCCCACTATTTTCCTTCCCCAGCAGGGCCACCCCTAGAGGGGTGCGGGGGGCCCCCACACCCCCACAACACTGGCGGACTGGGCCAGCCGGCCCAGGGGAGGAGTAGGCCCCTGTGCCGGGTGCCTCATGCCAGGGACCAGGTGAGCCAGCCAAAAGCAGCAGGCCAGTTCAGCACTGCCAGTCTGCCCCCCTGGCCATGCATGCTACTCTTGGCTCCGTGCTGGAGCAGTGGGAAGGTGGCAGGAGGCAGCACAACCAGGGGGGATAGCAAAACTGGCCCCGCGCTGCCTCCCTCTCCCTCCCTGCTGCTCCCACACGAAGCTGAGAGCAGCGCGTGTGGTCAGGGAGGACAGCGGGGGGGGGGTGGACTGGCAGCACTGAACCAGCCTGCCCTTTTGGCTGGCTCGCCCAGTCCCCAACATTGGGGGGCAGCGGAGCAGCCCTGCGAGGCCCCCCAACGTGCAGGGCCCTGGACAGCTGCCCCAGTCACCCTGTCCTTAGGACGGCCTTGTTCCCCAGTGGCAGATTTACTCATCCCTGTGCAGAAGAAAACACGGTCCTTTGTCTGCAACATGACTTTTCATTCTCTTTTTTTATTACTCGTGCTACATTATAAGCATTAGAAAATAAAGGGAGGTATGGTTTAATATTTCTCACTCACAGAGCACTTAAAATTGCTGAAGATCTTTCTTTGAAAACAACGTAATGATAATTGTTTAGAAATGGTTTCTATGAACTTTAGATAAGCGTTTAAAGAAGAAATACTGTCAGTATTTACTTGGTTTAACTGAATGAAAATCACAGAAAACAGTTTGATAACATTTGGTGTAGATGAAAGTTTACATTTGCATATCAACAGCCCTTGAAAATCTGCAGCACATCTACGAGACAAAACAAAAAATGAAGTGCATTGGTATGTGATAATGAAGTGGCCCCCTCACCACCCAAAGGACACTGCTGCTAACAATTCATTTCCCAAAGAAGGTTTTGTGGGAGAAATAGTACGGTTTGTCAGAAACTTGAGTGAAATCACTTCTGAGGTCACAGCTTATGCCTGGTTTTGGCATTGGGTACGAGTCAGAAGAAGTGGCATTTCTGGGGAAAATGGGTTTTCATAGTGTTATAGAATCATAGAACTGGAAAAGAGAAAGGCTGTCATAATATAATTTTTTTGTAGATATAAAAAAAAAAAAATTCCCCTCTCACCCCTATGGGTGCTATCTGTCATCCTCAACCTCGGGTCCTCTACCAGAGGCCTGGGAGTTTGAGGGTTCTGCGCAGTATCTTAGCTGTTCCTAGCACTGCACTCTTCTGGACAGAGAGCTCTGATGTTGTTCCTGGGATCTGTTGGAGCCAATGTTCCCTCTAAGCTGCGCTGGCGCGCCGCAGTGCAGCCCGCCACAGCTGCCAGTGCAGCGAAAGCTGCCGGCAGCGCACTGCCGGCAGCCGGAGTCCCTCCACAGAACCCCTCTGGGGCTGGGAGTTTTGAAAACTCCTGCCCAGAGAAGCTGCAACGGAGCATGCCCAGAAAATCTGGGCATGCTCTGTAGAGCTCCTCTGGCCCGGGAGTTATGGCTGGGCCCTCTGGCTCCAGTCTAGCCCCAAGGTAAGTGGGGGGGGGGCCCGCGCGGGAGCGGGGGGGCAAGCGGGTGGCTGTCAGGAGGGGGGTGAGCGGGAGCAGGGGGGCTGAGCGGGAGCAGCGGGGGGGCTGTCAGGAGCGGGGGGAGGGGCTGTGCAGCGGGCCCCGCGGGGGGGGGGAGTGCAGCGAGCAACCAGAGTTGCTCAGCTGCCCTCTCCCCTTAGAGGGAACATTGGTTGGAGCCACTCTTCCAGCTTAGGAGTCACAGCCCCGAGTGCTCCTACCACCACTGGGACCACTTTGGCCTTTACTTTCGACATCCGTTCTAGTTCCTCTTTCAGGCCCTGGTACTTCTCCAGCTTCTCATACTCCTTCTTCCTGATGTTGCTGTCACTTGGCACTGCTACATCTATCACCACCGCTGTCTTCTGGTTCTTGTCTATTACCACGATGTCTGGTTGATTGGCCAGTACCTGCCTGTCTGTCTAGATCTGGAAGTCCCACAGAATCTTAGCCCTGTTATTCTCCATGACCTTCTGTGGCATCTCCCATCTGGTCTTGGGAGGGTCCAGCCCATACACTGTGCAGATGTTCCCGTACACAATGCCAGCTACTTTGTTGTGCCGTTCAGTGTATGCTGTTCCTGCCTGCATCTTACATCCTGCCACGATGTGTTGGACTGTCTCTGAGGCCTCTCTGCACAGTCTGCACCTTGGGTCCTGTCTATATATACACAAAATTCTACAGTTTTTATTACATTATATAATATTGTACTTTAAATATTTAGATAACATTTTACTTCAAATATTATGAATATTTACATTTAATAATAATACATATATCCATTTATATT
The DNA here is from genome assembly GCA_007922195.1 of Podocnemis expansa. Classification (NCBI taxonomy): domain Eukaryota; kingdom Metazoa; phylum Chordata; order Testudines; family Podocnemididae; genus Podocnemis; species Podocnemis expansa. Next base: position 29,510,588 of record ML681971.1, read on the forward strand.
ATTTCATAGTATTATAGAAACTTGGAACTGGAATGGACCATATCTAACTCCAAACAATTAGTTACAAATAGAGATGGGACAGAAAAAGTGGCAGTTCGGCACCCAGTCTCACATTCCATGGGAGGGACATCTCCATCCATAATGCTGTAATAGCAGATTACAAATCTGCCTTTACTTCCCTCTCTGTGAGTTAGCAAGCAGCAATCCAAACAACAGGAATTTGGGTGACTTCATAGTGGAGTTACAGATGCATACTTGCAACTCATAATACACAGCTGGTTACGTGCGTATGTGTGTGTTTTCTGGTCTATGTGTGTTTATCTTAGTGAATCATGACAGTAAAATAGATATCATGCAAATATTCACTATTTATTGAAATTATATAACATTGTTATAAGTAATATGATTCTATGATTTAATGAGAGTGGTCCTGCTTTTTTTGGCAGGGGGTTGGACTAGACGACCTCATGAGGTCCCTTCTAACCATATGATTCTATGAATAAAACAGACAGTAAAATATAACAGTGTAAGAGCATCCATACATGAAAAAGCAATAAGAGTAGCAAAAGGGAATCTTCATTGGTGGAACAATGGCAAAACAAGTCTCAACAACAGGATAAGCAATCAGGCAAGCTGGAAAAATCCACCAGAAGACATTTATGCTATAGAAGTTTAAAGTGTTAGAATTAAAAATGACAATAAGAACCACCACAAGTACAATACAAGGAAAACAGATATCCCTGATTAAAATAATAGAATGTAATCAATTTTCAGAAGGTATTTGCAATTAAAGTAACTACTATATAGCAAAATGAGACTGTCCACACAGTGAAAACAAAAGTAAATGATGATGAGGTAAGTGTAATAATGTTAATTAAAATTCCATCCAAGAAGAAGAAAAGCCCTTCCCTTCTTAACATGAAAAAGAAAGATGTGTGATTCAAGGAATCAGGGCAGATAAGACAATTTTGTGTGTGTGCTCTCATGTGATGTTATGTCCACATGTACATTGAGAAGGGGGTGACTAAAAATCACAGGGGAATCAAGTCCCCTGTAGTCTCGCAGATGAAGATATCAGAAAGAGAGGAGCTGTTGGGTTAAGATTTTGGGATGCCTCTGCCTTTAAGAAGCCAACTGCCTCTCACAAGGCATCCTGGAAGCCAGAGCTGAGTGTCTCAGTAAAACATAAATTCCCGTAAATGGGAAAACAATAAAGCACCCCCCCAGCACATTTTTGAAATCAGGGGAGAGAATCAATGTTCCCCCTAAGCTGCGCAGCCGCACAGCTCCCCACCACTGCCCCTGAGAGGGGACGCTGCCCGCCACTCACTACTGGCAGCCAGGGCCGTAAGTACAATGGGGTGAATTGGGTGTGGGGGCTGGGCAGGGTGCGCTGGAGTGGCTCAATAGAGCCGCTCATTTAAAAGGTGTGCTTCGTGGCGCCGGCCCCAAGCGCCACTAATGGCAAGGGGTGCATTCCGACGGGAACGTGCCCCAGGCAATGAAACGGCATGTTACGGCTTTGCTTCCAGCCAGCTGAGAGCCCCTTCTGGAGCTGGCAACTATTAAAACTCCTGCCCAGAGAAGCTCTGATGGAGCATGCTCAGAACATCTGAGCATACTCCCTCAGTGCTTCTCTGGCTGGAGGAGCCATGGCTTGGACCCGTGCAGCCAGTAAGAGTGCAGGGGGGGTTGAGCTGGCTGGGGGGCTACTGGGGGGAGCAGGCTACGGTAGGAGGAGGGGATCTGGCTGGTTTGGGGGGCACTTACCCAGAAAGCTGGGGGGGGGGATCTGGCCCACAGGAGGGTGTGTGCAGGATCAGGCCCACCGGGGGGAGCGGCCCACACAGAGAGCAACTTGAGTTGCTCAGCTGCCTCAGGGCCTTATAGGGAACACTGGAGAAGACTCGCATTACTAGGGTCACTATCGTACCCTCTGCCCCTCTGTGTGCTGAGCTGGATGCTGACTTCTACCTCCTCCCCCTGCACCTGATCTGGCTTCTTACCCCTCTTCTACCCCTGCCCCCAAGTGCCCAACTCTCCAGGACAGTCACTTTCTGTCCCCTGCACATACCCTGCCCTGCCCCCACACCCAATTCATCCCTTTTGCCCCATCTTGAACCCCTGTAAAAAGAGGGAGTGAAAACTGCTGACAAGCAAGTGCCTGAGAACAGGCAATGTCAGCAGAAAAGCAACAGGGAATGTTATTGAGCATGCTCAGTTGATGTGCAGAAGAATCAAAGCAACACATCTTCGCCAGGATCCCAGCACAGCTGCCACCCACCAACCCAACCACACAGCTTTCACTGGGGACCTGGCATGAGGGCACTGTCCAGCCCATTAGACGAGGAAGTGGCTGGCTCTGTCCACAGCTCAGGCGGTGACCACAGCTCTTTCGGAGACAGACGTGACAGTCCACACTCTGGCCCATACAGCTCTTCATCTACCCCAGCTGCTGAGAGACCTCCCATAATGATGTCATCACAAAGCAAACAGCCTGCAAACAGTATTGCTTGGGCTCCACAGCTCTGCCTCCATCATCCAATGGGAGCCGCCTACCCGTTTCAAGAGTTGCCCACCAACACAAGCCACACCCCCCTCTTACTGTACACCTACTTCCTGCAGTACATACACACACTACTCCTGCATGAGTACACTGGTCCAATACTTACCTGAGGAAATTCCCAGCAGAAGAATATCCTTTTCAACTAAAGAATTGAAGTGGAGTATTACAGCAAGCAGAGGCTTACTGCTGACTACTATTTAGTTTAGGGGATGTTTGGCTAGATTCCTGTTTCATTTTACACATAAAATGCTAAAGATTGCTTTCAGATTAACTGCTGTCAATTTAAATCTCTTCTGGTAAATTAAGATGGACTCTTATTAGACAAAGAGAGAATCCATAAAATGAGGAAGCAAATTAGCAAAGGAAGAATGAAACAGGAACTTTAAGTCTATACTCAAGAGATGAGCTAAAGAAACACATGCAGTTGGTGATATAATTTTATGACTCATTCAGAATATACTTTAAACTCTGTAATCTGTAAAATCCCAGTATGAGATGGAAATGAGGCTCCATAATCCTTGGCTCTCTCTAACAAACTACCAAATTCTTAAAAGCAATATCAAAAAGGAATGAAAACTATGTTCTATACCATAGGAAGAGCAACCAATTGACCAAAGATACCTCAAATAGAAAAAGTTTATGGCAAGACCATTCCTACCTGTAGATCACAGCATGCTAATATTCTTTCTTCCACAGTGCTTTGTCATTTCCTCCTCTTTGTCTTATTTTTTCTTGCTCCTTCCAACATCTCTTTTGAAGAAATACAAAAAGAGTTAGACAAAGTCTAAGAAAGAGCTGAACATACACCATAGTATCCTTCTGAGACAAAGTAAACCAAAGACACAGCTTTTTCTTTTGGACCACAAAGAGCTTCAAACAATGATTTAGCCAAGATATTAGTATCTCAGAACATGTCAAAATATGTATAAACTGTTAAATCTTATAAATAACTAAGAAATTTATCATACTTACCTAAAGACCCTTTAAATACTTTTAGAAGAAAGATTCACCTAATGTCCTTATTCACTGAGGTCAAATTCAGCTGAAAGATATTCCATGATACGCTCCCTTTCTAAACAATTAGATATCCAAATTCACTATGAAATTTCAACAACGTTGTTTCTGTTATAGATTAAAACTTGCAGCATATTACTAATACAAAGGCTAACAAAAGTAAGAAATGTTTCATTTTATGCTTATGGCTATAAAAATACAAGAATACAGTCAAACAAGGAGTCTGTTTGCGCTCCATGCAGCACGTGCATGCGCGTGCGCACACACACACTGCTCTTTCAATGCAACAGCTCATGTTAGCATTTTTCTGTTCCCAGATATGACACCATAGCAGATGCTGGTGCTTGGATCAGTTTAACACTGCATGGCACCATTATTTTGTGCCCAAACCTCAGTGGTGGCTTTAGGGGTAGGCAAAGCAGGTGGCTGACTAGGGCCCTGAGCAATAAGGGGCCCCGTCCTCAATTTGGTGGACAGAAATGAAAATATAGAAAAATATAGAAATTGTTCCCATCTAGCAGAGCAAATAGGGATGGAAGCCTAAGCACTTTTCAGTCTTGGCTCATCAAGGCAAATTATCATTAGGATCTGTGCTTCATCTGAAGTGCAGATTCCACGATTATCTGCCCATCACCTTCACACTGACATGCTATAAAAAAGGAGGAGCAAGCACAATAGCAGGAACTTTTGCAATGGTCTCATCATTTAGTTCCTCAATGTGGCCATTTATTCTGCCATTTTTTAATTCTGCATGGAAAATTTTGCTTTTCCTTTTCTTTTTTACCTGTTCTTTTGCCTTTTTCTTTGCCTTTGTGACAATTTTTCCTTTGGCTTTAGTTAGCTCAGGTTACCAGGTAGGTCCATACAGGCTGCTACATATAAATACAGTGCTGCCCTCAAGCAATCACTACAGCTGTGTGTGATATCTGGGCTGTATGTCTTTCTTGTGGTAAATAATTGTTTAGCTTCTTTTGTACTTACTATTTAATATTTTTGAAGGGACCAGTGTCTTACAAACTTGAGAATTTCACTGAAATTTGGTGTTTTTCCATTTATAGCTATACACTAGAAACCTTCTTTTCACCTATTTTTATTTATTATAATTATTTGTATTAAACTTCTAGTGAACATAAACTCAAGCCTATATGAAAAATGTGTAAGATTTGACTGCCTGTAGCCCAAAGGAGGTTCTACAACAGGATCTGGATTGAGCAGTGACAACATGACCACAAGTGATAGAATAAAAGATGATTTTATTAAAAGAGGTAGAATGCTTACATCCCTTTCAGCTACTGGGGACCTCAGCAAACAGTAACGGGTGGGCTCCTGGGCTTTATCTCCAAGGGCACCTGCTGCAGCTTCTTGATCAGTCGATGAAGTCCAACATGCATTAGACTTTCTTACTGTTATATAGCATCACAGGGGGAAAAAAACTAACTATAAAGTATACATATGCCAGCATACAGGCTCTGCTAACAGGCATGCCTTGAAAGGGTTACAGCATGGTCACTTAGATAAACAGGTAGATATATGTATGTCTTCTGGTCATCAATGCCTACATACCACTGAATTGTGCTGGTGTCTGGTTTAGAGAGGTGCATTGTTCAGGGAAAGGTCACCCCCTGGCCTGAGTGAGGCCATTAGAAAGGTAGTAAATTGTGGATGTTTACAGATACGTGATGCTGTGATCTAAGTGGAACCATAGGTAAGGCAAGGTAATAAACTGTTCATATTCAGGGCCCATGGTTTGGTCTGAGTGGGAGTGTCACTATCTTTCACATACAGTTTTCTCACACTCATTTTTTCCCCTACACTGCCAAAATTTTAAATGTGGTATTTTAGATATTTTTGAACCATCATTAATTTTACCACTTTTTATTTATTAATTAATGAACATACTTTTTAACTCTTCATTTGAACTTTGTAGTTCAGCATTAGCTCACTTATGTTAACTGAAAGATGATCAGCTTACAAGCTTTGTGATGGAAAAATCTTTAAAAATATCATACCCAAGAATAAATTTGAGTTCCAGTGGGATAGTCATGTGTCTGGTTCAGCAAAACAAACAAGGAGTCCTGGGGGGGTGGGGTGGGGCGGGGCAGTTAGGGCTGCAGGGGGGGGGGACTCAGGCCATGTGGAGGGTGGTAGTGGGGGGCCCCCACAATGGGCCTTCACTAGGGCCACCAATTGCCTAAGGCTGCCTCTGCCAATCCCTTCAAATGCAGTCAGTGTCAGTAATCCATGTCAGGCAGATGTGACCAGGAGATTGCTATTTGTGCCTAAGTACACTGATTCAATACTTATGCTGAGGAAATTCTTAACAGAAAAAATGTCCCTTACAACAAAAGAATTGTAGTGGATTTTTATTGAAATCAGAGGCTAACTGATGACTATTTAATATTCTTTAAACAGTATTCTAACACCAGTAATACTATTTCCAGTTTTTAGTGACAGAGTAGCAATTTTAGCTCATGTTTTTCTTATTAAAATACCTCACCAGTACAAATGGTAAACAGAAAATATGTAAAGTTGCCATGCCATATACATTTACATACAGAGACAAGAATCAGTCTAAACAATACAGAGCATGAGTCTTAATATTCCATCTCTTGCCAAAATGGGGGGAGTGTTATATGAATTGTGATTATGCTCTAGCTAGAGCTTTTCATCTGAAACTGCTCAAAACTGCCATGAAGAATGTTGGCAAGAAAATGGCACAAAAGCCTCAAATGGGGTTTGAAGTCTCCAAAAACCAAAGTGAGGCCACCAGGAATGGTGCTAGTGCTTCTGCTACTCCCCTGCAATCACAGCAGACACCAGTGCAGATGAGTGATGTCAGAGCGTGCCACAATGGCATGCTCCCCATTTTGGCACCCCCTCAAGCATCGGTGCCCCCCTGCAATGCTTATGGGGCTTACTGTGTTGCACCCACCCTGGAGGCTACTAATCAGCTACAGGATGATGACAGTACTGAAACACCTTGTGTTATGTAATTAACGATAATTATTGACAAAGCATAGATAAAAGGTAACTGATAAGAAAAATTCAATAATTAACTGTTGAGCAATAAAGTATCATCCCTCATCACCGACTCCATTACACAGGACTGAAATTCCACTGCTCACACAATCTCCTAAGGGTACCATATACAGTTCCCTTTAGAATTCTCTCCCTCACCATTCCCCCTTCCTCTACTGTTACCTTATGAGCCCTAATGTAGGCCTGATACATTGTTTCTCTCCATTTCCTCAATGACAGATGGTTCTTGAAACCACTTGTGCTGCAATGTAAAAGTAGCCCAGAGCAGGAAGGCTAAGACAGTACTGACAGGGAAAGACAGTGTGTAGGCTGGAAGAATGAGATAAGAAGAAATGAGAAAGAAAGAAGCAAAAAGGCAAAGAATGGAGCAAGCAGACAGGACATAGGCTAAAGCAGGGGTCTCAAACTCAAATCACCCATGAGGGCCACATGAGGACTAGTACATTAGCCCAAGGGCTGCACCACTGAAAACTTTTCATACAATGATATTGCAAATATTGGTAATAATAGTGTCATTGCGGGCCACAGAAAATAGCTTTAGGGGATGCATGCGACCTGCAGGCTGCGTGTTTGAGACCCCTGGGCTAAAAGGTACCATGGTTCTGGGCTAGGGTTACCAGATACCAAAGCATGGAAAGGAGAACAGGGATGTGCAAAAAGGAGGACATTGGAGAAAATGTAGTATTAAGATAACTGTCATTATTGTGTTATGTCATGGAAAATGGGTAATTAATGAATGCATGGCACCATGAAAAAATGGAGAACAAGCTGAACAACAGAAATATTCTTAGGTGCATTATACATCTTTTTTTACCATTAATACAAAACTAACAATAAAATGAATATTGTTATGAATACAATTTGTGTCAGCAATGTCACAATAGCATTTAATTGACCAAATTATACTATTCAAAATTGTAAAGCCTATTCTTGACATTTATCAGCTGAACCTGTTTTTGTCAGAAGGCTCTCACATGACATGTCATTCATATTATACTGAGTTAATATAATGCTTTTCACAGATTTAACTGATAGTCAATTCCTCTCCTTTGTCCTTTGAGCATTGATGAGGGAAAATCCATTCTACATTGGCGTTATGTCCAGGGATGCTAAAAAAAGAAATTCAGCAATTTTCAACAGTTCTGTAAAGCAGCCCACAGTTTCACCCTGCCCTTCCCAATGCCCACCCCCCACCACCCCAGCTACTGCCCAGGCCTCCTTACTGGTGGGGAACACTTGGAGCAAACAATGGTGGATTAATCACTATCTTGCTTGAGAAAGAGATGGGTGGAGTGAGCATTGGCAAGGAATCATTTAGTAAGAAGTGTTAATTATCTCAAAAGGGCTGCAGTCTACTGCAAAATTACTCAGTTTGTTTGTACACAAAAATTGTATGGCTTTGTACTAGTATAAAGCAAGACAACCCCACCATGGTTTGTGTAGGAGTATACAGGAAGAGTTTAACACCCAAGAGGTATTTCCATTATACTGTGTAACAGGACCCCTTTGCCTCCAGGAGACGGAGGGGCAGCCTGTCAGGGTCTCCAGCTCCCACTTGGGGGCAAGACCACCAAGTCTTTATTTTCTTGCCCTGGGCAAGGCTACCTAGACACCAGCCAGGCATAGGGCGGGGTTACCAAGTCTCTGGCTCCTTGACCGGGCAAAGTCACACAACCCTCAGCACCCAGTGGAGGCTGGGCTCCAAGTCTTTAGCCTCTTGGCAGGGCTCAAGCAAAGTCAACTACAACATCTTTTAGGGGCTCTAGGGACTGATGGTGTCACCGTGAAGTTCACAAGCTGTGAGGAGGCTCGGGCTAGGGGAAGGGATCAGCAGAGGCATGGGGTCACTCCACTCCACTGTGTTCCAGCTCAGGTCCCCAAAAGGGCCCAGGAATTTGGTGACAAGGTCAGTGGGGTCCAGGCCGCAACACACTGACCTCAAGGCACCTGAGGCTTTGATGCCAGGGTCAGCAGGGTCCTGGCCACAAACAAGCAGCCTCTGCAGTGTGGCCCCCCATAGCTGGTTGAGTCTCACACTCCCCTGGGTCACCTCTGGTCCCCAGCTCCGGCCATACCTCATTGTCTATCTCCTCAGGGTAGTCCCCCACAGGTAGATTTTAAGACCCTTCCATTTCATCAGGCAGTGTCAAGCTGGGGAGTCTGTCTGGTTCTTCAGTGAGGGGTAACTCCTCCAGGTTGCAGGAAGTGGGCAGAGGTGCAGAGTCCTCAGCAGCCAGGGGCAGCTCCTCCAGTTTGCAGGAGACAGGCAGCAGTTTGGGGTCTTCAGCAGCCAGAGGTAGCTCTTCCAAATTGCACAAGGTAGGTCTGGGTTCAAGGTCCCCAGCAGGTGTCAACTCCAGACCACTCATCAATCTCCCTACTGGCAGTTCCTCCTGCAGGTATGCAACAGCCCAGGGCTCAGGCAGGGTGCCCCAGACACTGCCTGTGGGTGGCCCTTGCCAAACCAATAGGCCTGGGTCCAGAGGCCAGAGCCCAGCTCCTCCACAGGGCAGTGCAGGGTCAGGAACAAGCAGAGCTGCATCCTTCCCCTCCACTGACCTGGCTTGAACTGAACTGCCTGCCTCCCTTTTTATACTTCCTGTCAGGCCCTTCCACTTCCGGGCTGATTGACAGTCCCTGTCTGACTCTGCCCCCTGGCCATCTCGCAGCGCTTTCTGGGCTCTCTCTGAGGGAAGCCATGCCTCCTTGCTACATACTGGTATAATTACAGCAGGATGGCAAAAGCACTGACAATTTTATTGGTATAGCAAAGACAGTGAGAGTCCTGTGGCACTTTATAGACTAACAGATTTCTTCAGGCAAGCTTTTGTTAATAGTAGAATATCAAACAATGACTATTGCTGAAAAGAAGGAGGAAAGAGACCTATTGTATTGTCACAGCACATAGAACTGCCCACACCACAACAAAAGTGAGATGGTTACAGATTGTCTTAAAATGCCCTGGTGAGAGATCATCTCTTGATATTGGAAAGACAGTAAAATTGAAAGATGCTCAAAGAACAGCAACAAAAATATTAGACCTCTGTATAATAAAAAATCATAAAAGAATAATGGGATCAGGTCATGTTACAGTATGCCATGTCTTGCAATCCCCTGCTTTTATTTTCATCCTATTCTGTAAATTCCCTCATCTCTTCAAAGCCTCTGATGAAGTGGGATTTTTCTCCCATGAAAGCTCATGTAATAAAAAAAATAGGTTAGTGTTTATAGTGTCACTGGACTCCTTGCTTCTTTTGCCATAGCCCAAGAGATGTTTGCATTGCAATCCTGGGATGTATGTGGCTGCAGTTTGGGTACCTAAACCCCAACTATCTACTTCACATTAGCTCTCAGGACTGGAGTCAGACAGTATATACCAGTGCTTCCCAACCAGTGTGCCGGGGCACATTGGTGTGCCGTGGGAACACCCAAAGTGTGCCGTGAGCATGCCCAAGAGCAGGAGGAAGAGGTTACTTGCCTGTAACCGGTGTTCTTCGAGAGGTGTGCTCCTGGCCATTCCTTAGTAGGTGTCTGCATGCCCCGTGCACGGCACGCCGGAAATTTTTCCCCTAGAGTACCCGTAGGGTCGGCTGTGGCGCCCCCTGGAGTGGCGCCGCCGCCACTGCCTATATAGCCACGAGCCGACCCGCCCCTCCTCAGTTCCTTCTACCCTACTGTCTGAGGGGAGGTGGGAGGGATTGGGAATGGCCAGGAGCACACCTCTCGAAGAACACCGGTTACAGGCAAGTAACCTCTTCTTCTTCTTCGAGTGCTGCTCCTGTCCATTCCTTAGTAGGTGAATAACAAGCCATACCTCGGAGGTGGGAGACATCACAAGGAAATGGACTGAAGCACCGCTCTGCCCACCGCAGCGTCCTGCTGAGCTTGCTGGGTGACGGCATAGTGCTGCGAGAAAGTATGCGGGGTAGACCACGTTGCCGCCCGGCAGATGTCGGCAATCGGGACCCCGGCGAGGAAGGCAGTGGAAGCCGCCTGCGCCCGAGTGGAGTGCGCCGTTACCCGCGGTAGGTGCCTGCCGCCCAGTTTGTAGCATTCTTTAATGCAGGCCACAATCCAGGAGGCGATGCGTTGTGAGGACACCGGTTGGCCTTTTTTATTGTCCGCCACAGTGACGAAGAGCTGGGGGGGTCTTTCGGAAAGGCCTAGTCCGTTCTATGTAGAAAGCGAGTGCCCGGCGCACGTCTAGGGAGTGGAGACGCCGCTCCTCCTCTGACGCATGGGGTTTCGGGTAGAAAACCGGTAAGGAGATGTCCTGATTTAGATGAAAGGGCGACACCACCTTAGGCCTGAAGGAAGGGTGCGGGCGAAGCTGTACTTTGTCCTTAAAAAACTGCATATACGGCGGATCAGCCACCAAAGCACGCAGTTCGGACACCCGCCTGGCTGATGTGACAGCCACCAAGAAGGCAACCTTCCATGACAAATACAGAAGGGAGCAGGTCGCCAGTGGTTCAAAGGGGGCCCCAGTGAGTTTAACAAGGACTGTATTCAGGTCCCATTGGGCTGTGGGCGCCTTAATAGTTGGGTACAGCTTAGAAAGACCCACCAAGAAACGCTTAATCAGGGGAACCGTGAACAAGGAGGCACCCCCGGGGGCGCGGCGAAAAGCCGCAATCGCCGCTAGGTGTACCCTCAAGGAGGACAACGCCAGACCCTCTGACTTCAAATGCCACAAGTAGTCCAGGAGGCGGTGAACCGAAACCAGCTCCGGGTCCTCTCCTTGCTCCGAGGCCCAGCGCGCAAACCGGAGCCACTTTGCAACGTACGTGGACCTTGTGGTGGGCTTCCTGCTACCACACAATACTGTCCGCACCGGGGAGGAGCATAGCAGCTCAGCACCCGTCAGCCATGGAGGCACCACGCGTGGAGATGCAGGGCCTCCAGGTTGGGATGAAGCAGGCTCCCGCCGTCCTGGGACAATAAGTCCGGTCTGAGCGGAAGCGGAATCGGCCGGCGCTGGGACCACCGCACCAGGGTCGTAAACCAATGTTGCCTGGGCCAGGCGGGAGCGACCAAGACGACCAGCGCCTTGTCTGTCCTCAGTTTGTACAGCACCTTGGCCACCAGTGGGGTCAGGGGAAAGGCGTACAGGAGACCCCGGCCGCCCCAGTGGATCTCGAAGGCGTCCCCTATGGAGCCGGGGCTGCGACCCCGAAAGGAGCAGAAACTCCGGCACTTTGTGTTGACCCGAGAGGCGAAAAGATCCAGAAGGGGATAACCCCACCTCCGGAAGATCGAATCCGTCACCTCCGGGTGAAGGGACCACTCGTGCGTGAGAAACCTCCGGCTAAGGTTGTCCGCTAAGCAGTTCCGGAGGCCGGGAATATACGACGCCACCGGTCGGATCTCGTGGCGAATGCAAAACTCCCAGAGCCGCATGGCCTCCCGACAAAGGAGGGGTGAGCGAGTACCACCTTGTTTGTTTATGTAGTACATTGCAGTGGTATTATCGGTATGAACCGATACCGACCGACCCCGGAGTTGGTCCCGAAATACCCGGCAAGCAAGCCGGATCGCCCTCAGCTCCTTTACATTGATGTGTAGGGGCAAGTCTGCTGTTCCCCACATGCCCTGAGTTCGGAGAGCTCCGAGATGAGCGCCCCAGCCGACATCGGATGCATCCGTAGTCAGGCGCAGAGAAGGCTGAGGGGAACGGAACGGGACTCCGGAGCACAAGTTGGGGGTACGCGTCCACCAACTCAGGGACTCGAGCACCACCGGCGGCACGGATAGCATGGCGTCCAGATTGTCCCGCCCCGGGCGGAACACTGTCGCAAGCCACAACTGGAAGGGCCGCATTCGCAGACGGGCGAAGGGAACCACAAACGTGCAAGCGGCCATGAGACCCAATATGCGAAGGCACTCGCGGGCCGATACCCGAGGAAACCGCACCAGCAAGTCTATTGTCTGCTTTATTGTCTGGAAGCAGCCGGCTGGGAGGCTTGCCCGCACTGATGCGGAATCGAGGACCGCCCCTATGAACTCTATCCGTTGGGCAGGAGATAGAGTCGACTTTTGAACATTTATTAGCAGGCCCAAGCGAGTGAACAGGGACCGGGTCACGCTTAGGTGGGCGAGGACCTCCTGCCGCGATCTCCCCACGATCAACCAGTCGTCGAGGTATGGGAAGAGCGCGACTCCTTGCTTTCGGAGGTGAGCCGCCACGACCGCTAGGCACTTTGTGAAGACTCTCGGAGCGGCGGAGAGTCCGAAGGGGAGGACGGTGAACTGTAGGTGGGCATGCCCCACCACGAAACGCAGAAACTTCCTGTGTCGCGGATGAATCGCGATGTGGAAGTACGCGTCTTGTAAATCGAGGGCGGCGTACCAATCGCCCGGATCCAGAGAGGGAACAATGGAGGTGAGGGAGACCATCCTGAACCGGATTTTGCGCAGGAACCGGTTGAGCCGGCGCAAGTCCAGTATGGGCCTCAGGCCCCCTTTGGCCTTGGGGACAAGGAAGTAACGGGAATAAAACCCCTTGCCCCTGCAGGATGGTGGGACTTCTTCGACTGCTCCTTTTTGGAGCAGGACCCGCACTTCCTCTTGTAGGGCAAGCCGGTGGGCCTGGTCCCGCAGGGCACCACGAGGCATAGGAGGGGCCGAGGGGGGTAATGAAGAAAATTGGAGGGAGTAGCCCTCCTGAACCGTCCTGAGAACCCAGCGGTCTTTTGTAATCAGGCGCCAACGGGGCGCATAATGGGACAGTCTGTTGTAAAAAATAAGGGTGTTTGGATCCTGGGTGATTGGTACGTCTCCCCCGAGCTGACTTTCAAAAGGTCTTCTTTGCACCCCCCGATGGGCGCGAGGAACCTTGTCCACTAGGGTGACGGCTAGCCGGCCGACGTGGCCCTCTACCCCTTCGCCGGTCCTCGTCCTGGCGGCGGAAGTAGGGACGCAAAGGAGGAGGCGCTGGCTTAAACGGCTTCCTCTGGCTCGCCGGAGTGTGAAGACCCAAGGACTTAACCAGCGCCCGTGAATCTTTTAACGTCTGGAGACGAGTGTCAGTCTGGGGAGGAAACAGATCAGGCCCTTCAAAGGGCAGGTCCTGGATGGTGTGTTGGACCTCCAGGGGCAACCCAGACGCTTGCAGCCAAGCAGAGGGCCTCATAGTCACCCCCGTAGCCATGGAGCGTGCGGCAGCATCAGCTGCGTCCAAAGCGGATTGCAGGAGGGCCTTAGATACCACCTTGCCCTCCTGGATGGACGCGGAGAAGGCCGCCCTGGAGTCCTGCTCCAAGTTCTCACTAAAACGCTCCATGGCGGACCAGGCGTTAAAGACATAATGGCTGAGGATAGCTTGCTGGTTTGCTATCCTCAGCTCCAACCCCCCAGTAGAGTAGACCTTGCGGCCGAACAGGTCCAGTTTTTTTGAGTCCTTGGACTTAGGGGTGGACCCTGGTCGACCTTGCCGCTCTCGCTCATTCGCCGCCGCAACCACCAAGGAATTAGGGGCGGGATGAGAATAAAAATGTTCGTAGCCCTTAGAGGGAACAAAGTATTTGCGCTCAGCGCGTTTGGCCGTAGGGGGAATCGAGGCCGGGGTATGCCAAAGCGCCTTGGTGGTGCTATGCACAGTTTTAATAAAAGGCAAAGCCACGCGGCCTGGGGTCTCTGGGAGCAAAATGTCGACCATAGGGTCCGCGTCCTCAACAATGTCCTCGGCTGGTAGGTTCAGGCCGGTTGCCACCCGACGAAGGAGCTCCTGGTGGACCCTAGAATCGTCCGGGATCGCTAGGGGCTTGGCTCCCGCCACCGCTTCATCGGGGGGCGAAGAGGAGGACTCCTCGAACTCAGGGTCCTTGGACTGTGTCCCAGAAGTTACACTACGGGCCCCCGTAGTGAAACTCTCCCTGTCCGCCTCGTCTCGCAAGGACTCAACCTCCGACAACTCCCCGGTACCGACAGGGGGAGGAGCGCCCAGCACAGCTGATGGAGGGAGTCGAACTTGCGAGCGAGCGGAGGGCGCAGCGCCCACTCGAGATGCGTGGACGGCCCAGGGAGTCCAGAAGGGCCACTGCCAGCCGGGCCACTGAGGGGGCGGAACCGCCGGCGCCGACTGAGGAACAGGACCCGCAACCTGTTGAGGGCGGTCCGGCACCGACTCTGGCGCTGAACTTGAAGAGGAGTGCGGGGACCATGGTGGTGCCGCCGACGGTACTGGGGACCGGTGCCGGCTCTCTCGTGGACGGCGAAGTGGAGACTCTCGGTGCCGCTGGGGGGACCGGATAGGAGGAGCTCCCGCCGCTGCGACGACCGGTGCCGGTGCTGGTGAGCGGTGCCGGTGCTCCCGGGGCGGTGCCGGTGCCGGTGAGCGGTGCCGGTGTTCCCGGGACGGTGCCAGACTGCGGCGCCGACTCTGTAGAAGAGCCGGCTTCCCTCGGGACGGTGCTGGACGCGGTGCCGAGGTCGACGACGGTACCGACGGGGCCGAAGGTGCCGCGAGCGCCTGCGCTGCGGCGAAAGCCTCCGGCGTGGTCGGCAGGGCCAAGGCCTCCTCCAAAATGTCTCGAGTCGGCGAGGAAGTGGAACCCGGGCTAAAACGTGCCTCTGAAGGGTCACGAGACAACGCCGGGGATACAGAGACCGGCTGGCCAGCGCGGCTCTGGCCGTCTCCCTGCCGCACCGGGGCACAGTGCGGGGACGTCTCCTCCAGGCGCTTCCTCTTAGTCGGCACCGGGGAGGAGGAACGGCGCCGAGGCGCTGCTGCCGTCTTAGTGCGGCCCGGCTTCGGTGCCACAGACGGTGCCGAGGAGGCCGGTGCACTGCGCACCGACGGTGCCGTGCTGGACCCCGAATCGCCGGGGACCGGCCGAAGAGCCTCCTCCATGAGGTGCAGCTTCAGGCGTTGTACCCTGTCCTTTTGGGTCCTTGGCTTGAAGCCACGGCAGATTTTACACCTCTCGGTGAGATGAGCCTCGCCCAAGCACAAAAGGCAATCACCATGCGGATTGTCCATGGGCATGGGCTTCTTGCAACGTCCGCAAGTTTTAAAGCCCGGCATGGCCCGACCCTGAGCCCGGGGCGGGCGAAGTATCCAACACGAACAACTAACAACTAACTAACTAACACTAACTAACTATAAACAACAAGAGATTCGGGTACTCTGAATAACGCGGCCACGTGCAATGCAGCACGAAGCCAGGGAACGTTCCAGCGACCGACAGGGCGGTAAGAAGGAACTGAGGAGGGGCGGGTCGGGTCGTGGCTATATAGGCAGTGGCGGCGGCGCCACTCCAGGGGGCGCCACAGCCGACCCTACGGGTACTCTAGGGGAAAAATTTCCGGCGTGCCGTGCACGGGGCGTGCAGACACCTACTAAGGAATGGCCAGGATCAGCACTCGAAGAAGAATCAAAGTTCCCTCCCTGCTCAGCTCAGCCACCTGGGCTGTGCAGGGCTGGGAAAAGGCAGGGGTTAAAGTAAGGGGGAAGGCACTGGAACACAGTTCCAGGGTCCCCTATGTTTAGGCAGGCAGCCTTCTGGCCCCCCTAAAAATAGAGGAAGGCACTAGAACAGGGAGTTCCAGGGGTCCCCCTAAAAATAGCAGAAGCAGCCCCAATGCATCGTTCAGGTGGCTCCATCTTCAACCTGGCTGCACTTTAAGCCCAGCCAGTAAAGAGCTGGGGGAGGCCCAGAGTGTGTGAATCTCCCCCTGCAGGGGGGAGCAGCTTTTGTCAATCAGCCTACAAACAGCCCAGGTAAGGGCTTTGTGGGGGAGGGCTGCTGGGGGTTATGTGGGGTAGGTGTGTGTGTGTGTAGCAGAGGTGGGTTGGAGTGGATATGTAGCAGAGAGTGAGTAGCTTGGCTTGTGGGGTGGCTGTGTATGGGGTGTAGCTGGGGGCTGGAGGCCTAATTCTGGCCCCTTCACTGATGGAAGGTGTCCATCACAGGCAGCAGGGGGGCTTGGGGAAGGGAGGATGGGACCCACTGGTGTGGGAGGGAGCAGCAGTGGGGTGAGGATTCGCCCTGGGTGGCAGGGAGCAACTGTGGAGAATGGGGAAGTGGGTGCTGCACCAGGTTCCCCTGCTCTACCTTCCCACTCCTCAGGCTTCCCCCTGTCCCTCCACAAAGCCACTCCTGTTCTCCCTTCCTCTCTGCTCTCTTGCCACCCTTGTGCTGTTCCCTACATGGCTGCCCTTGTCCTCTTTTGCCAGCCCTTCCCTGCTCGGCTCCCCACACTCACTTCTGCTACTGCACAAGACTCCTGACCTCCCCTGTTTTGCCACCCCTTCTCTGCTACCCCTACTACCCCACATAGCAGCATTTCCAAAATACTGTGCCACAGTTCATGAATGTTCATAAGCAATTTAAGTTAATTTGAATATTCATGAGTTTTTTAATGGTGGTGTGCCTTGAAAAATTTGAAGGTATCAAGGTGTGCCATGGCAGAGAAAAGGTTAGGAACCACTGGTATATACCACACAAAAGCCAGGGGCCAGGGCAGCTAGCCAACCTCATCAGGCAGCCAAGTCAGCTCAGCATTAGGAGCAGGGTTGGGTAAGGACCCGCTGAGTAACTTACAGCCAAGGAGCCTGCCTGGCAGCCTGGGGTCAGAATGGAGGCTAAATGATACCGGCCCTGGCAAGAGGGACACGCGCTGCATGCACCTCTGGGGCTGGTAGAGGTGGGACCTCCCCAGGCCAAGTGCTGTGAAAGCAGGGGAGGGGAAGTAAGGAGTCGCCAGGCTTGTTCCCTCCCACTGCAGCCCCCTGAGATGACAAGGAATGCGATCGGCATGGCAGACTCATGCCATGCATCTATTTTTAGAGTGCTGTCCCAGACTCCAGGTGTCTGGCAAAAAGCCAGAGAAAATGCAGTTTTTCTTGAATGCCTGGAGGACAAGGGATGGCAGGGCAAAAAGGAGGACATATTCTCTTTTTGCTGGACGTCTGGTAACCCTATTCTGGGCAACCCTGGTAACTGAGTCCTGGCTCCATGTTCGAACTAGGCTTCAGACTGTGACACTGTCTGGGTCTAGGGGACTGTTTATGATTATTCTTCATATTAATATTTCATATTTGCAATAATCCATACCTGATATGACATGTTTGGTACCAATCGAAAGGTTGTAATCTGCTAGAAATGATTATATGGTTTACATGTAGGTATCGTATCTCTATTAGAAATTAGGAATCTATTGTTTTATGTGTGTTCCAAGTTATTTGATTCTAAGGCAATCCCAGATTGGGTGTCTGCAAAACCATTGTCCTCTTAATGGCCCATTAAGGGAGCTCCCAGCTAAGGTAGGCCTAGGAAGAAACCTGTTTGATGAGTCACCCAGACTGACCATATGACTCAACTCCATTTCGATTTGGCAAGGATTCTGAGAGCATGGGGAAAGGCAGAGGTGATAAAAGACGGTGGCCCCACCTTCATTTTGTCTTAAATATTTAGTTTTCAGCCTGTCTGCAGCTAACACCCTCCTCCAGATCTATTCTTCTGGACTGAACAAAGGACCGAGACCCACATAGATGCTGGGTGTCTACCAGAGGAATTGAACTAACCTGCAAACTACAGATTCTTCAAGGACTTGCTTTCTATGGACTCTAAATCATTTGTATGTATATGCAAATAGTGTAGTGGCTAGCACATCTGCTTTACATACAGAAGGTCCTGGGTTTAAACCCCAGGGGGTTGGACTAGATGATCTTATGTGGTCCCTTCTAACCCTATGATTCTACTCTATTGATTCACTTTAACCCTTTAACATCTCTCATATTTTGATCTATTCTTTTTATATTAAACCTTTAGTTGTAGTTTCTAAAGGACTGGCTGGCAATCTGATATTTTGGGTAAGATACAAGCATATATTGTTTTGGGTGATGTGGCTGGCCCTTTGGGGTCAGGAGAACCTATTTCTTTAAGGGATCCAGTGGCTTGGTGGGGACTGGAGGAGCTGATGTGCGATAAAGAGGGCTGTTTCTATTTTGTTATACTTGGTGATGACCAGAGTGGGGAAACAGAAGCATGTTTTGTTACTGACTGGGAGGCTGGTTTAAGTACCACCTGTCAGTGGTTTGCGGGTTTAGCCCCTGGTTTTGCAGCTTGTCCTGATTTTGGCACATTCAGAAGGTTACCCCAGGAGGCCCGGGTCACACAGACAACCAAGTGTCTAAGCCAAAGGTAACCTTAATCCTTGACTAAAGGTGCACTGAGGCTTTAGACAACTCAGTTAACTGAGTCCTGGCTCTATTTCTAAGCCAAAAGTAGTTCTTGGGTCAATAGTGACAGAGCAGAAGGACCTTTACAGATGAGCAGAGGGATACCAGGAAAGCTCTGTATGTTCTAATTGTATGTGTGAAGGTATGGCTGTCAATAAAGCTGGATGCCTGTGATAAAAATGAGACCCTCTTGCCTCTGAATGTCTATCCCATGACACTTTGCAAGTGCTTACTGAATGTTATAGATTGTTACGGATTTGTATTGTTAGTAAGATATATGTTACAGATTATTAAGTGCATACCATTAAGGATATTGGAATGTTAAATATTTTTATTTTATAACTGTTTCACCACAGCCAAGAGGAGAACCAGGAGGTAAACAAGGTAAGTTAAAGAGTAAGCAATTGTTGTATAGATATTGTCGCTATAGCTGGAGGCTTGAAGAAAGTGTAGATGAGTTTTAGATTTAAAGTAGGTTGTTAAGTGTTCTGTGTTAAAGTATAATGAACTGTTAAATATTTTTATTGTATAACTGTATCAACACAACCAAGAGGAGTACCAGCAGGTAAGCAAGGTAAGTTGAAGAGTAATTGTTGTATGGATATTGATGCTGTAGTTTGGGAGCTTAAAGAAAGTATCGCTAAACAGTAGCTCTAAAGTAGAACATGTAAAAAATTATTCATTAGTTTGTACAGAGAGCAGAGACTCAAACTGATTAAAATCCTGGGGAAGCTGTGTACAGAAGGTAGCAGAAAAACTTTGCAAGTTCTAAGTGTGTGTGTGAAGGTGTGCCTGTAAATAAAGCTGGATGCCTGTGATATGAGTGAGACCTTCCTCCTTTTTAGTATCCATTCAACGACCACCTCGCAACTGCTTCCTGAATGTTTTAGTATATTAAGGATTGGTATAGTTGTTAAGATATATGTTATAGATTATAAAGTGTGCACTGTTAAGGATAATGAAATGTTAAATATTTATATTGTATAATTGTTCCAACACAGCCAAGAGGTGCAACAGCAGACAAGTAAGGCATGCTGAAGAAAAATAATTGTTGTATGGATATTGCCATTATAGATGGGTGATTAAAGAGTGTGTAACTGAATTTTGGTCTGAAGTATATTGTTAAGTGCACAGTGTTACAGGATAATGAAATGTGAAGTGTTTTTATTGTATTACTATTTCAACACAAGAAAGAGGAGCACCAGCAAGTGAGCAAGGTAAGTTGGAGGATAAGTCATTGCTGTATGGATAGTGCCACTATAGCTGGGCACTTGAAGACAAGTTAGCTGAACTTTAGATCTAAATTAGAACAAGTAGGAAATTTCTCATTGGTGTGTACAGTGAGCAGAGATTCAGGTTGTTTAGAAATCCTGGGGAAAGGTGTGTACAGTGTTGTGTGCAGTCCTAAAACACTTGTGTAGTGCTTGAATACTAGATACAACTCAATATGGATCACGTGATGATTACCCATTTTATTCTTTCTCTTTAAAGCACCTGTCATTGTCACTGTCGGCAGAAAGGATAATAGCTGAGATAGACTATTGGTCTGATCCAGTCTGTCACAGCTAAGGGTGTGCAATTGTTTAGTGGGAAGTAGGGAAACTGGGCATTTAATAGGATGCTCCTACCCCTGTGAATATGTCCTTCTGCCTGCATAATTCAACTCAAGGTGAGCAGGCAAATTCTCAGATCACATCAAGTGCCTTACCTCCACTGAGGTAAATAGAGCTAGGATAATTTGCCCCCATAGAGAATATAGCCTGTTGTCAAGCTCTGTAAAATGAGGCTTGTGTATGTGTTGTGTGAAAAAAAGAATGACAAGGATTCCTAGTTATTGTGGTTGTTATCTTTGTAGGGAAACAAGATTAGGGATACAGTTTGAGGTGGAATGCTGATGCCAAAGATTTAAACTCAGCTGTTCAATGCACCCAAAAGATTAATAAGTCAATTATTTAAGCCATTAAGTATATACATTTAATTTACATGGAAAACTATTAACAAAATCAGCTAAACAATTGCTGCAGTTGCTACAAAAATACTGAAAATTTAGAAATGGAAGAGTAGATGGTCTGTAGATGGGGAGCTGGTCCATAATCCACTAGAAAATTTATAAAATCTATTACAAGGAAAAACATGTCTGGCAGTCTCTCAGGGGTCCTTAATAGCAGAATGAATATTAAATGGTAATTCTTCATTCTTTTTTGAGTGCTGCTCATATCTATTCCCATATAGGTGTGGATGTGCTTTCATACATGGTAACCAGAAGCTTTTTTGCCTTACTAGGTACTGCAGGACTAGCATGGGTGCTCTCTGGAGCTCTGTGTATATCTGCTGCTTATGAGTCACTGCTTGTCCTTTGTTCCCTCAATTCCTTCTTTCTGCCCTTGACAGTCACTGAATTTGCTAGTTCTGCTTGCTTCACTGCAAGTCCCCTTTCTTATTCTGGTACCTGTCAGGGGCACTGCTAGAGTTAAAGATTAGGTGGGGCCCAGACCCCCACCAGCTACCAGGCCCCCATCTGTTCCCTACCCACTCACCCCCCCGGCTGGTTCCCCAAGCCCTTCCTGACTGCCTCTCTTCTTGGCCTCCCAAGTCCTTCCCTAATCCCTGGTCCCACTGCTGGCCCCCGCTGCCCCAGGCTGACCCCCTCCCCCATGCCCTTTCCCTGATGGGCCTGCCCCTGGCTCCCTCACCTGGCTGCCAGAAGAGAGCATGGCCATGGCAGAGGCTGATGTCCCTGGCTGGACCCTGCTCTGAGCATGCTTAGAGCAGGGTCAGGCAAGGGCAGGAGTTTTAAAAACTCCCAGGCCCAGCCTGGGGCAGTTCCCTCCCAGCTGGAAGACTCTGTCTTCTGGCCAGGTAGAGGTAGCTGCTGACTGCATGGGCAGTGTTCCTGTGCAGGGGAGCAACAATGCACCACCGTGCAGTTTAGAGGTGTGCTATGCAGCGGATGGCCCTGAGTTTCAGGGGAGCTGAGGCCTCCAGAGCGCCCCACTAGCAACACCTCTTGTACCAGTACAGCAGATCAGCAAGGCAACAAACTGGTTGTCGTCCCAACAACTTCATGTCCAATTATGCCATTACACAGCAGGCCAGGGATGATGCAAGCTTCAGGACAGCTGTGCTATAGGCAGACCATCTGTAATGCTGTCCCACCTCCAAGGAGCATTTTGTGGATCACCAGTGTGGCAATGGAGATGAGCTGTGACTCAGAGAAGAAAAGGGTAGTTATTTACCAGTAATAGCCATTCTTTGAGATGTGCTGCTCCCATCCATTCTGCACCCATCCCCCATCCATGCTTTCAGAGTTGGTGGAAAGAAGGCACTGAGTTGACATAGGGCCAGCAGTGTCTCATAAGACACAGTATGCACACAGGGTTCCAGAGGGCACCCATCCTGGCTCTATGGGGTCTGCTATGGAAAAAAAAGCTTCTCGTGATCATGCATGGATGTGCATGCACAACTATATTGGAATAGATATGCATGGCACATCTCAAAGAATGACTAATATTGTTAAATAACTGCCCTTTCTGTATTTTAAGTCCAAGCCTATTTCTGACTAACACAATGCATTACAAACAAATGTAGAAGGCTGCTGCCTGGAATCACTGCTGGAAGGAGATCAGAAGGAGAAATGAGAAGAAAGAAGCAAGAAAGCAAAGAATGAAGCAAGCAGACTGGACATAGGTTAAAGGTGCCATGTCTCTGGACAACCCAGCTAACTGAGTCCTTGCTCTATGTCTAAGCCAAAGGTAATCCTTGGGTCAATGTTGACAGAGCAGAAGGACCTTTACAGATGACTAGAGGGATATTAGGAAAGCTCTGTAAATTCTAACTGTACGTGTGAAGGTATGGCTGTCAATAAAGCTGGATGCCTGTGATAAGAATGAGACCCTCCTGCCTCTGACTATCTATCCCATGACACTTTGCAAGTGCTTACTGAACGTTATAGGTTGTTAAGGATTTGTATTGTTAGTAAGATATATGTTACAGATTATTAAGTGCATACCATTAAGGATATTGAAATGTTAAATATTTTTATTTTATAACTGTTTCACCACAACCAAGAGGAGCACCAGCAGGTAAGCAAGGTAAGTTGAAGAGTATGTAATTGTTGTATGGATATTGCTGCTGTAGTTTATGACCTTAAAGAAAGTATTGCTAAACTGTAGATCTAAAGTAGAACGTGTAAAAAATTATTCATTAGTGTGTACACAGAGCAGAGACTCAAGCTGATTAAAAATCCTGGAGAAAGCTGTGTATAGAGGGGTAGCAGGAAAGCTTTGCAAGTTCTAAGTGTGTGTGTGAAGGTGTGCCTTTAAATAAAGTTTGATGCCTGTGATAAGAGTGAGACCCTCCTCCCTTTGAGTATCTGTTCAATGACCACCTTGCAACTGCTTCCTGAATGTTCTAGATTGTTAAGGATTGGTATAGCTTGATAAGAGATATGTTACAGATTATAAAGTGTACAATGTTAAGGATAATGAAATGTTGAATAGTTTTATTGTATAAATGTTTCAACACAACCAAGTGGAGCACCAGCAAGTAAGCAAGGTAAGTATAATAAGTAATTCTTGTATGGATATTGCTACTACAGTTGGGGTCTTGAAGGAACTGTACATGAACTTTAGATCTAAAGTCGACTGTTAAATGTACAGTGCTATAGCTGGGTTTACAGTGTTAAGCGGTAATGCGTTGTTAAAAATGTTTATTGTAGAACTGCTTCAACACAAGGAAGAGGAGCAGCAGCAGGTAAGCAAGGTAAATTTAAGCGTAAATCATTGTCAGATGGATATTGCCATGATCACTGAGTGCTTGAAGAAAGTATAGCTGAACAAGTAAAAAATTTCTCATTACAGTGCAGAGTGAGCAGAAACTCAAGCTGATTAATGATCCCAGGTAAAGGTTTGTACAGTGCTGTATTCTGTCCTAAATTATGTGTGATGCCATTGAAAAGGCCCGAGCCCGTGAAGGGACACAAAAGGAGGAGTAAGATGGGGAAAGCAGTGGATGTATAGGACAGGCCAGGTCATACAAATATTGTCTAGAAAGAATATCCAAGTCTGGATGTGAGGGCTGAGACAGAGAGGAAGTGAAAGATGACATGCAGGTAATGGGCCTGAGAACCTAAGAGAATGGTGGTGCTGTCCAGAGTGATCAAAAAGGGAGGTAGTGGGGAAGGCTTGGAGAAAAGTTGCAGGGCTCTGTTTTCTCCATGTTGAGAATGGAAAGACAGCTAGTGTCAGAGACAAGTCCCGCTCTGATTCCTCTGAAGTACTTTGTTGAGGTATCAAATACAAAAAATGTTTATTAAAAAGGGCTTCTTGTTTAATCTTATGGCACCTTATAGACCAATAGATTTCTTCGGGCATAAGCTTTCGTGGACTCCAACCCACATGCATCTGATGAAGTGGGTTGGAGCCCATGAAAGCTTATGCCTGAAGAAATCTGTTAGTCTATATGGTGCCACAGGACTCTCATTGTTTTTGCTGTACACAGACTAACATGGCTACTCCCCCCGGAAATTGTTTAATTTTTTTTTCAATCAACAGATAAATCAATAAAACACTCCAGATTGCTCATATACAGAGCTACAAATAACTAGTATTTTATGCACTGGCACCCTCTAGTGGTCCCTCAGCTTCAAGACCATACAGCAGCTCTCCAAATACTTTAGTGCTGTCTGCTGAGTGAAACAAACAAGAGGTCCTGTGGCTCTTTTAAAGACTAACACATTTATTCGCAAAGTGGGATTTCCTCCCACAAAAGCTCACACGATACTTATTCGCAAAGTGGGATTTCCTCCCACAAAAGCTCACACGATACTTATTCGCAAAGTGGGATTTCCTCCCACAAAAGCTCACATGATAAATAAATGTGTTAGTCTTTAAAAGTCCCACAAGACTCCCTGTCTTTTGGGATTTTTTCCCATGAAAGCTCATGCAAAAAATAAATGTGTTAGTCTTTAAGTGCCACAGAACTCCTTGTTTGTTTTACTGTCTGTTGAGTAGTTGAAAATAGTCCACCTTGTCCAGTGTGACTTACCTTCCCATGGAATGTACTTTATGGCACACTAATCCCAGTTTTATGACGACCCTTATTCAGAAAAGTGCTGAATGTCCACAGGGCCACTGACATCAATCGGGTGCTCCTTTCAGGGCCAGGATCAGTAAGGGCCTCATGATTCATAATAATCACCTTCATTCTGCTAAGGTGTACTGAGAATATTCAAAATGCCATCTCCACTTAGCAGCAAGAGTTTCAGCTTTTCCCCAAAGCACTGCTTCTAAATACTTGGAGACAAACCCAGCCATGCTGTAAGCAGCTAGAACTCCATGAAGTTCAATGTAGTCACATACACCTGGATGTCAGGGCTGGTCAGTGGCTGACCCAATTGAAAAAGAAGTGTTCCCAGCATGGTGGAGTCTGAAATAGCAAGGGATGTCTTGAGGGTGCACTAGCAGTGGGGAGTGAGCATAGAGCTGGGACAGGAAAAGTAAAACTGGGTTTTGCAGGTCAGCAGTGACGTACCTCAGTAGAGACCTGGGACGGGGTGAGTCCTGGGCGTGGAATAACAAGTCATGGTACTCTTCAGGACTGAGGTGCATTGGCCTAATTTATGGGGGAGGGACTCATTTGTACTTCATACATCCTCATAGTGACTCTGCTCTTCAACCTCCAAACATACATTTCAGAGTTTGAGCCAATTCCCATTCACCTCACTCCTGCACATAATTCCAGGGATTTTCACAAGGATTAGCAGTGGGAGGAAGGAAAAGAGGATAAAGTCCTCTCCCATTGAGGTCTGGAACAAAACGCCCACTGACTTGAATGAATGCAGGTCCAGGCCTGAAAAACATGAGGGAAGTTTAGAAGAAATTAAGCCCCATTTCTGGTTGAAATCAGCAACGGCTGACATAGTAACTTACCTGTTGGTTACTCATTGCCTCAGCTAGTCCCATAAAACAATGAGCCATGCAGGAAGAATCCCTATTTTCTGACTGTTGTTCTGCATACTCAGAAATTCAGCAAAGGAACAAAGCCTTGACCCCAGTTTATCAGACTTACTTGACATTGAACTACAATAAAAATATTACAGATCTGATCTTATAAACGAGGAAGGGAAAGTGCTGTGCATTTCTGATCACGAGACGCCTCTTCACAGACTCTCCTCAAGGTAAGAAGCACAACACACTACCTCAAGAAAAAAGAAGTCTCCTTCCAGCAGTAATTTTCCCTTGCTAGGAAAGAATAATTTCAAAGGAAGGGTCTAGAGGTTTAAAGGCCCAGTCACTTCTATTTAATGTGGAGTACAACTCACAAGAAAATAATACAATTTCCTGGTCAGAGACAACCCTGTCCATCAGCTGTAGAGTCACCTTCTGGGGGGATTTTATTCAGAACGGAGTGATAGCAATGTATAATAATCCCATGCTGGCAGTATTAAAAGACCCATGACTCTCTATTCAACAGATCCCAGCTGGGGAAGATCTGAGATGGCCCAGAAGAGCATTCTACCAGTCCTTTCTGGAGTACCTCTCCTCGCAGTTTTACTTTTGCCAGGTCTAGTCACAGGTAACCAATGAAGAAAAGCTGCAGAGTCTTTGTCTGAGCTTCTTACTATCTCATGAAGCTCTGCTTGGCACCCATCACTTAAGGGGCCACTGCTGGATCCCTACATTTCTGGTATTTTAGTAATTGTTCCTAAATAAGTTACATGCATAAAGAACCTATCTGTTCAATATGATATTGTAAGCAGCCAGGACAAGATGAAGAAGCTTCACCATTTTAAAAAGTGTCATTCACACTTAATGGAACTGGTGAATTCAGAGGATACACAAAACAAAGGATGGCATTTTTTGAATAAGTGAAAAATAAAAAGTTGGCATGCTTTAACTGTCTAGTACTAAAGAAGAAAATAATGGTTACAGGTTATTGTGGCTACGAGCTGAAATGCCATTGTATTTTAAACTAACTTTTTCAGTTCATTAGGTCATAATGTGAACTGGAGTCTTCAGTTTTGGAAATAAATGACAATTTATTTCCTAGAGATTATTTTTTCCTTGAGAACATCCTTAGGCACCAAGCTAAGAGCCATACTTCTGTCTGTGTACAGCATAATCCTACTGAAGCCAATGCAGATGTAGTTGAGGATCTAACTGCCCAGTTATACTCACAAGTGCAACTTGAGACAATACAAAAAACAAGCACATAAAACTGTGAGCAGGAAAAATGGATGTGAAAACTGGGAACATATAATATTTTAGGGAGTGTGGAGTATTTATCTTTGTTGTTTCTTTTTGAAGTAAGAGCTAATATATTATCATGAAAGATGGTGGTTGCTCGTGATTTTTTTCTTCACAGCCTAGACTCCTGTACCCATGCAGGGTCAGTGGCAGTTTCACGGCTCTGTGTCTGCTTGTGCCTAAGATAGGCACTTTTTTTTGTCTGGCTTTATAAATCTAAATGAATAAAACAAAAGTTGTGCATGAAAAATTGTGGTTGCTCTTTTAGAAGCTATTTAAGAGCATGTAGTCATTAGATTTAAGACTGACAACTCCATTCTTAACTTGTTCTCTTGGGGATAGGCATTGTAAGAGTGGTCTGATAATTATTAATATTTTCCTGGCCTGTGCAAAAGATACAGCTTGTGAAACCTAATGTGTTAATTTCCCCTTACTCCCTTCCCAGGTGTGGAACTGGTTATAAATAATAACTCTGATAGTAACCAAAGACTAGCCACAAAGCCTGGCCTTGAAGAGTCCCTGTGGTGCACTGTACGGAACAACAGCAAGGCAGAGGAATTAAGATGGTACCGAGGAGATGGGACTGTGAATGTGAAAGATGGAAATAAAATCAATACTAGTAACATCTGTATAGCTCCAGTCTCTGAGAGCGACAATGGAGTCAGTTTTACGTGCAAGCTGGTGCGGGACCAGTCTATTCGGATCTCGGTGACTCTGGATGTCCAGTGTGAGTTGATGGGAAGGGTGATTATGCAAAATAACTGTGGCAGAGTGAGATCACTGGGTTTAGCATACTTGTTGGTTGCTCACTAGTTGATTGGCTAGAGTTCTGGGAGGTTTTTGCCTTCCTGTAGCATGGGGCATGGCTCACCTGCTGGTGACTTCTCTGTATCTTAAAGTCCTTAAATCATGCTTTGAGAACTTTAACAACTCAGTCATAGGTTAGAGGCTTATTGCTGGAGTGGATGGGTGAGGTTTTATGGCCTGCATTTGTGCAGGAGGTCAGACTAGATGATCACATTGGCCCCTTCTGACCTTAGAGTCAATGGCTATGTCTACATCTAACTGCTTAGTTTGGACTTGCTTAGTTCGAACTAAGCAGTTTGGAGTTAGTTCGAGCTAACTGCGGTTTTTTTAGTTTGAACTAACTTTTTAGTTCAAACTAAAAAAACATGCCTAGTTCAAACTAAAAGTTAGTTCGAACTTATTTACATCAAACTAGCATGACTACATTGTGCTAGTTCGAACGAAGAGTTAAAAAAAATTTTAGTTCAAACTAGGCAAAGCCTAGTGTAGACAGGGACTAATGGACTAATTTGCTAGTGTAGACATAGCCTATCAGTCTATAAGTTCAGATCCAGCTGTTTTACACTCTTGTGCCTTGTCTTCACTAAGAAAAAGTGTTAGTGCATCTTAGATGTTTGCTAATGGGTTAAAATTCTTCTTTTTCCTAGTACAGGCAAGACTTTTAAACCTGATCCCAATTTTATTGAAATCAATGGGAGCCTTTCAGTTTTCTTCAGTGGGAGCTGGATGAGGCCCTTAATTAAGAAGTAGCTTTTCTAGATATTGTTGCAGCCCCCCTCCCCCCACACAATTCCATATAAAAAGAGAGGGGAACAAAGGAATCAGAGCACAAGAAATACCCATCTCCCTATGCCAGCTTCTGTGCTGCAGTGACCATTGATGGATGCTACAGAGGAATATGTAAAATCTTCATCATGCACCTAAACTCCAAACTCCAGCTAGTGATTGGCCTATGCCTTGAACCAGGACAAAAGACTGCTTTTGGCTATGTCTTCACTGCAAAAAACAAACAAACAAACAAACAAACAAAACAACAACAACAACAGTGGGTGTTTACAGTGGAATAACTAACATGTTGGCCATAGCACTATCAAACCCTAGGAGAAATATTGCACTCTAGCTTTTAGCATGACGTAGTAGGTGAGCTCAGCCATGGATGGGAGATGTAGGATTGACTTTACCTAGCTACAGTATGGTAAAAGCTACCTGCCCCTTGACTCCAGTAGCACTTTGCAGCATGTTGTTCAATATGCATTAGATATTATGCATAAAAACCCAGCTTTTAGTCAGTGAAAAGGCTGAAAGGTGATGCCTGAAACTCTTATGACATAAAAGGTCATCAACTATGCCTCCAGATGGAAGATGTCATTGGATCAATTTCATCCCTCTCCTCAGTGGTGTCCATTCCCCTCCCATTTTGTCTGTCTCCATGTCTTCTGCTCTCAATGTATGGAGTTCCAACAGTGCTTAGCAGTACCTAGGACAGCTATTAAACAAAATTAATTCTGATCCCACAATTCATCCAGTTTAGATTTCACACTGTAATATTTGATTTTAGGAGAGAATGAAATGTAACACCAGTCCAGCTCTTAGGAAAGATTACCAAAAATTGTAGCAGGAAAACTATTTTATGGCAAAGTTTTGAAAGGTAACCAGAACTCCCTTTTAAAATTGTGTATGGAAATTACTGTTCAAAATGACAATTGCACAGTTTATTCCAGTAGTGTAGTGAAGGATTACAGAACTGCTAGGCATCATGATCATTATTTGTACATGCATGATATATGTTTAAAGGGAACTCCTTTTCCCTTAACTAGCAAGCAAGTGTTTGTAGTACTACTAGTTTTATAATTAAAATAATTGGTTGTTGTGAACAGATCCCCCTCGCATAACTGGGAAAGACCTTCTCCCAGTAGAAGAAAAAAATGATGTGACGTTGACTTGCAATGTGAATTCCAACCCTCAAGCCAGAATGGAGTGGTATAAAGATAGCAACAATGTGACACTGGAGAAAGATCGCTATCAGATATACCAAACTAGTACAGTTTTCCAGCTGTCCATCAAGAAAGTTCAAAAATCTGACAATGGGACATACTCTTGTGTGGCTACATCTGCTCTTGGAGTGGAAAGAAAGGAGTTCCACCTGATAGTTGAAGGTAATAGTATGAGTGTGCATGATGCAACTAAGTGTGCATCAGCTTTAGTCACCTAACTGGTTAATAATTAAACTCTACAGCAGGATTACATGCTTTTCCGGTTCCACCAGTTATTTAACACTAATTGGGGTGGGTAATCTGAAGTAGCTGCATATCACCTACCTCCTGATCTCTTTAAGCCAGATGTGAACATTAGAACTTTCAAAGCATTCCAGTCCCTTCTTGAAGTTCATGCTCATTGGCCAACTTGAATCCCACTGGTCATTAGTTGCCCTGAGCAAAATGTTATACTTCATACATACTGCAGTGAGGTCGGTATTGTGCCAGTGAAGAGCCCTAATTAAGTCATCCGGGCTCTGTGCTGTCACAGAAGTGTGGATACATTGGCAGCATCAGGGCACTTGATTATAAGCACGTTGGGGAAGGCACTGTCTTTTCTTTCAGGTTTGCATGGTGCCCAGCACAATTAGACTGATGATGACTCCAGCATCCTGACACTATTGCAGTGCAAACCATCTGTAATAATTTGTTTGCTCCTCCTTGGAATTCAGGAGAACTCAGAGCAGAGTGGTGATAAACAAGATATGAACTAAGTAGGGCAATGAAACATATATGCTTTGGCTAGCAGCTTGGAAACAGGGCAGGCTGACACAGAGCTCACATGCTGAGTGGAAGAAACACTGAAGTATAATCATTAATGAAGTATAATCATTCATTAGACTCTGTGCATAGATAGAGTGATTCAATCCAGGCCCTCTGACTGCTTATTAAATTTTAATTAAGCCCCACCCCTTCCCTTTGAAGGTGATACTACTAACCTACCCCTTCATTTTCTTATTTGCACAAAAATATGAGGAAATTTCCAAAGGGGAAAATAAGAGGATATATTTGAATTGTATCAATGTACAGAAGGAACAGGTGCCATAGTGGAGCTCTGCTGCTTATGTTTCCACAACCGTCTTGGGCTGCAGCTTTGCACTCCTCATTCCAAGAAATAAATTGTTTAATGGCTGCACTCGAGGTTTGACACATGGCTCCCTACAAGCTCTCTTCTGGCCCTAGAACTATTGTCAAGCCAACTGTGCTGGCAGTGTCAGGTAACACTACTGCACAGCTGCTTAACCTGACTGTTTCCATGGCCTGATGGCGTAGCTTGAGAACCTGCTGTAATGGCCACCATTTAATATTTCTAGTTAGTCCAGTAAAAGTGTGTTGCTGGTTCCTTTTCAGTGTTAGAAACACAGATATTGAGATAATAACTGACATAATGGCATAAAGTTTGTGTTTGATACGAAGCTGGAAGGGGTTGCAAGCACTTTGGAGGAGAGGATTAAAATTCAAACTAATTTGGACAAATTGGAGAAATGGTCAGAAGTAAATTGGATGAAATTCAATAGAGACAAATGCAAAGTGCTCCACTTTGGAAGGACCAACCACTTGCACACATACAAAATGGGAAATGAGCGCCTAGGAAGGAATACTGCAGAAAGGAGTCTGAGGGTTGTAACAGATCACAAGCCAAATATGAGTCACCAGTGTAACATGGTTACAAAAAAGAAAAAAGGGAAATATCATTCTGGGATGTAATTGCAGTAGTGAAGTAAGCAAGACACCAGAAGTAACTGTTTTGCTCTACTCCACACTGATTAGGACTCAAATGGAGTCTTATGTCCAGTTACAGGTGCCACGTTTTAGGAAAGATGTGAACAAATTGTAGAAAGCCCAAAGAAAAGAAACAACTATTAAAGGTCTAGAAAACATGACCTATGATTGAAGACTGAAAAAAAAATCGTTTAGTCTGGAGAAAAGAAGCTGGTGAGGGGACATGATAAAGAGTTTTCAAGTACATAAAAGATTGTTACAAGGAGGAGGGGAAAATCATTCTTTTTAGCCTCTGAGGATAGGCCATTAAGCAGTGGGCTTAAATTTGTAACATGAGTGGTTTAGATTAGACATTAAGAAGAACTTCCTAACAGGCAGGGTTGTTGAGCACTAGGGAGGTTATGAACCCCCCATACTTGGGAGATTTTTAAGAGCAGGTTAGACAGACACCTGTCAGGGATTGTCGAGATCAGGGGTTCCCAACATTTTCTCTGCTGTGGCACATCTTGCTACCTTTCATTAATTTGAGGACCACCACTGTATAGTTTCCAAATGAACCCATGAATATTAATGGATCAATGAGCCAATCCAGACCTCTTTTGAGTAGTTTTTAAAAAAAATTGTGGCACATCTGCTCAGACCTGATGGCATACCTGTGTGCCGTGGCACACTGGTTGGGCAACACTGGTCTAGATAACACTTAGTCCTACCATGAGTCCAGGGGACTGAACTAAATGACCTTGCAAGGGCCTTTCTAGTTTTACTTCTGTATATCGTGCATTACAACAGTTTCTGTACTCAGTTTTTAGCATAATTCAAGTCACTGTGCTGACAGGGACAGGAAGAAACCACTTGATCTTTTTTGGAAGGCTCTAAAATGGCTTGTTTTACAGAAGTGTATCAGTCTTTCTAGTAATAAATTGGGTATTTATTACCTCTTTCAACAGATAAAAAGCCTGTTTTCCCCTTGGAGGCCGTTATTGCTGCAGTTGTGGTGGTTTTACTCACTATAATTTTTGGAATTGTGGCTCGAAGAGAAAAAATATTTAAGGTAATAAAGCAGGGGTGGCCAGACTTGCGGAACTCAAGAGCGACACAAGCTGATTATTAAACCTTCAAGAGCCGCACTGAGGCATATAGCCATATTTTAACTACTCCAAAATTGCTAAGTTTAAAATTCATTGCATGCTTTAATTTTTCCATAAAAAGAGGGCAAATATTGACCTTACTAATGTCAGATTCTAATAATTACTTAAGGTTACCATGAATACTAGGCCTGCCTATACAGTAAAAACAGCTTCTCACCACTGTCCTGACCATGCCACTGCTTCTTTTTCTTTGAAGAGCCACATGTGGCTCGTGAGCTGTAGTTTGGTCCTGCCTGTAATAAAGCATCAATGAAACAGAAAACATGATAATGCTCTCAGCATAGCTACTGTTAAGAAAAAACTCTGTTTAATCTCGCCATTCTTTTTTGGGTGGGGGGATGAGAGGTCTAATACAACACTTGTCAAGCTTCTTGGACTTAGAAATGAATCAGAATAGGTGATATATACAGTTCATATAATGCCAGTGGCAGTCTTAGGCAATTGGGGGCCCTAGGCAAGGGTCATTTATGGGGCCACCATAGGCCCCCAATGCCACCCTCACCAGGCCACCAGGCCCCTGCTGCTGCCCTAACCGCCCCCCCACAGTCCCAACTCCCTCGGGGAAGGGGCAGGGGGACACAGACCTCCCAGGTCTGAGGCTGTGCCACCCACCTGCCTGCCCGGCCTGGCAGCAGTGCTTCCCACATACATCCAGCCGGCCGCACCTCCTCAGGGGGAGGAGAGAGGCCAGTGCAGCACTGCGGCTTGCTGGCAGTGGGGCCCCCTGGAGCGGCCCGCTCTGGAGAGTTTGGGCTGCTTCACCCCCAGCCACGCCAGGCCTGAATAGAGGCTGCCTGGCCTCCAGGTCCTGGATCAGGCCTGTTCAGGCCTGGGGTGGCTAGGGGTGAAGTGGCCTGAACTCTTCGGAGCTGGGTTAGGGTTAGGGAGGCATGGTTGGCTGAGGTAGGTGAGGAGTGCTGCTCTGTTCCAACTGCAGAGATGCCCGCTGGGCAGGTGGGTGGCGCATCCGCTGGCCCGGGCAGTCCACAGTCCCCCGCTCCCCCACCAGCCAGCAGTACAAGCCCTAGGGTAAGTGAAGCAGGCAACCGCTACAGGGCATCCTGACTGCTCAGGGCCCTAGGCAACTGCCTGCTTTGCTTACCCCAAAAGCTGCCTCTGTATAATGCAGATATGTACACTCTAACATATGACTCTCTCTAAGGGGGGGAGAAGTGCACAATATGTGTATGTTGTTATGAGAGAAGATAATGAAATCTGCCATATACAGAAATTACATGAACTCTAAATCATCACCCTGCTTCCTATTCATTCTGTGATATCCTGCATGAATGACAGCCTAAGTCCGTGCAGTAGTCCTGTCAAAGTTTGTGAGCTATGGCAAAGTCAGGCTGGATTATGAGAAGGTAGACTTCTAAGTAAAAATGCCTGTTGGGTTTTCAGAAGATAGCTCTCCTCTCTCAGAGCTTTTACTGGTCTCATGCACTCAGCCGGGCAGCAGACGTGCCTTCTTTCACACATCAGGTTGGAACCTTTTCCACCCAGGGCATTTTTCACAAGAGTACAGGTGTTGTCCTGTCTGCTTTCTAGTTTGGGAAATCAAGTTACATTTAACTAAATGACTCAGTTAATGCCTGCATGTCATTTTGAAAAACATTGTTTTCAGTATTACTATTAATGTAATTGCCCTGCTATTGTCTGTCTGATACTGTTGCTCTATTCCAGAGGTCTCAAACATGTGGCCCATGGGCCGCATGCGGCCCCTAAGCTATTTCCTGAGGCCCACAATGACACTATCATTACCGATATTTGCAATATTGTTATATGAAAAGGTTTCAGTGGTGCGGCCCTCTGGCTAACACACTAGTCCTCTTGTGGCCCTGGAGGTGCTTGGAGTTTGAAACGCCTGCTCTATTCTGTTTTTAAAACTGTTGCCTCCCTCCCCAGAAGTGGCTGCACATCAGTGAGGAAAAGGGGAGGTGAAGTGATTCCTGTATATTGCTTTGGGGCCAGATGGGATGAAGGATCTGTACCAATATAAATTATGAATATACTTACCCAGTAAGGTCTTTCATTCAGAAGTACAATATTGACAAGGTTATGTCATTTGTGTTTATTTTTAGTGTTTCAAAAAAACAAAAGAAACACCCAGTGAAACAGCACTGTAAGTATTTGAGTCAATGATTTTTATATAAGTAGCCTCTTGTAAATGGATTTTATAATGAAAGCCCTTCTGCCGAGTTCCTGCTTATGTGTTTTATTCTCTTAACAAGAATAAGTGGGATGCAGCATTGCCAATAAGAAAGTCCATAAGAGGACACCTGCAGTCTCTTTCTTCTCCCCTTATCTCAGTGATGCTTTGTGTTGTACATTATCAGATGCTTAAGGGACCATTTCCTATCCTTTGTCAGTTATAATCAGTGTACCAAAAGGTGCTGCTAAGAGGAAGGCTATGCAAAATAAAAACTGAGGGGAGGAAGCATAGTTTAATGGCTAGAGAAGACACTGACTTGCTGACTGATGGAGGGGAAGTCATCTAATTTTACATGTTTCCCTCTCTGTAGAAGAATATAAAATGGAAACACCCTTGCCTCACAGCAGTATTGAGGCTTAGTCAACTAATGTTTGTAAAGCAACTTGAAATCTTTGGGTGAAAGACATTGAAGAAATACAAAATTATTAAGACAGTTACTATTAGTAAACACCATGGGTGTGAGTTAATTAGTTCCAGGTAAAAAACACTTCATGAGCAGATCTGAAACATGCAGAATGTATTGGGTACCAGAGACCAATATTTTCCTTCTTTCAGGTAGCCTTGGTAGCCCACATGAAACAAGAAGATACTAGGATGAACTAAAAATGACCAACATCAGGTCTTCTTTGCTGTCAAAGCAGATGCAAAACAATGCTCCAAAAATATTATTCTGGTCAGCTGCCTGCACCTCCCCTTTCACTGTTGTACAGTACTTAAACAATGTTTCTTACAACCCAGTAGGAGCACCAGCACAGAGAACCCAGGAGTACTCATTGCAGATCATCCAGTTTGTGGGTCGGCCCATAGATAACTATAGGGTGAGCTCTTGGAATTGAGAGCAAAAGTTGTCTCTTGTAATTTGCCTCTCTGCTACATTTTTTGGACATGCACTTCAGAGTACCTCAGATTGAATTCATCCCACTTTGTCTTACCTCTATCCTTTTCATTTTATTCTAGGTGACGAAATCCTGATGTTATTGTGTGTGCCAAAGAAGCACCATCTGTACAGGATATAAATTCATATGTTAAGGGATGGAATTAGTCATTTTGTATTGCAACTGTTATTCTAGTTCCTTCTGTTCCTTCTCTATTTATTTGTTACTTTATGTGATGATCCTTTCAAAATGTAAATGTTTCTTTAAGTAAGTTGATTATATTCTACTGCTTTGAACTCATTCATACTGGGGATGGGCAGAGGCGATGGATGCGTTTCTTCCTTTTGCTATGCCACCGTTTTTATTCCAAAATGATGTTTGCATGTACTGAGGATCATTATTTCTTAAGAGTTTGTCTGTTCCTGGTGTTTAGCACCAGTGAAGATCACAATGAGTTGCTATGGAAATGATTATGGTGTCACACACCGAAGTCATGATTTTATCCTGTTTTCACACAATTGAATCTGCATATCAGTTCCAATTCTGCAGTTTGTCTTTGAAGTCTTGATGTGTTACCCATTTGCTTTGGTACAGCTGTTAATAAACAATCAACAGAGTAATTAGGAAAACTGAAGTACTCAGCAATTGGTTTTTGAATGTTGTGATTTCTGATGTCAGTTATGTGCCCATTTACTTCGTGCAGAGATTGACCTGTTTGTCCAACATATAAAGTGTGGGGGCATTTTTGGCACATGATGGGATAAGTCACATTGGTGGATGAACAGGTGAATGAGCCCTTGATGGAGCAGCTGACTTGATTAGGTCCTATGATGGTGCCTTTTGTGCAGTTATGTGGACAAAGTTGGCAACGAGGTTTGTTGTCGGGGTATGTGCCTACTTTAATGTTTCTGTTGTTAGGTCTGTTGTTGCTGGTGAGTATCTGTTTATGGTTAGGAGGCTGTCTTTAGGTGAGGAGAGGTCTGTATCCAAAGGCTTGAGAGCATGAGCGGTCATCTTTTAGAATAGGCTGTAGGTCCTTAATGATCTGTTGTAGAGGTCTGACTTCAGGTTGTATGCGATGACCAGTGGCTTTCTGTTGTTTTCTTTCTTGGGTTTTTTCTGGAGCAGTTGACTTTGGGATACCTACCTAGCTGAGCACTTCAATCTTCCTAATCACTCTGTCAATTGTTTGTTAACAGCTATGCTCAAGCAAATGGGTAACACATCAATAATTCAAAGAGAAACTGCAGAATTGGAACTGATATGCAGATTTGATTCTGTGAAAGCAGGATTAAATCGTGACTATGGATTCTTTTCCCATTACAATAGGTGATTTGACCTCACCTTGTTCTATGTACTGTTCCCCAGTATTTGAATCTTACCAACTGCTTTGATTTGCTGCTGTTACAATATGACCTGATCTCATGACTTACACTTCCTTGCATTTATTTTCCTCCCACTCTGTAAGTTCCCCCATCTTCAAAGCGTCTGACAAAGTGGTATTTTCTCCCATGAAAGCCCATGCAATAAATAAATTTGTTAGTCTTTAAGTGCCACAGGACTCCTGTTAGTTTTGATGAACTAGACTAAAACAGCTACTCCTTTGGAACCATAGACACTTCTCATCCCTTGAGGTTGTCTTCTAGCCAGCATTGAGGCATCTTGGTATAGCAGCCAGCACTGCTCTTGCCTCTGCTGTACCCCTTTGTTTGCTACAAGGGATTCAAGGGCTTGGAGCAGGCATTCTAGCAGCATTCACATACACTCTAAAGCAAACAATGGTTTTAGCATAAATTATCCAGGAATAAAATTGAGGGGGGGTCTTCTCCCTTTCTCCACTGAATATGATGTACCAGCAGAACATTTTTCACAAGAATCCAACAAACATTTAAAGAATTGTCACAATTTTATTCTGTATTCTACTGAAAATTTCAACATGCCTTATGTGCACTAAATGAATTCCAGTCTCTCATGAGCAAATATCCTTCTCAGAAAGTGGAAAGATGCTGTTACACAACAGGAAGGTGTTTCTCAACCAGTGTAAAACTGACTCTGTCCTTGACTGATGCAGTAATAGTATCCCTACCAATTTAACATTAACTAGCTTTCAGGGAACATTGTGGCATAATAACTTCAGTATAAACAAATGCTCTTTATTACACCCAATAATTTAAAATGATTTCTGTAGAGTGAGTAATCCCATTTACATTTACTTCTTTGCCTTATATTACAGAGGTAGAAGCCTAACTAGCTATATTTCAGTACAAGATAGAAAAGTGGTCTCTATATAAATGCTGTTTTGAATTTATAATGCGTTTATTTGGGCCTGAATTGCAGAGATACTGAGAACCTGCAGCTCCTATTAATCTTAGTGAGGGCTGTAGATATTCTCCTGAAAAGCCAGACTTAATTCCAAAGCCATCAACTAGGTGAAATCTTGGGATTCTGTTCAGAGAAATGACAGAAGGGTTCTTGGCCAAGTGGAAGGGTTCCATTCTCCCAGTGCACTGCAGTTACATACTGTTTAAGGTCTTGCTGTGCTCCAGCATGTAGGGGAGTTTTGGGAGCAAGATCAGACCAATGGGTCTGTGAAAAAACAGAATACTGATCTATTCACTCCTGGAAATGCAAGTGCAGCAGCCACAGGGCCTACCTTGGTACTGAGACTGTAGTAATTGTTCTGCAGGTTGCTCTGTTGCCACTTCTTCATGCCAACCTCCACCACCCAGACTGGTTATGACATAGGCTGTTTACTGCAGACAAAATTTATCTCTTCCTTCATCTATCATTAATTTAAACAGAAATATTGAAATAAGATGTTTCAGGATGACAGGGAAATTTATTAGCAGCATGTTCCTGACACATCAGCTAAACTGCACAGTCTAGTGCAGTGGTCATCAAAGTTTGGGTCACGACCCAGTAGTGGGTCACAGACCTGCAGGTACTGGGTCGCCGGCAACAGAGATGTGGGGGAAGGGGGGGAAGAGAGGTGGCTGCCTCTTGCTTATCTGCAGCCTGTTGTAACATAGTATCAGCCTTCAGTAGAAAGCATTGAGACAAATGCCAGGGATGTGAGTCGTTAGGATTAACAAATGAGGTGTTAATTGTTGTTCAATCTCTCTGCCTCCTCTTCGAGTCAGTATCTCTTTGGGCTTCTCTCATTCATATGTAAAGGACTGAGGTCACTGGCAAGCAACCTTTTATGTTTTTTATCAACAGACCCAATGAAGAAAAGAAAGAAACTTTGTA
Source organism: Podocnemis expansa (assembly GCA_007922195.1). Classification (NCBI taxonomy): domain Eukaryota; kingdom Metazoa; phylum Chordata; order Testudines; family Podocnemididae; genus Podocnemis; species Podocnemis expansa. Next base: position 29,549,686 of record ML681971.1, read on the forward strand.
CACCCCCTTATGCCACCCTTTCTAGGATCTGGGGATTGCAGTTATTTTTGCAAATTAGGGCTTGCCGCTTTTTTCTGTGGGCTGAGAATTCCCTTGCTTGCAACAACAGTTATAACTTGTAGTTTTTAATAAAAACTCTTCCCAGAGATTTTTTGACTGATAATTAAAAAGAGAAGAGAAAAGCAAACTGTTCTAGTAGGAACCTGTGTTAGAAAGTATGATATTTTTTCTACAGTTAGAAAGCCTATGTAACAGAATAAAATCCAGCTCAAGGATGGATCTGTGAGGAGGAGAAGTTTAAGCTGTACACAGACCTTGCCTTGAAGGAGGATGCCTTTACCTTACTGCAGAACAAGGTAGAGGTCTGTAGTGCACTAAAGCTCACCACTGCCTCCGGTCTCAATGGCAGCCCAGGGAGTTCTGGGAAACTACTGCATCCCACAGCAGAGTGAAACTGTGAAGCAATGCAGGTTATAACAAGGTCCCAATCTAAAGGGGAGTGGATAGCCCTGTTGTGTTGCTGCCTTATGCACACTGAGAGAAACAGGTGTCACTAGGGCTGTGTTCACACAGCACTCTTATTTCAAAACAACAGAGGCTGTTTTGAAATAAGAAATGCCCTGTTCACACGACGCACAGTTGTTTCGAAACAACGGCACCCGTTGTTTTGAAACAATGGTGTTGTTTCGAAACAACTTAAACCCCATGTGGAGACGAAACAATGTTGTTTCGAAACGATTGTTTTGAAACAATGCCGTCCGAACATGTTGTTTCGAAACAGCAGTGACTTGTTTCGAAATAACAGTTGCCTGAAACTGCTATTTCGCTTTGAGCTTTTTTCCTTAATTCGAATTAACAAACTTAATTCGAATTAAGTTATTTCGAAATAAGGCATTATTTTGATACAAGTTGTTTCGACACAACTTGTATCGAAATAATGCCTGTGTGTGAACACAGCCTAGGTCAAGCAGAGAGGGATAGTACCCATCCATTTGCAATACTGTGAACAATTGTGTGTTCATAGAAACTCATGCAGACACAGGGGAGCAGATGAAGAGCAGAGGTGAAAGTGGAACCCAGAGGGGCTGCTTCAGTTCCTCGGATTTGGCAGTGGATAAGGGAGCAAGACCTGGATGGACTTGGACAGGCTCAGCAGCAGACAGGATCTTCCAGGACATTTCTTTCCAGCCTGGCACTGGCTCTCTTCTTCTCCTCTTTCAGCACCTCCATCTCATTTCTCCAACCAGTCCCCCCCCATTTGTAAGTCTCTCCCACACATACACTCCAGGCTACTACATACAACTTTAGAGACTTGACATACTTCTTGATTTGAGATTGGAGCATGGCATGTAGGGTCACCCTCTGCTTGTTCCATGTAGGCAATCAAACTGGATGTGTATATTTCAGAGATGGAATAGAGGCCTCAAGAGAAAGGATGAAAGCCATGAGTGATTCCCACCCCCTTCAACCCCTGCAGCCATGGTCACTGTTCAATTTTCTGGCAGCAGCCACTTTTTTTCAGTGGAGGCAACTGCCACATGGCAGAGGGGTCTGGGGCTGGTGCAAAGGAAAAAAGTTTGACAACCACTGGTTTTGTGAAATACTTCGCTTGTGAACAAAGAACCTCAGCTCCAGACATAATTGTGCTGTCATGGGCAGGTTTCTCCTTAAGTACTCAGGAAAAAAAGCTTAGGAAAACTATTAAACAAGAAAAGGAGAATCAAATATAATATACATCTACCTACAAGAGATACAAGCTTATAATTTGTATCCCACATATTATCTTCCTTCTCAAAACATTATTGCACTCACGGAACTACTCATCCAAACCACCAGCATTGTGCAAGGTTCAGAGACTGTCTCTAGTGCCTGGGACTTAACTCCCAGATGAAGCCTCTGATGACCTTGCACCAGGGCAGTAAGTAGAATTTTTGGCGCCTGGGGTAAGCAGCCCCAGACGCACCCCCTCCCCCACCATCCCTGATCCGGATCCCCCCAGCCTGCCAATGGCTGTGAAAACTTCCCAGCCACTGCCAGAGGTGGTGGGAAGCTTCTGCCACCGCTGGCAGGCCAGGGTGGTGGCTGGGGATGGATATGGATCCTCCTGGCCTGCTGTGGTAGTGGCTTCCAGCGGTGAGCCCCAGCAGTGCCAGACATCCCAGGCGCGGAATCTTAGAGGGCACAGGGGACGGATCCAGCTCCCCACAGCAGCTGGCGATGGGTCCAGATCCATTCCCAGCTGCTGCTGGGAGCCGAATCCTTCCCCTGCGCCCTTCAAAGTTCCATGCCTGGGGCACTGCCCCGTTCACCCTGCCCCAGTTACAGCCCTGCCCTGCACCTGTACAGATGAAGAAAGCTGAGGCAGAGCTCCTCCTGCCTGAAAGCAATCAGGGGCTAATGGCTGACAATAAGGCGATAGAGACTGCTTAACATGCAGAAGGTCCTGGGTTCAATTCCCAGGGGGTTGGACTCGATGATCTCATGAGGTCCCTTCCAGCCCTATGATTTGACTTGACTTGACTTAAAAGTGGCTTACAGAGCTACCAAAGGGGTTGAACTGAAAGGTTAACAGAGAAAAGTTACTACAGCAACCTTAGACTGGTGCTATCCCCACTGCAAGGAACTGGGTTTGCTAGTGTAGAGAAGGGATTTTGATTTCCTTTTCAAAACTCTGGAAATTTGTTCACAAGACTTTGAAGGAAACCCTGACAATGAACAAACACTTCTATGAAAGCTCATGCAATAAATAAATGTGTAAATGCATTTGAAAGTGCCACTAGACCCCTTGCTTGTTTTACTTGGAAGGAAGAAGAGGTCTGTGAAGTGCTCTGCTGCTGGACTGGCCAAGCAAGCCCGGCCAGCCCTACTTCTGTACCAGCACAAGCCCTGGCTGTCCTAGGGACAGCTGGGAATGGGGATGTGTCATCTTCCTGTCCACGAAGAGCTCATGCTGCCAAGCTCCCATGCAGATTAAAGCTAAGGCTGGGTGGGAGTGTTTTTTTGGCATCCCTGCCCACCCCACAGCTAATTGTCAGCATAACTGAGGTCGCTAGGCACCTGCATATAGTGGGGCATTTCCTGCTGCCCAGTGCTTGGGGGCAGCGTTGCCAACCCTGCATTTTAGTTTTTACTGACATAAAGATCTGAAGTTGATGTTTTTAGTGACACACTAATTTTTTTACAGACATCACTACAATTAACGTAGACAATACCATAATGTCACTGAAGTGCGCACTCACTCGCACAATTCTGTACACAGGAATTTGGATTCACACAGCTGTTTCAGCTGCATGTGCACTAACAAGAAATGATAAAGTCGTGATCACTCTAGTTTGATGATAGAAGGAGTGAGCCTGAATGATGCTAACCAGCGTCAAAATACAGTCTATTTTATTTCTACCTAATTTAACGGACCTTTTCATGTATTTACAGATTTACCCCCAGGGACGAAACTGCACATCTTTGACTGAGGGGCCATAAACGCACTGAGGGTGGGCGCCTTAGGTGCAGCCAAGAAGAAAGCAGGGCTGGTCCGGCAAGGCAGCAAGCAGAGGTCCTGACTTTCCGGGGACCGGCACTGGGCGCGCCCAGGGCTGTCGCTCACGCCGCTTCCCGCCCTTTCGGCTGCCGGGCTCCCTGGGCGGAGACACCCGCCGGAGAAGCTGCGAGTGACCTCATGAATATTCATGAGCCCCTGCGGCACTGACTCGTTTGTCGGGGAGCCTCGGTCACCGGGGCGCTGCAGAGCGGCCCCTCCCCTCCGCCTGCGCTTCCGGCTTCCGGCGCCGGACGCCGCTTTAAGAGCCTTTTCCGGCCCCTGCCCGGCCTGACTCTGCCGCCATGAACGTCCCGGGTAAGGCGGGGGCGCCCGCGCGGTGGGGGGCCGGGGCCGGGGGTGTCCGTGGCCCGCCGCTTGACGCGCCGCTTTGCTCGGCAGGGCTGAGCCTGGAGAAGGTCGCCGCCTTCGGCCGGAGCCTGCAGGCCAAGCCGGAGTTCCTGCTGGCCCGGAACGTGGCCACGGGCAGCGACCCCCTGGAGGTGTGCCTGGATCGGCAGGTGGTGCAGGAGACGGTGCACGTGTTCCAGCACGCCGTGCCCGCCGAGGGCAAGCCGGTCACCAACCAGAAAAACTCAGGTATGGGGCGACGAAGAGGTCCTGGGCTTTTCTGGGCGAGTGCCTTTTATTGTGTGAGGAGTAGATAGATGGGCTCGCTTTAAAAGTGCCCTGGGACTCCTCGTTTTCTTTGCTGTAATAGGGTTGGTTCCTTGTGCGTCTCTAGTCTGGCTCTTCCTGGATGGCAGCATAACTCTGAACTGACTTACCACGGCCGTCTTGTGCTGTGTTTTTTAAACTGCTTCCTTACAAAATATCACTCGGGAGAGTTCTTGTTGTTTCTGAGTTAACATTGAATCATCTCTGCTTGTGGAAAGTGTGACAAAGTGGTATGTGAAACTTCTGGAGACCGAAATCTTTCTCAAAGATAGCCCTTTTCCGAGGCTTGGGAATTGGATGCACTTGCATCATTGCCCCCCCAAAAAACCCTTGCTCGGTCAATGGATCTCTGACGGTTTAAGTCTCCTTGTGATTTCAGTCCATAATTTAAAAACAACAAGAGTCCTGTGGCACTTTAAAGACTAACAGATTTCTTTGGGCTTAAATTTTTTGTGGGCACCAACCATCTTTGAAGAGAGTTAGAGCCCACAAAAGCTTATGCCTGAAGACATTTATTAGTCTTTAAGGTGCCACAGGACTCTCGTTTTTGGTGTATTCAAACTAACACAGCTACCCCTCTGAAAAAGTAGGTAGTAATCATTTTTAATATCTGAAGGTTGACAATCAGAATGATTTATATCTAAGTTGATATTTAAGTTCCAGTGGATGTGGCAGACAGAGAGGTTCTTCAGAGCCACTGACTTTTTTTCCTTCCTTTTTCCAAGCTCGAGTTTAGAGTAACATGTAAAAGGGAAACTTTCATCCCTGTCCTTTTTGATTTTTGAAATATCAGCTGCATGATGGCATTCAAAAGCATTTTAAAAAAACTTTTTTCAGCTTGACTTTTAGTAATTCTTGTCCTTATCTTTTCATCTTCAAGCCACCTTCTTAAAAAGTCTTCAGTGTTCCTATCACTTACTTACATACTGTAGAACTAGGGAAACATATAAAGAGAAAAATAAAGTGACTGTCACAGTTCAAGTACCAAAGGGGTAGCTGTGTTAGTCTAGTTCTGCAAAACAAATGGAGTCCCTGTGGCACTTAAAGACTAACAAACTTATTTATCACACAAGCTTTTGTGGGAGAAAATTCCACTTCACTTCAAAGTGTCCAACAAAGTGGGATTTTTCTCCCCCTGAAAGCTCACACGATAAATAATTTGTTAGTCTTTAAGTGCTACAGGACTCCTTGTCTGTTTTGTCACAGTTCAGGCCATATGCATCTGTATTTCTTCTCCATGGTCCATGCCTCATACCTTCTGTAGACATTTGGCTGCTTAGATGTCATGTCTGTTGGGCAGAGACCCTTTGTCTCCTTCCTGATGGGTTTTTGCAAGTTATGCAGTTCCCTGCCTACCCTATGGTGATTGCAGCAAGCTGAACTGCTTAAATATGCCAACGTCTGCATGTTGGTTTTTTTTCCATAAACCATGAACACCACAATTGTGAGCAAATAAATTCTTAAGTTTGAAGCATTATAAAAAAGAATTACAAACAATGAAAGAACCTACACGCATGCTGTAAGTTTACCAGAATCCTGCCTTTAAAGATGTTCTGGTAGGAGTTGGCCCTTCAAACCCACAAAGGGGTTTTTCGGTGGTTACAAGCTCCTACCAGCTGCAGTTCAGCAGTGACACTCCTGTTAATTGGTCAGTCTCTTCTTTATACAGCCTGGGCCTTTGATCAGATTCTGAGAACAGGTAATCAGCAGACTGTGGTCCTCTTCAAGGCATAGCTTCAAAAAGCTAGGTCAGTTGCATAACCAGAAGTGGAAATTTGTATTTGTCTCCTCCTAGAGATTCCCCGGGCAAGCCACTTTACACTGTTTGTCCAAAAGTCCATTCTGATCTGCTACACTGTTCATATAGCCCTTTAATCATCCAGGAAATCATTGTTAATATGATGGACTTGAAAGATGCTTAAATTCAGTAATGTGTTTTGTAAGTCTGATGGGAGTCAATGGCAGGGCCTAATGTTAGCAGCTCTCTTTGCTTGTTTGGCCACTTGCTTATGGTGTAGTTTTGTGTTTGTGTGAGGTTTTTTTTTTTTTTAATATTGTAAAAAGAATGAGATCCATGAGCACCACATAAACCTTGTGTTTATAGCCTGTACAAATCTTCATAAAGATGGATGCTTTAACTTTTGTGTCTGCTCTCTTCAGGGAGATGCTGGATCTTCTCATGTCTGAATGTGATGCGTCTTCCTGTCATGAAGAAGCTCAATATTGAAGAGTTTGAGTTCAGCCAAGCATATGTCTTTTACTGGGATAAGGTATAAGAGGACTGGCTACTGATGCTTCTTAAGGGAAGTTCTATCATTCAGCCAACATAGACAGTTTGATTTCCCTTTAAGTGTGTTCAGGCTTTTCCTAAAATGCCAAGCAAAATTCTTAAAGCAGTATTCAAAAGTCAAATACAAATAATTTTCAGGTGAGATGGGGAGCACGTATCTCAGGACTGACGAGGAAAGTTGGTTTGTGGTCTTCTTAATGATTTGCTCTGAAGAATAGAAGTCTTGTTTCAAGACTTCTAAATCTTTAGGGGTCCTTGTAGGAGACTTGGTAGGAACAAAAGTTTCCTTGTGCTTGTGGCCCAGTGCTGGAAGCCAATTCGCTTGTCTATTTCCAACAGTCTGTAACAAGAGAGAGTAATTGAGACAGGCTTTATCTTGCCACTTCTATTTTTCCCCATATATTAACTCACATTCACTCTCATTCCTCTATACAGACTAAAGCAGGGGTCTCAAACTCAAGTGACAAGGGCTACATGAGGACTAGCACATTAGCCCAAGGGCCGCATCACTAAAACCTTTTCATACAACGACATTGCAAATATTGGTAATGACAGAACTGTTGTGGGCCACAGGAAATAGCCTTAGGGGCTGCATGCGGCCCGTGGGCTGTGTGTTTGAGACCCCCTGGATTAAGGCTTGCAACTGATAACAGGTAATAGAATTTTATGCTTATGGAACTGTATCTAGAGTAGCAGAGAAATTAAAATCCGGGGAATTATAGACCAGTCAGCCTCACCTCAATCCCTGGAAAAATTATGGAGCCGGTTCTCAAAGAATCCATCCTCAAACACTTAGAGGAAAATAAAGTGATCAGGAACAGTCAGCATGGATTTACCAAGGGTAAATCATGCCTGACCAATCTCATCTCCTTCTGTGATCAGATGACTGGTTTTCTGGATGCAGGAAGAACTGTTGATGTCATATACCTTGATTTTAGCAAGGCTTTTGATACAGTTTCCCACAGCATTCTCATTGGCAAATTAAGAAAGTATGGGTTGGATAGGTGGACTAGAGGGTGGATAGAAAACTGGCTAGATCAATGGTTTCAGCGTGTAGGAATCAATGGTTCCATGTCTAGCTGGCAGCCAGTCACGAGTGGTGTGCCCCAGGGGTCGGTCCTGGGGCTGGTTCTGTTCAACATTTTCATCAATGATCTGGATGATGGAATAGACTGCACTCTCAGTAAGTTTGTGGATGACACCAAGCTGGGGGGACCAGTAGACATGTTGGAGGGCAAGGAGAGGATTCAGGGAGACCTAGATAAATTGGAACAGTGGGCCAATGGAAATCTTATGAGGTTCAATAAGGACAAGTGTAAAATCCTGCACGTGAGACAAAAAAACCTCATGCACCTCTACAGGCTGGGAAACATTCAGCTAAGTAGCAGCAGTGCAGAAAAGGACCTGGGGGTCATGGTGGATGGGAAGCTAGATATGAGTCAGCAGTGTGCTCTTGCGGCCAAAAAGGCCAATGGCATACTGGGCTGCATCAAAAGAAGTATTACCAGCAGATCAAGGGATGTGATCCTTCCCCTCTATTCTGCACTGGTGAGGCCACATCTAGAATACTGTGTTCAGTTTTGGGCTCCCCACTACAAAAAGGACAGGGACATGCTAGAGAGAGTTCAGAGGAGGGCAACCAAAATGATTAAAGGGCTGGAGCACAAGCCCTATGAGGAAAGACTGAAAGCATTAGGCTTATTTAGTCTGCAGAAGAGAAGATTGAGGGGGGATTTGATAGCAACCTTCAACTACTTGAAGGGATGCTCTAAGGAAGATGGAGCTCGACTGTTCTCAGTAATAACAGAGGACAGAACGAGGAGCAATGGTCTCAAGTTGTGGTTAGGGAGGTCGAGGCTGGATATTAGAAGAAACTTTTTTACCAGGAGAGTGGTGAAGTCTTGGAATGAGGTGCCAAGGGAGGTGGTGGAGTCTCCATCTTTGGAGGTGTTTAAGGCCCGGCTGGACAAAACAATGACTGGGATGGTTTAGTGGGAGTGGCCCTGCCTCGGCTAGGGGGTTGGACTAGTTGACCTCAGAAGGTCCCTTTCAACCCTATGATTCTATGATCTATAATGATGGACAGGATGGACTTCTTTCAGGGAGTTACACGAAGAAATGCACAGATGCAGAAATGAAGTAACACACAGTATGTTACAAGCAAAGATTGTTACCCAATCTGTCCTGTTTCAGATTGAACGCTGCTACTATTTTTTAAATGCCTTTGTGGAAACTGCTCAGAAGAATGAGTCTGTAGAAGGGAGACTGACGCAATTCCTGCTTTCTAACCCCACCAATGATGGAGGACAGTGGGATATGCTGGTTAATATTATTGGTAAGAGAAACTGAGACTGAATGGGATTCCTGAAACTTCAGTAGTGAAGTAACCAGTGTTTACAGCTGTTGGTTGGTTTTTTTTTTTTTTTTTTTTAATACTGACAGCCTAACATCCTACAGCTACTATAGATTGTAAGTGCTGTACACAGTAGAAAACTTTGACTAGCAGTAGTAATTTGTAGTAGCTATTTGCTCAGCTAATCAGAGCAGTCAGTGATTGTAAAAGACACACAATCCATTTAAGGATAGTTACAGAGAACTCCTGCACCACCCATTTGTTGGTGTGATTTATGTAACATGTCAAGTGGTTCTCTGGTGACAGAGTAAAACACTTTGCATAAAGGCTGGTAATGCTAAATTAAACATTCAGGGGTTAAAGTAAGCTGGAACACAGCAGAGTGCCATTCCAGAGCCCACTATTTTTAGGGGTTCAGTGTTCCAGGCTCCCTAAAAATAGAAAATGGTGTTGGAATGCTGCGTTCCAGGGCCCACCATTTAAAAATAGCAGGCCCTGGAAAGTAGTGTTGGGCCCCTAAAAGTAGCAGGCCCCAGAACAGTGTTCTACTGTGTTTGGTAGGCAGGAGTGTTGCTAGGTAGGGCCCCACCCCAAAACCCTCTCCTTCTAGGTCCCACCGCAACCTGGGGCCTGCCCCCGCCCTCCCCCCCCCCCCGCAGCCAATCCCAGGCTGCGCTGCCGTGCCGACCCAGGGCCCACTGCCCCCACCTCCCCAGCAGCGCTGCTGCCAGTAAGTACTTGAGTGGCCTGGCTCGTGCTGGGGACTGGTTTTGGGGGCAGGGGTTGGATTTTGGGGATGGGTATTGGGTTGGGAACTGGGAAGGGGGGGGGGGTTCCGGGGCCTGCCAACCTGTACTTTCCAACTTGTACTTTAACCCCTGCCTACATTAATGGTGCTACTCAGGTGGAAGAAATAAGGCCTCAAGTTGAAAGATGAACCAAACTTTGCTCTGTTGTGTAGGTTTCTCTATGCTGCAGCCTTCCTCCTCCTTGCTTCAAAGCTTGGTTTGGAGTTGATACAATCCTGAAATGCTTTTCCCAAGCTCCAGAATGAAGCACCTGATCATAATATTACCAGAACACGTGCATCTTGCCATATGCATGCTGTTGACTTTTTTCTGTGTTCCGAATCTATTTGGTGGGTCACTTCTAACAGTGTGTGACTGCGTCAGTCTGCCCTTGATAGGCATTCCAAATTTAATCACATTTTCAGGGCAACTGAACAGATAATGCTCTTGGAGCACTAAAAGCCCTGTCCTAAGCAAGGCAGTCCTAGGGGAAATGGGGGTGGGGTGGGGTGGGGGTGGAGATGGCCTAGGGCCAACTGGCCTGTGCACCAGCCCTCCACTGGACTGGGTGGGGGCTTGGGTAGGCCAGCCCTGAGGCCAGACTCCTCTGCCCCACCACTGGGTCTGCTGTTCGATCCTGGGGGGGTGGGGTGGCATGGCCCAGAGGCTGGGCTCTGCATTCCTGCCCCTTGCCCTTGGCTCACCCCTGAACGCAGCAGGGTGGGGCTGATGATCAGTGGGGAGGGAGGAGGAGGAGAACAGTGGTATGGGCCCCATGCTGCTCTGCTTGCAGTGGGGCACCATGGGGTCTGTGCAACAGCAAGGCCCAGGATGGTTGCCCATCTTGGATTCAAGACAAACTTGCCTTTTAGACGCTTTCCTTTAGTTCTGGCATAGTTGAGGTTACAATTTGCATCCCTGTAAGCACTTAACTACACCAAAAGACAAATGTAATGCCTTGAGATCAACTCTGTCATTACTTTCCTTCTTATGACTTTGTTTAGCTAAAGATCACAGAGTAGAATTCAATTTAACCAGATCTAAATACTTTAAAAGTATAAAGACTGACTGTAGAAACCAAAAGTGGGAGCAGATTTATGCATGTAACTATTAAGTAATTTAGTAGTTTATCTTGTAATACACAAAAATTAAGCTTTTTTTCATACCCAGAAACTTACTACAGCCTTGCTGTGGGTATCATGCCAACATTTAATGGAGAGAGTCCTAGAGGGGATGAGCTCTTGTGTGGGTGAATTAAACAGAAAAGGCATCTAGGTATTCGTATCTTTGTCTTCAAGCTAAAACTTACTTGAATTTCTACACCAGTGTTTTAAAAAAAATCAGCTCAGGTTCTAGGCATCTTCAGACTCTGTAAATTGCCCTAATTTCAAAATAGCTAAGAAACAACAAATTAGGCAACAAATATCAAACTCCCTAGAGTCCCTCTCCCATCTTTGTTCAAGATATAGACTGTGCAGCACATCCTGAAGGTTAACAAAGGTGGCTTTGGTGGGTTGTTCTACACAAAGGAAGGAGTGAGTTCATATGTCTTGGGCCCTGGTGGAGAATGCTAGCAACACCCCTCTTTTATAATGTGTTCAGTGTTTGCTAGTAAAAATATCTCAACAGTTGCCCCCAAAACTCACCTTGGGCTTACCCTAGTACTCCAGGTATCCAAGCTAAATATCAGGTGGAACACCCATTTAGCTGTGATGCAGGAAGTATCTGTCCCAGATGGGAAGAAGAGCTATGTGGACTCAGAAGTTTTGTTTCTCTCACCAGCAGAAGCTGGTGTAATATGAGATTACTCCACCTGTCTTGTCACTCTAGTATTCTGTGACTGACAGCTTCAGTTACACTACATATAAGAGTCATCAATCAACATTAACACTTGTCAATTTTTTCTTCTAGAAAAACATGGTGTTATTCCCAAGAAGTATTTCCCTGAATCTCACACCACAGAGGCCTCCAGAAGGATGAATGAAATTTTGAATCATAAGGTAAAGGACCTAAACTTGTGCTAACACTTGGTGGCCAGGGAGACAGGAAGAAACATAAGCTCCAGATGTTCCTGACCAGCTTCCTTGAATTTTCTTCACTGATCAAAGCATTAAGATCCAGTCTGGGTACTTTCTTGCTTCCCATACAAACACTGCGTTTGAAAGGCTAAGAATGACCCTCACACTGGAAAGGGAACAGGAAGTAGGTGCATGAATAGCTGCTACTAATAGTGTTATGCTCTTGTTCTCGAATAGTAGCTTGAAAATGTTCTCTGTGGCACTTTTTAGGATGGTCTTAGTTTCTCTAACTCCCAAAGGAAAATATCTTGCATATGTGGCTGGCAGCAGAGATCTTTCTGTAAACCTCATATGTCCAGGGACAGCTGGTTTCCTCCTGTGCTATCCACCCACATGTCAAGGCTCTAATGATGCCTATTAGTGCCTAAGGTTTACAAGTATAGATTTTAAAAACAGAGAACAAAGGATAAAACAGAAACCAGCTTGCGTAGAAAAAGGCTGCAGAGCAATCTGAATTACTGAAGTGACTGAGACAAAAGGGGTGTGGCGGGGAAAGCAAGTTGAGCCTTTGGGGAAGGATTTGACTCCATTGTGACACAAAACCAAAATGGCAATCAGTGCTTTCAACTGGAGGTTTTGTTTTGGCAGTTCTCAAGCACATGATCAAGGGATAATTAGCCCCAGAAATCTGTACAAATGAGTTAGTATATAAAATAGGTGTGCTGAAATTTAGCTAGAGATTTAATGGGATTTTTCAGGGGGTTCCATGTCCTGGCTTCCTGCTTGAATCTTGGCAAACTGACTGGCCTGAAAGGGAATGCCATTTAGTGCTACCTGTCTTAGTGACAATAACGTGAGATTTCTGGCTTATTGACTTCAGTTCTTCCCAAAGCAAGAAAATTTTATCACATCTGTTATGTTGAAGATATCAATTGTGTAGTAGTGTTAAATGAGTATTCTAGAGTGTGAAATTGAGCTTGCTCTTGCAGTCTCAGAAATGGTGCTGCAAGGTCTGAACATCCCTGTCACATTACAGAGAAGTATTAAGAAGCATAGTTCTGGGAAATGCTTGCTACTGGTGAATTTTAGGTGTTGGTTGGAAAAGATTGTTTCTTGATTATATTTTTAGTACTAAAAATTTTTTTTACTTTCAAATTTATTACAAAGAGACAATGTTTAAAAATGGTGTCCAAAAGGGTTTCTCCCCCATAAACTGACCTTTTTATGATGGATGACTAATAGGTATTCAGGATTTGGTTTATGGAGCTTTAACATGTATCCTTTTTGCATAGCTTGCACTTCTTGTGGCTCTATTACAGTGATAACATGGCTTGTTTTTTTGTTTTTTTTTTTTTTAAACAGATGAGGGAGTACTGTGTACGGCTAAGAAACATGGTAGAAAGTGGGTCAACTAAAGAAGAAATCAATGCAGCAAAGGACACTATGATAGAGGAGGTAATAGAGAATTTGACTGCTTCCATTGTGGAAGGGAGCTGCTACACATGAAGTAATTCTGGCTTAGTATTGCTCTAGAGCTACCTATGAAGTACACACCACAATCCTTTTTGTTGTATAAAAATCTTAGTGACGCAGATGGAAGTGTTGGTGATTCCTTTTAGAAATGTTTTTTCTATCTGAACTGTTCTTTGTATTTTTCGAATACCGATTATATTTAAATACTCAAGCAGCTCATGGAGCTAGCGTGCTGTACTCAAGTTGAGGACTTGCCTCTCTGGGTGTAGGTAAGAGAGACTGAATAACCCAGAACTTTCATTCTTAGCCAAGACCAAAATAACATTTGCAGGGCTTGTATTTGAATCAAATTGAATCATAGGATTGGAAGGGACCTCATGAGATCAAGTCCAACCCCCTTGGACTTGAACCCAGGACCTTGTGCATATTAAGCAGAGGTGCTAGCCACTACACTATTTGCAGGGTACAGCGTGATCTCACTATCAGGGACTATAAGACTTGAAAACTATATAATCTGATTCCAGAGGGGTAGCTAAGTTAGTCTAGTTCAGTAAAACAAACAATGAGTCCCATGGCACTTACGTAATAAATGTATTTGTTAGTGTGAGCTTTTGGGAGACAATCCCACTTCATCAGATGCATTGAAGATGGGGGAACTTATTTCCCCCATTTTCAAAATGCCTGATAAAATGGGATTTTCTCCAACAAAAGCTCATGCAGTAAATAAATCTTAGTCTTTAAGATTCCAGATTATGTAAAGCAAGCGAGGAGTCCTGTGGCACTTAGAGTGGCACAGCACAAGTGTTGTTGCAGAAGTTCCCCACAAGAGAGCAGAAAAGAATAACAAAAACTTAGTTGCTCATCCTTTAGCATTCCAAAGTTTTGTCCATGTGCTAGATGTTTAGCACAAATCTCTAAGAAAATGAGTTGCTTTTTCTGTAAGGCAGACTGAGTACCTCTCTGTTCTTCAAGTAAGCTACAGTGTCCATCATCTGGCATTCCCTTCTCCCCAGGTTAAATGTTAGCACCTGGACTTGTTGTTGTATGATTGCCTTAAATACAGGAGAGGTGACTCTTTTCATCTTATTCCCTTCTTAAATTTGATTTTTTTTCAAACAGCTGATATCTATGGATTAGAATTAACAGTTCTTAGCTCATAGTATGGTAAGACTGGTTTATATGGCTGCGTATATATTTAAAAAACAAAACAAAACAGGAGCACTTCTGTGTTTTTCTACTTATGGGTGTACCTCTGCCATACGTCTCTGGAAGAGGCCCATGAGGTCATTTTGTACCATTCTGTTGGAAGCAGCTTTACAGATATAAATCTCCTTTAGTTTCCTGTCTCCTCTCAAACTTCTCAAAAGCTTCCTGTTATGTTCTTTGTGCCTCATGTAGGTTATATTAGAGGGAGAGATCCAGGAGCTCTTACCGCAGATCAAATGTTACCCCAGTTTGAAAATTAGACTAAGAAATGTGTTGTGATAGCAAAATTGTGACTGTGTACTTTGTGTCTTGTTAGTTTTTTTGGGTGGGTTTTTAAAACCAAAACCCTTTATTCCATCAAATACACTGCTAGGAGCCAAATGACCTCTTACCCTATTGATTCTACCTTTTTGTCCATTGCATGTTACTTTTTTTTGTAGTTTAATATCCATTAATGTGATTTGTCTTCAGACTGTGGATGCAGAAATCCATGAGAGAACTTAATTGCAGAGTTAACCTCAAGCATCTTAGCTTGCTTGCTTCTGATGAGGCAGAGATGTAGCATTCCTTGCAGATTTACGTTTTTCATTGGCTTTGTTTAGCATCTTCTGTTCTCTCTGTATTAGAAACTGGAAGCAGAGCTCACTAATGTCTGCCTGAATCTGATCAGTGTTTTCTTCCTCATAGTTAACCCTCATTCTGTCTATTTGCAGTGCTGTTGGTTGACTACCATTTCAGTAGATTTCCTTTTGGGAAATGTTATAATTGGCAGCTGGCAAAGCAATCGTACTGTAAACCTGAAAAAGCATTTAACAGTCTTGCTTCACTTGTTCATATGTTTTTTGTCTTGTACATTAGAGTTCAACTTCTATGCATGGTGAAACAAAATTGAGTCACCACGTCTACTGAGTTGAGCACCAGTCTTTTATCTTGTGCTGATGCAGAGCATTTGCGTGGTCTCTGAATGTTGACTCTCTTGTCTCAGTAGCAAGATGTCTATTATCAAAGCAGCACATGGTAGATTACAAGTTCAGGTCACTACATTCTTATGTTTGGATTTTTCTCTTTTGTGCTTTCTTTTTGTGGCCACTACTTTATCAGTAGTAACCCTGCTCTTTCCTGCTTATTTTTGTTTTAAACAAAATCACTATCTTTACATTACCCTGGTATAAACTGTCAACAGAATGATGTAAAGTTCTGTTCGGTTGAAACTAGCTTCCCTTCTGCACTAGAAGAGGAAACTTTGAGATACTGAAGGGTGGCCTATGATAGGTGTGGTGGTAAACATGAAGATCATTCCAGGCAAGGTTACTCCTGCTGAATTGAAACTTTTGTCTCCAGCAATTTTCCTTTCTTTGGTTGGAAGCATTTTGGTTTCCTTTAGGCATTTTCAACTGACCTCTTTTAGTCTTGTAATTTTATGTGGCTAATGTTACGCAAACATAATCTGTGTGCAAATCAAACTTTTATAGGAGGACAGGGATTTAAATTTGTTCTTTAAAACCTTCACTGGAAACCTGTTCTATTAAAAACTAAACATGTGGGAATTTCTCCAGTAACCTTGAGCTGATGCTCTGGTTTCCATTTCAGATGGATTTCTATTATTTGAGTATAATCTCATCAGGGCAGGAACACTATTTGTCTTTTGTACATTACTAAATGTATTGGTGCTCCTGCCACTACGATAGCCTGTATTTTGAGCTCAAAGGTGCCTTTAGAACACTTACTGGTGTTTGAAGAGTTTAGGATAAAAGTACCTTGGCTGGCAAGTGAAATGAGGATTAAAAACAGAAATCCTCTCATGTACCATGGATGTGGATTTTTTTTTTCTTTTTTTGTATAGCTTCAAAAGAATGGGAGTCAAACCAGTCAACCGATTAGAGGGTTCCGCTCCCAGCAATATGTAGCCATTTAATGTGGCCTGAACAAGCTAGCTGCATAAGGAAATCTGGTGCTTCGAGAAACCACTTATAAACTGACATGGAATGAAGTTGAACACTGATATAGTGGGATAATAGGAAGGACTGCTAACTTGGTTGCTAAGAGAAGTTGACTTTAAAAGGAACATGGTCAACTTGAAATCTAGCCAAAGATACTTTATTAATAGATGTATGTCAGCTATCAAGGACTGTTCACCAAGGATGTGACGGTCAGCAGAGTCCTTCAATTACCTAGATTTAGGGTTAAATATAAAGTACTGTTAAATGTACTGAAACAGATAAGATTATTCTGTGATCTCCAGAGGAGACAAAACCCCACTCTAGAAATACAGATCTATCTTGTGGAAAGATAAGGGATTAGTGGAGATGTACCATCAGAATGAAAGTTGGTTTTGAGCCTGTATGCTAGGAGAGAGGATTATGGGATGTGCAAGACATGACGTCCATTATTAGTCTTCTTCCATACCATTGTTTAATGTGTTAGTGAGGAGGCAGCAACTAGCTTAGCAACTTCTTCCTCTGTCTTAAAAGCTTTAGTCCATACTGTTAGGTTCCACTGTACAGTCCAAATGCAACTTCTGTCTGGGGGAAGATTTCTCTGTGCTTCTGTGGAATTGCTAGAGTTAATGATTGGGCAGTGTCTGAGTTGAGCCATCCATGTCTTTATTGTATTACACTGCCTTCAGTCTTCTAATTTAGAACTTCATCTAGTCGTGCATAGCCTTGAAAGCCTTAGCAAAATATGATGAGAGGGACCCTGATACTTCTAGCATGGTGAGGAAGCTCTTGATTTTTGTATCCTTGCACCATCTCCTAAAATCAAATTCAGAGTGGGGATTTTTAGTACTGGCTGGGGAAAACTGATCAGCAGCAAAGGGTTATTCAGATGTTTTAAAGATAAACAGTCAGGTCAGGACCTGATGTGTGTTTGTTTTTTTTTTTTTTTTTTTTTGCAGCTGCTCCCAGGTGAAGATATCAGTTGATTGATAACATTTCTGTAGCTGGCTCAGCTGCAGAATTTTGGTGCTTATTTGATAGCTCAGAATAGAAGGCTTGGGTGGATTTTTCATGCCCTTCTCTGCTTTCTTGTGCAGGTATTCAGAATAGTGAACACCTGTTTGGGCACCCCTCCTGAGTCCTTCACTTGGGAGTTCCGAGATAAGGAGAAGAATTACCACAAGATTGGCCCTGTGACACCACTGCAGTTTTACAAAGAACATGTCAAGCCCCTCTTCAACATGGAAGACAAGGTTGGAGAAGACGACAAATGGCTGTTTCTGAAGCCCCATTTGATGTTTAATGTACAGTGCTGTGTGCTGCTGTTGAAGCAGGGTTCTTTACACCAGTAGCTATTGAAGAATGTGTGAGAATATAGTTCCCAACTGAGTCTAAATTGGCTTTGAATTTATTCTCCCTTCTTATCCCTTTTTGTATTTGCACTGTGCCCCATATTTGGTTTCATGTGAATTTGGATGATTTTTATGGATTAATTGTGGTTTAATCATCTTTTCATGCTGCTGTAAGATGTTCTGAATGGTTGAGCCATGGGGACCTTGATAATAAAATATTGAGTCAAGTTCTTATGCAGCACGTGAAGATGCATTGACCAGCTTAGATGTGCATCCTCTTAAACATCTATAAACCTCTATTCCAACTGAAGCAGTCCTCAGTTGCATGTGATAGTCAGCTAGCTAGAGCAGAAGCACTATTTGAGATGTGCCAAGAGTTGCTGCTTTTTTGATGCTTCAATTTGTATATAATTTTTAATTGGTAACTATCTCATGGCAGGTTTGTCTAGTGAATGATCCCCGACCCCAGAACCAGTACAACAAGCTATACACAGTAGCTTACTTAGGCAACTTGGTAGGAGGGAGGAAAACACTCTACAATAATCAGCCAGTTGATCTGTTGAAAAAGATGGCTGCAGCATCCATTAAAGATGGCGAGGTTTGTAGTTTTTCCTTCTGTGAATGGTACAGCACTTTTCTTTTGTAGTGTAAAAGGCTATTTTGGGACATAGTCCTAGGCATGATTACTTTTTCCTATTTGTAGGCTGTGTGGTTTGGCTGTGATGTTGGAAAATACTTCCATGGCAAGCTGGGCATCCTTGACCTGAATGTGTAAGTGTGGGAAATTAAAACACAATCATGTTCTGGGCTCTGTTCATGGCAGTCTGGCTCCAAAGTGAAAATGTTATGGTAATCAATGTTGTTGGCCAGCAACACTTTATTTCTAATTTTATTTTTACCCAAAATGAGTAAGATAAGTGTGTTTGGACCTATATTCCTCTTGTTGAATCCCCTTCTCTTTTGGCTGTTAACTAAAATGTTGATATGCTTAAAATGTGCATTTGCTAATTCTCTGGGTGAAGTTTTAATATAGAAAAAACAGGCAGCCAAACATGGTATATTCCTACCTGTACCTCTTGAAGAGCAAAAAGGAAGGGGATGTAGCAAGTGACAACAGGTTGTATATCTGAATGCAGTTATTCCACAGTCCACTTCCTGAGTTTGTAAAGTTAGTTAAAGAATGCCATTCCAAAAAGGATCCAAGTATTTTATTCTAACTGGGGATTTTAAAAGGAGCTAAGACTCTGTCATAGTCCTGTGCAGTACATCACTGGATGTTGCGTTCCACTGATTCCTTCTGTGTTCATACCCTTTGTATGGCTTATTTGTAGGTTTGATCATGAACTGGTCTTGGGAGTCTCCACCAAGAACATGAACAAAGCAGAACGATTAATCTTTGGAGAGTCGATGATGACCCATGCCATGGTCCTCACTGCTTTCTCGGAGAAGGTATGATCTCCTCTGCAAGCATTTGTAGTGTCTGCACAGATATATTTGATCTCTCCTGCCGTTTGTGAATGTGAACCCTTGAGCATACAAATTGCCTCCTATGAAATGGCAGGTTAATGCAGGACGTCATACCTGTACGTGATGCCCATAGTGTCTTCACACATGTCACTCAGGCCTTTCTTGGGTGTTTAGGCAAATTATATAAAAATAGTCATTTACCAACAAGTAAAGAATCCTGGACAACAGGCAGTAGTTGGGGTTTTTCCTTCCCAGAAAGTCTGTTTGAGAAGGGCAAAGAAACTTGGCCTGTAGTTTCAGGAAACTGTAATATATTTACCTTGGCTGGCTTTAAATGGTATGTGAACTCTGACTTCAGTGACCAGTGAATCAAGGTGAACCAAGCACTGTACTACTTAATCTGGTTGAAGAGCCAGCAGGAGGCACTCAACGAACAAATGGTTACTTCTGAAAATTATCCTACAGGACTTGACATCTCCACTAATGGGAGAGAAGACTCCAAAGCCCAAAACAGCACAGCGAAGTGTGCTCTTAGTAGTTCTTTAACATAAAGTACAGGTGGCCAACCCTCCCCCAATTCAGCTCCAAGAACCACAAAACTCAACATCTTTTGGGTACTTTGAAGTGTGTCATTGCCAGTTATTTGTGTTTTCTGGGAAAAATCTAGGAGGTCACTCCCCTGTGTCAGAGTACAAAAAGCCAAAGATGTCAAGATTCCATCTGGGGGAAAAGTGGTTTCTTCCAAACAAAGATTATGTGGTCTGAGAAGTAACTGCTTGCATATTAGTGAAAACCTTCCAGTGAGTCAGTACTTGGTGCAAGGGTGTGAAATGGGATTGTCATTAGACTTCCTCAGAAGTACTCTCAAAATTCAAGTTCCAAAGGGGGCAGCTGTGTTAGTCTGGTAAAGCAGAAAAAGCAAGGAGTCTTGTGGCACTTAAAGACTAACAAATTTATTTATTGCATGAGCTTTCATGGGAGAAAATCCCACTTCATCAGATGCTTTGAAGAGGAGGAATTTACAGAATGGGATGAAAATAAATGTAGGGGAGTGTAAGACATGAGATCAGGTCATACTGCAACAGCAAATCAGAGCATTTGTAAAGATTCAAACTTTGGAAAACAGCACATAGAGGAAGGTGAAGTCAAATTACCTATTATAATGGGAAAAGCAGCCATAGTCATGATTCAGTCCTGCATTCACATGATCTAATCTGCATATTAATTCCATGCTTTTTCCCCTCAAAATTCAGTTGTATTCTACATATGGTCCTTTGCACAGAAATGTCTTGGATGTCAAATTTATAGAACTGCTCTGGTATGAAGATTAGGATTAACAAATATTCTGTTGATTTCTGAAATTGAGATTTAAGATTTATACATTTGTAACTGTTTGAAATTCTTGTATAAACCTGTAATGCATGTGTGCCTGTAGCAGCCTTATTCCTAATTACACTTCATTTGAGAACACAGTCCCTAATCTGAGTTTACTAATATTTAGTCACATGTGCACTCAAGCCTGTGCATAAACACACAAGGAAATATAAAGTGACTCATGCTGTAATCTGTTCCTGTCCCCCACTGAAGCTTTTTGAATTTGCAAAAGTTATAGAAGTAGAAATTCCTTCTAGTCATTTTGTTTCCTTGATTTGCAGTCACATGCAGTGGATTTTTTTACCCTCAAGGTTTTGATACACAAAACCTGAGCTCTGATCTGGCTATTGGAATGAAGGAATGGGCTCTGTTGTATGGCCATATAATCCCAGAATTTTGAGACATCTAAGGAGGAGCTGTTAAGATGAAAACACATTCCCACACACAGACTACATAGACTTCGGGTCTTGAAGAAGAATTTGAGAGAGAACTGATATTTCTAGAACCAGGAAGTTGCATAAAGAAATTGATGCCTCTCTAACACTAGAAGATGTCCAGAATTGGAAATCATTTTTCTTCTAAAAACAATGGCTAGGTTGTAGTCCCCTGTTCATATGTTTGAACATGTTGACCTTATATAAACCTTGATTTTAATCTAAAGGAGCTTTTTAAAGGTATTTAGAAATCCATCAAAGCATTAGTCTTTTTAACCTGTTTTTGATTACAGTGGGATTTTCCTTTGTTACAATGTAATTTTATTTCCAAAGGCAGCACATCTAATCCATGCCAGCATTTCTAAACCATGCTACAAATCTTTGCTCAATTTGTGTGAGAAAGTGCTCATGAGTGGACTCTGCTTACTGCTTTTGGAAGCTCTTGAGTAACACACTTTAAGGACTCCTGTCCCCTTATTTTCCCTGATCTCTTCCCTGCCCCCACTGCACGCAAGGGGGGGGGGCCTTAAATTTCAGTAATGATTTAGATGTGGGTATTAAAGAGGGGTAAGGGGCATACTTTTCCAAAGACGAGAGTGAACTCCTGCATTACTGTGACAATAACAGATCAAATAAAATGTACTTGTAGATCTTCTTGGAAGCAGCAATAGGGAGAGGCCTATGGATGAAGTAATAGTGTGTCATCTTGGGGAAGCAGATGGGATTGTCATTGCAGTGCTGCTCTGCTTCATAGCCATGTGAAAACAGACTGCATTTTTTTCAGCGTATGCAATATATTGTAGATAGCAATGGAATGCAAGTCTTGTCTATAAAACAGTTCAGGGTGTCTCTGCTTGGTTTACTGAATGTTTCCAGTTTTACCCCCTTTTTCTAGTAAGCAGTGTCCTAAACTGCTTCAGGCATAATGATGCATATATAACTATACCCTAAACCCGGAATGCACTGCTTCTGAGCTGAACCAGGGTGACTTCATAAGGCCACGGTGAGTCCTAGGTGGTCTATTTGAACTGTTTTCAGTTAGTCTGACTCCCACTGACACAAGGCTTATTTGATTTGAATTGATTTAAGCTTTAACTGATGATGAAACTTGCTGAAAGCCAAAGTACTCATTGGCTGAAACAATTCAGCAAGACCACCTAGTGACCAGTATTTCAGGTGATTCTGTGTGGTACAGATATAGAACATTTCCTGGGAGACTTAACTGGCTTCAGTTTTTTAAAGTAAACAAGGCAATGGGGACTGAGAAAGCGGTTTCAATTTAGCCTAAGAGGCTCCCATCTGGAAGAGGAGCATCTCAAGGAAGACCCTAGCTGAGTAATATAATGTGGGGGAAACTCTCATTGAAAGGCTGAGAGTTTAAAAAGCCAGATTATCAGGGTGGAAGGAGTACAGTGAGCAGTTCCTGTAGTATCCAGGTGAGTTACAGCAGCACTGCCTTGCTTTAACAATCACAAACTGTGAATGGAAAGACTGTCTAGGTTGTGAATGCAAGCAGGAAACAGTTCAGCAAAATAGCTTCCTCTCCTACTGAGACACAGTTCCTGCTTGGGGATGGGAAAGTGTCATGGGGCTTGGAGGAATTAAGCATCTTGAGGTGCCTGCATCCAAGAATTAAAATGGATTAAACTAAGTCACTGGATGACAAAAATGAATTTGCAAAAGTCATCTTGTTGCCTGACAGCTTTTTATTTTAAAATAGAACAAAACTTTTTACCTTTGTTCCACCTTGACTGGATTAAATGAAATATGTTTGTTCACTTTTTAAAGTGACTATTTGGATACATCCACTGTTCCTCATTAGTTAAACTTTCCATGTTCTTCAATGAGATGGAATCCTGCAGTGGGGGAGCTTGAGAAGCTTTCATGTAAGGTGTTAGTTTGTCTGTCAACTTGAACAGATTAGAAAGATAGTGTGTGGGTGCATGTGCCAGTTGCAGATATTCCAAGAATCTTTCAAATTGGTTAGCAAAGATGACCACAGGAAGGATGAAGGGGCTCTCTAAAATCCTACCAAAATTTCTAAAAATATTCCCAAATATTCTAATATTTTACAATTAAAGGAGTAAGACTCAAACACAAGGGAGGGAATTTTATAAACTTCAGACAATTTTTGTTACTGTTGTCAGTCATGCAAATAGAAACCTCACAGCTTCCCTGTTTCAAACTCCAAAGGCGAAGCTTTGTTAGTCTAGTTCTGCAAAACAAGTGGAGTCTTTTAATGGTGCTACAGGACTAACAGATTTATTTATTGCAATAGCTTTTGTGGGAGAAAAATCGCAATTCAGGTCTTGGTGTCTAAGTGGGATTTTTCTCCCCTGAAAGCTCATGCAATAAATATTAGTCTTTAAAAGTGCCACCAAGACTCTGGGTTTGTTTTGTTTCAAAGAAGCAACTTAGGCTTCTGGACCTTAAATATTATCCTGACAGGTAAAGAATACATTACTGCAAACATGCAAAGTATTTGGAATTTTTAAAAGGCACTGTGATCTATTCTATGTCTTGTAAAACACAATGGAGATGTCTGTAATTAAAAAAAAAAAAAAAAAAAAAAAAAAATCATTACCTTAACTAATCAGACTCTTATGAGAGGGAGACTGTTTGTTTCTTAAGTGGAAGCACAGACCATTTTCTCAAATCTTTGCCAGCAGAACCACAAAATGTTTGTTTTTTGCAAGTCTGCATATCATTTTACTTAGCATGTAGATTGACCTCTAATGCTTCCACTTCTCAAATCACCAAACTGAGGTATTTCTCCACTGAACGTGTTTTACTTTCATCTTTCTTCCAGGATGATCAAGAAGGGTCATTTGAGAAATGGAGGGTGGAGAACTCCTGGGGTGAAGACCGTGGTAATAAAGGTAACAAATCAAAGCAGTCATATGAATACACTGCTGAGCTCCATATTTGGAAATAAAAGCCTGGGAAGAGGGAAAAGGCATTATATGGGCATGCGTTCATAGATGTCACTTGAGGTAAGATTATAAGCAATGAATGTGCACATCACTTGGGATGCACTATCCTATTCACAGGAAGAGAACTAGGTATCTTAATTTAGTCACGTTTCTCTTTTAGAGCTCATGTCTCAAAAGAGTTAACTGCAGAATAATATGGTCTACCACAGCCTTCAATGATCTGGGAGCTTAGAACAATGGCTTTCAACTTGTAGTTTGTGGACCTCAGGTTCTGCAGACTGTAAGACTTCTAAAGGGGCCTGCACCTGCATTTGAAATTATTTAGCGGGCTGCAAATGTAAACAGGTTGAAGATCACTGGCTTAGAAAAAGAATTCTGAACTTGGATCCCTGCCTAGTAACATCATGCTAAAACTGATGTGTTCTGCTGAATAATTGCTCATGTGAAGATGGCAGTGAATGTCCATATGTACTCCCATTTAAGAAGGATTAGGTGGCTGCCATTCCACTTGTACTTGTTTGATGAAATCAGTTGAGGTTGGGTGGTAGATTTTGATTTTTTTTTTCACTGATTCAGATTGACATCTCAGAATGTGGTCATTATGCAGGATGGGACCCAATTACAAGCTTTCTGTGAACAATCCTTGCTCATGGAAAAAATCCTGTAAGATTGAAATGTGGAGGCTGAATCACACTAGAGTTCAGTGCCCTCTAGGTCATGGGCTAAGGTGATGCTTAAGGTAGGTTAAGGAACTCTTTCTGCTGTTGCTGCCAATACCTGCAGTTTGGCAACAGAAGAGGTGAGTTCAAGGTGCAGTGTAATAATCAGAGATCAGTAGAGGGATATAATACATTCACTCAGCAAGAAAAAAGGGGCAGTGAGACTGGGCCCTGCAGACTTCCTCAGCCATCTCCCTGAAGCAAGAAATCGGAACTTATTGTTGAAACCTTCAAATGGGGAAGTAAGATGGATTCAGCTTACAATGAACTTGAATGTGTTGAGCTCACTTCCTGCTAAAGTGAATCCTGAATTACTGTGAGGCACTGAACAAGGCCAGCTGCACTTGATGCTGGAGTGCAATCACAACGGCTTGGTTGGTGTCAATGGAACATACAACTTCATTAAAGGCAACCACCAGAAACAGCAAAGATGGAAATCTCTGTGGAGATTTCCAGTTGTGTTCTTTCTATCTGTCATGACTTGCCTGCTGTCCAGAGCCGTTGAGGTGAAATTAGACAACATGGACTCTGTGCTCCCTACTACACTGAAGGTTTTCAGAAGGGAGGAAAGATAGTTTCGAGGTAATGGTAAATCCAAGAGACCAAGGCTTTGTTCCTGACTCTGCTCCAGGTCTCCCATGTGATTGGCCAAGTTGCTTAATTTCTATGCCTCAATTTTCTCATTAGTGAACTGTAGCTAAAACAGATCTTGTATGCTGCAAGGCCTCCATTTAATTAAAGGTTCACAAAGCACTTTTGAGACCCCCAGATGTGAGGATAAATACAAGTTGTGGCAAGTATTATATGAGGGATGTTTTGGCCTTGCCTTGTGACTTTTAGCAATTTTATAGCACAGATCTTTTTAATCTCCACATGAAAAATAGAATAAATGGATGTTGACTGCCTTCTACCACCCCACTCAGTGGCCCAAACATTGTCTAAACACATTTTAAGTGCTTATATTTCTCAATCAGCACATCACTGGCTCCTTCCCCTCTAGTTCGATTGACTTCTGATTGTTGCTAGATTACATAAATATTTGTTGGAAGGACCATGATGACTTGAGGCAGCATTAAAACTCAGTTTGGTGCCCTGGAGAGCTGAGAGTTTTGTTGATTCCTTGCAGACAGCTTTGTTTTACTTTGTAGTGATGCCAAACTATGGCTGGGTGTACTGATATGCTGTGGAGAAGGCAGGATCTGTACAACTTGCCAAAAGGCATTTCAAGAAGTAGGTAAACATGCATACTGGTTCACTACTTCCAGTTGATGGCAATAACGCATGAAAACTACACAAGATTAACAGTTTTATTTTAAAAGTTGCTTGTTCAGCTCATGTCTAAGAAAAAAGTAAATCTTGATTCTAGCTTAAAGTTATGAGACGCAGTTGGAGTTTGTGGAAAGGAAATTTTAAAGTCTGAAGACTTTTAAAACAGCTAAATGTTTGCTTTGCAATACCCTACTTGTGTATTCATGGCTTAAGGTCAGAGAGAATTTTGCTTCATCTACTCTGACCTACTTTATAGCACTAGCCTTTAAATTTCACCCAGGTGTAACTCTGGATGGAGCCCAAAACTTGTGTTTTTTAAAGCTTATCTTACAGAGAGCTGTCCAGTCTTGATTTGAAGACATCAAGGGAGTTAAAAATCTGCTGTCTCAATAGCTAGTGCCATGTAATTCTTTGCTCACTGCTACCTTTGCTAACCCAGAGCATGGATCACAAACATTACAGATGTTATCAAAATGCTTTCTTAAGTGTTTCCCTTCTCCTCCTAATTCTGCCCTTTCCTCCTCTCAACACCAAGTAGGTATTGGTTTTTGCTGAAGTGTAGCTCATGAGTCATAAAGGGAAGGAGGCACTAGTTTGTTGTAAAGCTATTCATGTATTCTGGGCTGCATTTACTCATTCACTGTTGTAGGTTGCAATTAAATGTTGGGCGGTTGACATTTGTGAGGAAAAGGTTTGGAGCACTGACAGGTAGCATTAGCAGTGGGAGGAAAAACATGGGCTTATTAAGAATGGCACAGATGTCAAACTGATCTTCCTTTCCACACTCCCATCAGCTACAGTGTGTGTGTGTGTGTGTGTGGTTGGTTGGTTGGTTGGTTGGTTGGTTGGTTTTTTTTTTTCTTATGGTCTGCCCAGAGGTTTGATAGCCAAGCACAACCCATAGGAAGGAGTTTGTACCATGGGCCTGGCTGACATATGTAGTACCCCCTGGAAAAAAAAAAATAGCACTGCTGTCTTCAACTGCTTGAGGAAGAGGGTCTCTCTTGCTCTGTGCTCTGTGTCATTCCCTCATCTGAAAATAAACTAACATTTTGTTCTGAAATAGCTAGGATTCCAAAGATTATGGAAAGGAAGCTTTTTTTAATGGAGAGCCAATAGATAAGCCAGGAACTGCTGTGCTGGAGTAAATTAGGCATTGGTCACTTCCAAGAAATCTCTTAGCACATGCTTATCTCAAAAATCCTTGATCCTTTCTAAATGGGAAGGAAAGAAGAATGCATTCTAATTTAATTGGCACACTTTATGGTGAAACTTTCTGATCATAGCTTCATGCCTGTTATCTAGCTTTCTTCACTAGAGTTGTCGTGTCCATATTGTAGCTGGTGGTGGTCAAATAATGGCTTCACAGTGGTGTGAAAGCTACACTGAGGTTTTAGGGAACTAGTCTACAGCATTCAGTTCAGATGCTGGTTACCTTTCTTTTAACTTTTTTTCAGATGAAGTTCATTGCTCTTAGAAAGAGGGACTGACACAATACCTGGTTCAGCTTACTGCTGTGAGCAGATAGTTGCAATACCTTGTACATCAGTAGACATCTACCTTAATCTGCAGAACTTTTTTTCATTCCAACTCTGTCCACGCACAACTGAGTTAGAAATCTGACCTGCAGGTTCCCCAGTCTTGAGCTGTAGCATTCCTTGGTATTCCTAGATGGGGGTTTGGCAGGTAGGTAACTATCAAAAGCTTTCTGGTTTTGTGATGTGGGTTATTGACTAGTCACTGTCCCATCACAAGCCTTGGCATGACTGAAACGTCCCACCATGCCTGCCTGCAGTCTTTCCCACCAAAATGGAGTGTAGTTGGACCAGATACTCTGATTTTATTCTTATGGAGTCAAAAGAAATTTAGGTAACTTTAGGGAACATAATGTGGCCATATGTTTTAAATGATTGATATATGCATGCTGGTTGTATGGAAAAACTCACTTCAAATATTCCTTGGAAGTGCCTGTTCTACTTTTGCTCCTTCATTTTGTAGTAGCTTGTCAGTTTGTCCTGATACAAGTATTGTGTGCTTGACTTTACTCATATTTCCCAACAACAATTTTATAAAAAGCTTTAACAAAATTCCCTGACACGAAACACTCAACTTCATAATCTTGATGACCCTCAATATGTCTGTTAGTACAGATGCATTTGCAAATAATGTGTCAAATAAAGAAACGGTAAACACTGAAGTTACTATCAAGCACAGGCATGGCCAAACTGTGGTTGAGGAGCCGCATGTGACTCTTGAATGAAAAATTTTGGCTCCCAGAAGAATGTCAGCAAATCAATTTAGGAAAGTAGCACCAGCCTAGGAGTTTTAAATCTCTGGCCCTGAGTATGCTGGGGGGGAAGAGCCCCAGCCTGTGCCTAGCCGCTGGAGCAGCCAGGTAAGCAGGCTGTGGGTGTGGGGGGTTCATGAGGGGGTCAGGGACAGCCAGGAGAAGCAATGCAGTCAGGGACAGCGAGGAGAAGCAGTGGCATGGTGAGGATTTCAAAAATCTCACCACTAGCCTGCAGTCTTCTACATCAAATGACAGCTAAATTATTACTGTACAAGCCTAGTTTTCATGGTAACCTTAAGCAATTAGGATCTGACACTAGTAGGATCAATATTTGCCCTCTTTTTTACGATAAAATTCAGGTGTGCAATGAATTTTAAACTTAGTAATTTTGGAGTAGGTAAAAGTATATGGCTATATGCCTCAGTGCGGCTTTTGAAAGTTTTTAATAATCAACTTGTGGAACTCAAGAGCTACACAGCTTTGGCCACCCCTGATTGAGCATCTAACTTCCTTCCCATGTGCAAACTGCCACATAATCCACTTTCCATAGCATTTTTTTTTTTTTGGTAGGCTCATGTCCTAGCACATGCTCATTAACTTAGAGGTAGATTGTGTTCAGAATACAGGCCAATGCAGCAATCACTTTGATAATAGCTTGAAAATGTAGGGTCTAGTGAATGGCACTTTGTTCCTCGTGAAAATTTGTTTTTGTGATAGGCTCCAGATACCTGGCTTATGTTGGGTGCCTTTTATCTCATTGTGGAGGAATCTTTCCATGGTAAAAGTAAGTGCCCCAGTTGTCCTCCTTTACAAATACATAACATAGGATTCATTAGGACTTAGTTGTTTTTGCTGGTATAGCTCTATAAGGCTAATCAATCACTTTTCATCACAAAACACTGAACATGCAGTGTTTGTGTTCTTTGTTGACAGTTCTTGAATTCATGTAGAATAGTGTAAAGGAAAAGATGAAGAGACTTATAAAGTTAATGATGTTCGTATTCAGGTCAGTTATTTGCAACTTTGAACTTGCCTTTTTCCTGTACAGATGAGGGTTAAAATATGGCTTTTAAGTGAACTGAGTGCTCAGAGGATAGACTTCCTTATTTCATTCTTACTATAGGCTAGAATAGACCCTTTTTTAGGCCTAAAAGGCAGGCTCTGTTCATGAATGGTACACATTTTAAGCCAAGGATTATGGCTGAAGTGCTTTGTAGTTGTGCAACATTAATGGAAGCTACTGGAGCAAGACTGAGGTACTTGGACATGTCTGTGTAGAAAGGACCTCTCTCTTTCTTGGCTCCCACCATTTGTTTTCCTCACGAGCATTAAAATCCAAGCTGCTGGGACTACATCAGATCATAACATGGAGCACGTCAGACTTTCAGAGTTGAAAAATTTAGCTGAAAGCTAACCAGATCACATGAGTTTCTGAAGAATAAATCTTGAGTGCCTGTTTGGCAACATTGCATCTTAAGCTGCTTTTTTTATAAGCAGAAACACCTAGTTATTGCCCCAGATGTCACTTTTATAACAAACATGAGCACCATTATCCAACAATGAACTCTTCTATGTGCATTTAATGAGCTCAACTGTTGCTTTAGAACAAGTAGACTTCCTAAATGACTTATCTCTCTGTCAAATACTGCACTGCTTTGTACTATTTTTGTAAATCCCCATCCATGTTCCTGAAATGGACATGCCTGCATGTCACGTACACAGAATCCCTCAGGAAGCGGGTGAGGGATTGTCATTAATGTGTGTTTGTAAGACATAACCTTTCTTTCATTGCCTGTGTATTTTTTAGCTCATGGAATTGTTTGGAAACTTGCCTTTATGTTTTAAATATTCCATCAGACCTAGATGGCCTGAACTGGGTGTCTGGCTCAAGCTAACATTTTGGAGCAGTAAACCCAATTTTCTCATCTGTGAGTTGCAACAAATTCCCTTTAGCTGAGGACCCTAGATCTAATCCTTTGGAGTATGTCAGCTCTTCCTTGGGCATTGGTCAGAAGTTATTTGAGAGCAGCATTAGGCATGGTGTTTTGTTTTCATCTTTGCCTTTTCAGCAGTCAGTCCCTGCTTGCCAAGGGAGTCCAAGACTTGAACTCAAAGTCTAGTGTGCTTGCCAGGTTGCTGAGTGAGCTCTGCATCTTGCGCAGCTCATGAAGGATTTGGGCAACAACATCTCACTGGAAATTCCTGCTATGTGAATAAATCAATACAGAGCACTAGTGTCACAAAGGAAGAGTCCAAGAATACATGTCTCTAAACATTTGCGATTCAGTTGTGGCTGTGGAATTAAAAATGGGTCTCAACATCACTGTTTCTTGAGCAGACGGTTAGGATTTTTTTTTTTTTTTTTTTGAACAGTACAGCAGAGATTAAGCTTTCACCTCCTGAGGAGGCTACAGTTATAGTGAGATGCAGAAACTACTTT
The DNA here is from genome assembly GCA_007922195.1 of Podocnemis expansa. Classification (NCBI taxonomy): domain Eukaryota; kingdom Metazoa; phylum Chordata; order Testudines; family Podocnemididae; genus Podocnemis; species Podocnemis expansa. The sequence goes on from ML681971.1 coordinate 29,580,242, forward strand.
TATTGTCTATATGCATCCCTTGTTTGGATGCATATTATTCAGTTGGATTCCCTTTACACAGTTTGCATGGTGTGGTGAAGTACCAAACAACCTACCAGTCTACCTAGACCTGCCTAACCCTGGAAACAAAGGCTGGACCAAAATGGTCAGGAACAGGATAATGTGTGATCTCTCGCCTAAAGGCAGTCCTCTTCACTGTATGGTGGCCAAGGGAGAGGAGCAGCTTAAACATGCTTGTTACAAGGTGTGCCTGTCCAGAGGAGAACACTTACTACAGTGCTTGCTGGGAGGGAAGGGATGCCTTTGGAACAATGAAGGTTACATTATTAATACGGACAGTACTTGATTTCATTGTAAACTGTTTCATTTTTCTCAAGAAATGAATGCAGTTGCTGACACGTTGCTTGGTGTTTGATGCAAAAGACCTATCTTCCAGCAAATTTTTTCGTTCTGTATTTCATCTGTCACTGTCAGCCTTGCAGATGAGTTCATTTACTTAGTCCATGTCCTGAGGAATCAGAACAGTATTACCCAGAATCTCCAATCAGACATTCCTTTAAAAAAAAAAAAAAAAAAAAAAAAGAGGTTCCTGAAAGGTGAACATCGGCTAAGTCATCCCATCTGTTCAACAAGGGTCATCTGTTCACTGTAGCATTAAGAATTCATTTTACCATACATCTCCAGCTAAAAGTCATGTAAACAGTTGTTAGTTTGTCTTCCCTTTTGTTCCTAGCTTCCTTCTTTATCCTACATGCTTGACTAGGGTCTGAGCACCTTGAAGCATTTGTTTTTATCTTTGCACTCCTGTGAAGGAAAGGCAATGCTGTTATCCCATGTTACAGGGAGCCTCTTTGTGCCTCAGTTCCCTATGTGACTTGCCCATTGTCACACAGGAAGTCTGGCAGAACAGAGACTTTACCTTGGGTCTTTCAAGGTCTAGTCTATTGCACAAACTGGTCAACTTTCCTTATGTGGCTTTTCCTAACCAGCTGCCTGTAAGCTAAAATGGTCCCTTTGTTAGGTTTTTCCTTGGACAGATGCTTTGTAGCAAGGTAGTACCTGAACTAAAGGGCATGTTGTATTTATCAGCTGACAACTCTAAAATAAAGGTATGGCGAGCCTCTTGTCAGAACCCAAAGAACTAATGACAGAAACTTGCTGTAATAAACAGAGAAGGCTAGAGCAGAAACACTAGACAGATGGGGCTCCACTGCTGCTGTCTACTTTGAAATAGAATCAAAGCTTGCTCATCCTTTTTAGCTGGTGTGCAGAGCCTAAGATTGTTTGGGCAGGTGGTGGGGGTGCATGAATATCGATTGCTTCCCTGGAGGCAAGGGCATAATTCCATTTAATTTGGGGAGCAGGGGAAAAATGCCTCTTTCTTGCGGCCCCTGACTACAGGCTTTCTCAATCAGCAGTGACCATCCCTGTTGGCATGTTCTGAAGTTTTACTTGGCGCTTCCTCCTTGTTCAGATGCTGTGATCCCAATCTGTACAGTCCGGCTCTGATATAGAATGTCAACAGCCACAGAGGCAGAGAGTTCATTATCCTCACAGGGTGCAATTACTTGATGGCTGTTGGGAGTGAGAGGCTTTTTGTGTCCCAAAGAACTCATATCCTGAAGAAAGGGAACAATGAAAGCAGCCTCCCTTGGCAGCACCTCCAAAACAGCTTCTAGCATGCATTACAATTGATAGACTTTTTAATTTATGGGAATTCAATCTGATCTCTTGCTTTAGAAACAAGATAAGGTAGATAGAGGCACTTATTATCCACATTCTTTAGGCATTTTCTTGTTTCATTTGATTGTGTGATGATATTGTTACAGGGACATGAGGAACTTTATTACACAAAGTTTCATCTGTCTTCTATCAAACAGAGCCTCTCTCTGACACAACTGATTCCCAATTCATGCTGTATTCCTTGGAGTGTGTGTGTAATGTCCTAAACGATTTGGTTCAGTGAGTAGTATTGCACTGAAAGCCAAGATATTTTAGATGTGGGATTTTTTTCTTTGTACAAGTGGTAGGCTCTTGCATTGAGTCCCAGCCAGAGCCTTATTGAGAGAGAAGGTTGTAACTGTAGTGCAGTTTATCCTTAAGACTTATTTCAGCCAGAGGCTATCTCAGTGACTTTGTGGAAAGACACTGGTGTCAAATATCAATGCATGCATTCTCCCTCCATCTCCTGAAATGTTCTGGCACAGGGAAACCTAGAATAAATGGAATGGTTCATAAGCACATCTAAGAGTGAAGCATAGCCTAAACAATCAGGAATGCATTTAATGTGTTGTCATTCAGATGTATCTGAATATTAAAGTTTGTTAGAATAACACATGACTGAATAACTAAAAGAAGTCTCCACAATTCAGTCTGCTTTTCTTATTAGGATGATCTATGCCCCAGAATTGATTGATTGCTGAGATTTGTTCTGGCTTTTGTTTGATATAGAGATTCTCTGCCTTACCCAAAGATACATATATTTAAGAAGTTGCTGTCAGGATTTCCTGCCCAAGACAGTCTAATCAAACTTTGTTCCTATTTACGCATGGTGCTCCCAGTCTCATAGCTAAAATCAATTTAGATTATTCCTTTAGTTATTATGAATAGAAAACTGAAGTCTCCAAGACTATATTAGGAACTTTCAGACAGACACAATACCATTTTTTTTTGTGAAAGAGCCATGCTTATGCATAGTGGTGGTGTCTTTTGTTGGTAACATACTTCATTTTTTTTTCTCCCCAGGTTACCTGATCATGACAGATGACTGGTTTTCTGAGTATGTGTATGAGGTAGTGGTGGACAAGAAGCATGTGCCAGAAGACATCTTAGCCGTGATGCAGCAGGAACCTGTTGTCTTGCCAGCCTGGGACCCCATGGGTGCTTTAGCAAAGTGAACTGCCCAACATTTGCCTCTTAATGATCAACCAAATGTAGATGTGATAGCGAATCCCAGAGACCGGAAGCCATAGCCAAATGATAATGTGACCAACCATGCTGCTGGGTCCAAAATCTAGCCTCAGGATCTTCTTGGAAAATAATGCTTTACTGAATAAACAAGCTGTCAGACAGGCTCCTCTGTGCGCGCACACAAAAAGTACCCACTTCATCATGATACTAAATAAGTGCTTTCAATGGCAGCTGGATTTTTAATAATGAAGTTGTAGATTAGTTGGGTAATACTAGGGAAAGCACTGCACAATATTTATAATAGTTGATCATGGTTTTCCTTTGTACTAAAAAGCATCCAAATTCAGTATTGGCTTAATTTTATTTCTTGAGAGCTATTTATACTTCTGGTTTTACTGCATGATGGGAGTTCAGTATGCAGAGATGTTTTCCTTTTCTTGTAGTAATTTTTGCAAAATGACTTGGTATTCAAGGAGCATTGAGAGCCTTTGCCTGGATGTATGTAGTCTGACTTGCTCTTGGCTCTTCCATATCAAAGTAGGGACTGGTTCTGGTGTGCATTAATCTGTACCCACAGGAGTGTTATTTTTCAATAAGATTAGCAAGAACAATAAATGTGTTCACAAGGCAGAGTTAAAGAATGTGGTGCTCTAGCAAAACTGGGTTTTTTAATTACTGCATTTTTATTTGGACATCTTCAACTAGATGGTGCTATGATGCTTTTAAATAAAACTTTCTGAACATAATGGTACATCTATTTTCTGTTTAAATTTGCCACATGCAGATTTTGAGTGGAAGAGATGTTAGTGACCCACAACCATCTCTTGGAGTCAAAACATTAGCAGGTCAACAAACCCTATGCTTCATCTCCTCGGTAATAGTCACAGAGGCTCTTGTCCAACAGTGTATACAGATGAAGACATACACACCACAGGTGCTTATCTACCAAGGTAGTGAGCATAATTTAAATACTTGGATCCAAACCAAGCCAAACTGTTAAACTGCCTCATGTGACTTGGTGCTGCCCTCAGCCTTTAATTACTGGGAAGGGAAGAAGGCAGGATAGGACAAAGTGACAAGAATTGGTGTTCAAAATTCAGCTTGTATTACTGATATACTTCTCTCCCCCCCCCCCCCCCCCAGGCTATTTAAAAATGCCAGGTGTAAAAAGAAGCAAAAGATTTAGTAGCCACAAACAACTGCATACAACCTTTCCTTCTAGTGTTATTAGTCACCACCAGACATTTGAAGCTACAACATAAGCATTCCAGTACCTGTGTTCCCCAATTCCAAACACACAATGCTGGGATTTCCTCCAGGATTCCCTCTGGGAAAATGGATTAGTGTCCTTGATTTCTTAAGGAAAGGCCTGTGGAAGCCTGTATTATAGAGCAATCAGGAGATGCTTTGTCTTGTGTTTATCCAAACCTCTCCAATGTAAAGCAGCACTAAAGTTCAGATGCATGCTACCTTTGCTGAGAGAGAGAGAAGCAATTTCCTTGGGGCTGGACTTTGTGGTTCTGAAGTAGGGCTAAGGCTTATGAACATGTGGGACTTTTCCTCCCAAATTTCAATATCCTAGTCACTTAGAATGCTTGTGCTTGTGACACTGCAACAGTTTCATCTCTTCTCTACTGTTTACCACTTGATTAGAGCTATCAAAGGGAGTTAACTTTTTGAGATGCACTGAATAGGACTTGTTTTGGCCTGTGCTAGCTCTGATGATTGGATTTGACAATCTTAACTGTGTTCAAGCCCATTTTTGTTTAATTTGGAATATTTTACACTATTGTCCACTGCATGCTTATCTGGGCTGTTCTTGCCCAGATGTTTCCCAGTACAGTTTATACAATAGCTTGAGGTTCCTCCCCCCATTAGAAAAAGGACAAAACATTCTCATGGTTGAAACATGCAATGTAAAATGAAGCCAGTCTGGCAGAAGAATGATTCCACCTACCCCTTCTTTAAACTCTTTGTAAGGAGAAAAATATGCCCTAAAGAAAGGGCAGTATTCCATATGTTTCAATAATCCAAACAAGAACAGTTAACCCCACATCTTTCAGGGGTCTGTCAATGTGTGTGAAGGTGTCTGTTTCAAGAGCAAAGTGTAATTTCTTGCTTGAGGAGACGACAGTGTTGGCTCAGAGGCAGCTAACTGAAGTCAGCTTTGGGGTTAGCCTCATGTATTCCAAGTCACTAGGTATATTCATAGAACTGGAGTCTGGGATCATGCTGGTGTGATTTCACTCATTGTTAGCTTGCAAGTGTCTCCTTGAGCTAATGATCATCATCTCTATTGGGAATGTAGCTGTAATTTTACTGTCTCATTGTGTCTCTAGCTCTCACAGTAGTTTTCAGTAGTCCAAACTCCACTTTTCTGCTCATGGCAGCAATGAGTAGTGGCACATCCCTATTTGTTCTATGTAAATTCTTACACAATGCTGTTTGCTGTCATGTGTCTGGGTGTAGAGAAGAGCAAATTGGATGATCTAAAGAATGGAAAACCTGCCCTATGAGAAGAGACTTATTAACCCTAACCAAAAGAAGGTTGAGGGGAGATTTGATTGCTATCCATAAATATTTCAGAGGGATAAATACCAGAGAAAGAGGAATTATTTAAGTTCAGCTGCCCAGACGTGGACACACAAACTAATGGATACAAACTAAGCACTAGGAAGCTGAGACTTGAAATTAGATGCAAAGGAGTGAAGTTCTAAAATAGCCTTCCAACAGAGCTGTGATGCTCTGTTTCAGTGCCCGGGACATGTTCCAGTTGGAACGTGACCCTTGCAATTAGCGGTGCTTGGGGCCAGGGCTGTGAAACGTGCCATTTAATACAGCGGCTCTATTGAGCCCCTCCTGCGCACCCAGGGCAAAGCCCCGTTTGTTCCACCGTAGATACGTCTCTGCCTTCCAAGGGGAGCTGTGGGGGACAAAAAAAATCTAGCTAGTTTTAGAATTAAACTTGATAAACTTATGGAGGGAATAGTATAATGTGACAGCCTATTTTGACAATTTACCAATCTTTGGCTCATGGTGGTAGATGCGCCAATGAGATGATGGATGGGGTGGGTTCTGAGTTATTGCAGAGAATTCTTTCTTGGGTATCCAACTGATAAGTCTTGCCCATATACTCAGGGTTTAACTGATCACCATATTGGGATTGGGAAGGAATTTTCCTCCAGGGCAGATTGGCAAAGGCTCTGGGTTTTTTTTTTTGTTTTTATTTTGCCTTCCTGTGTAGCAAGGGACATATCTCAATTGCTGGTGGATTCTCTGTACTCTAAAGTCTTTAAATCATGATTTGAGGACATTAGTAACTTTTAGTCATAAGTCAGAGGTATACTGCAGAAGTATGTGGGTGAGGTTCCTGGTCTGTATTGTGCAGGAGGTCAGACTGATGATCACATTGGTCCCTTTTGACCTAAGAGGCTGTGATTATGGTAACTATTAAACACTGACATTTCTTGTGTGTTTGTTTTTGAATTGCAACATTTGAAAGGTTGGTTAAAATTCACTTGCACAGACTGATTTCCTACCATCCATTGCTGTTGAGGGTGGGGTAGATGTAAAATGACTTTATTAATCTCAGGGGCTAGTGAGGCTATCGAATAATAAATGATGAATTAATTTTGCTCTCTTGAGTGCCAAGAACTTAGTACATCATAGCACAGGGGGACCTTGCACAGCAACAGCCAAACTGAGGAAAAGCTAATTCGAGCCCTCTGTCCCTCTCACTTTATTTTCATATTAGTATCTAATGTTAATGATCTGTTTGTTGCTAATGTCAGGAGGCAACTGTTCCTCCTTCAGAGTCAAATTTAGGCACACCCAACAACCTTCTTTTCACATGCAAATGATCATTCATTAAATAATTAGGAAACTTACAGACAGTTAACTGATTTTTTTAAATTAATTACTTGATGTTTCCTGCATTACTGCAGGCTTCTCATTTTACTGGTGGGGAAACTGAGGCAAAGAGCCATGAAAAGATTACAGTTACAGAATCAAGCATGGAGATAGTTAAAAGAAAACAGTGGTGGGCTGAAGATCTACTATGAAAACCCAGTTTTGACAGCATGAACCCCTTTAGGGTGCTGACAGTTCCAAAAGAACCTCAATCTCTTTTCACATTCACAGAAATTAGTGGAATGGAGTGAGTTGTCGGCAGGTATAGGCTTAGCACTTCTTCAGTCTGGTTTCATGGTATAAGTGTGGAACATTTTGTTTTTCTCTGGTCAGTTTTTACGAGTGGGATCAAAGAAGAGAGGATTAGGATTAACACTCTGCATTTCAATTAATGGAATACAAATCTATGAATAAATCTGGCCTGCTCAATGTACAGTCCCCAAGCAAGGGAAATGCTGTCCCTATGGTACACTAAATCCAGATTACAAGAAAACATCTATATCCACTTGGTCAAAAAGAGGCTGTTGAAAACCAGAAAAGTCAAACACCTCAGAGCTCTCTCTTTCTCTAGCTTAGTTTGCACATGCAGAGAAAGCTCGGATTACACACAGACTGATTGATGGAGAGGTTCCTTCCTTCTCTAAATGCTGCAAATATTATAACATTTTTTCACGTGATCATTCACAAAAGGTCCCACCCTACACCCTGTTATGATAATGCCCTACTCTTTGGGGAAAGCAAGACATGCCTTGCACCTAAGCAACTTCTGAATTTTTCACCAAGGCTTTTGCAAAGCCATTTACCTACATACATTTTCTTCCCACTCATATAGCTAACATTATTTGTACTGATATCCTGCTGGACTAGAACTGACACTGACCTTCATATTCTATTCCTGTGTGGTAGCCTGTTGCAGCAATGACCCTTTAATTTTGCATTCAAGGGAGAGAGTTGTTCCAGACACAAGGCCAGGGGTCTGAAATTTCCTCCTAAGATCAGTTAGAAGTTCTTGCGTATGATCAGTTTGGACCAAGGGACAGGTCTCTTAGGCTATGTCTATGCTAGCAAATTAGCCTGGACTAAGGAGGCTTAGTCCAGACTAATTTAGCCCATGGCCACACTAGGCTTTCCCCAGTTCAAACTAAGAAATTTCTTGGTTCAAACTAAGGAACGCTTAGTTCGAACTAGTTAGTACCGGCACTTAGGCCAGCATTAGTTTGAACTAAGTCTGACCAAGACCCAGCCTAATGCTTAGTTCAAACTTAAGAAGGTGAAACTAACCAGTTAGTTTGAACTAACCACACGTTCTAGTTCGAACTAACACTGAGTTCAAACCAGAACGTGCGGTTAGTTCAAAGTAAGCTTGAACTTTAAGTTTTGTAGATGTAGCCATAGCCACAGAGTTATATCTCCCTCTTCAGGAGGGATGCCTGTGTTTCAGTAAAACTGTACAACATATTACTTGCACAGTTCCTAGCTAGTCATCTTCCTGTTCAAAGGCCTAAACCCTCCAGTCCCCAGAATATTAGGACATTCATACACAAGGCTAGCCACTCCACCTTTCCTCACAGGGCCTTCCCTTCTCACAGAGCTCTTTCAGCAGCAGCTTCCCCATGATTCCTTTTTTACAGAAGCTCTCTTCTGTAAATGTACTGGTGGGAACAGCACAGAAAATTGGGCTGAAGGGAAACTCATCTGACCCTTTCAAAGGGGCAGCTGTATTAGTCTAGGTCAGCAAAACAAATGAGGAGTCTGGTGGCACTTAAAAGACTAACAAATTTATTTATCTCATGAGCTCTTGTTGGAGAAAATCCTACTTTGTCAGACACTTGAAGATGCTTCAGGTGGGATTTTCGCCCACCAAAGCTCATACAATAAATAAATGTGTTAGTCTTTTAAGTGCCACCAGACTCCTTGCTTGAGCTGACCCCCATTTCTCTTTTTCAGCTGAGTGGCATAGCCACAAGCACTGGGAAGAACTTTTCCCAGGAGGTCTCAGTTGCCCTATTTTACCAATCTACACTGTTCCAACAACCCAGATAAGCAACCGAGCTTTTGGACATTTAGTTAAAGCAACACTTTCAGAAACAACTTTATTGGTTGATCATAGCTATGATTGAGGGATGGCAGAATAAAACACTGAGTTTGTCCACAATCATTTTCTTGATAGTAAGTCCACAGATCTTGGTCACTGACTAAATGAATATATGTTTCTGGCAAGCAGCCTTCATTTTGTGCTAAAAAGCCAAAGCAACACCTGTTAAGGGAAAAAGCATTAGCTAATACAATGTATTTTTTTTCTTATTTTCCTCTTTTTAGAATTTATGGTTTGTCAGCTGGCTGAGACAGATAAACTGAAGGAGCAGATTGCTTGACAAGTATCATACAGAAGTGCTCCTTGAGAGATACTGCAGTGGTAAAGCCAGAAGAAACACCCAGTGTTGCACAGTAGTCTGTACCACTAGGACGAAGCAAACCCTGATACCACCTTTTCAAACAAGTAACTCATGCCTTAGAATCATAGGGTTGGAAGGGACCTCATAGGTCATCTAGTCCAACCCCCTGCCAGAGGCAGGCCCACTCCCACTAAACCATCCCAGTCATGGTTTTGTCCAGCCGGGCCTTAAACACCTCCAAAGATGGAGATTTCACCACCTCCCTTGGCAGCTCATTCCAAGGCTTCACCACTTGCCTAGTAAAAAAGTTTTTCCTCATATCCAGCCTCGGCAACTTGAGACCATTGCTCCTCGTTCTGTCCTCCGTTACTACCGAGAATAGTCAAGCTCCATCTTCCTTGGAGCATCCCTTCAAGTAGTTGAAGGTTGCTATCAAATCCCCCCTCAATCTTCTTTTCTGCAGACTAAATAAGCCTAATGCTTTCAGTCTTTCCTCATAGGGATTGTCCTCCAGCCCTTTAATCATTTTGGTTGCCCTCCTCTGGACTCTCTCTAGCATGTCCCTGTCCTTTTTGTAGTGGGGAGCCCAAAACTGAACACAGTTTTCTAGATGTGGCCTCACCAGTGCAGAACAGAGGGGAATGATCACATCCCTTGATCTGCTGGTAATACTTCTTTTGATGCAGCCCAGTATGCCATTGGCCTTTCTGGCAGCAAGAGCACACTGCTGACTCATATCCAGCTTCCCATCCACCATGACCCCCAGGTCCTTTTCTGCACTGCTGCTGCTTAGCTGAATGTTCCCCAGCCTGTAGCAGTGCATGGTGTTTTTCCGGCCCAAGTGCAGGATTTTACACTTGTCCTTATTGAACCTCATAAGATTTCTATTGGCCCACTGTTCAATTTATCTAGGTCTCCCTGAATCCTGTCCTTGCCCTCCAATGTGTCTACTGTTCCCCCCAGCTTGGTGTCATCCGCGAACTTACTGATAGTGCAGTCTGTTCCATCAGCCAGATCATTGATGAAAATGTTGAACAGAGCCAGCCCCAGGACTGACCCCTGGGGCCCACCACTTGTGACTGGTTGCCAGCTAGACATGGATCCATTGATTCCTACACGCTGAAACCATTGATCTAGCCAGTTTTCTATCCACCCTCTAGTCCACCTATCCAACCCATTCTTCTTTAATTTGCCAGTGAGAATGCTGTGGGAAACTGTATCAAAAGCCTTGCTAAAATCAAGGTATATGACATCAACGGTTCTTCCTGCATCCAGAAAACCAGTCATCTGATCATAGAAGGAAATGAGATTGGTCAGGCATGATTTACCCTTGGTGAATCCATGCTGACTGTTCCTGATCACTTTATTTTCCTCTAAGTGTTTGAGGATGGATTCTTTGAGAACCGGCTCCATAATTTTTCCAGGGATTGAGGTGAGGCTGACTGGTCTGTAATTCCCCAGCTCCTCCTTTTTCCCTTTCTTGAAAATAGGTACTATATTTGCTTTTTTCCACTCCTCTGGCACCTCCCCCATTCTCCATGAGTTTTGAAAGATAATGACCAGCAGTGCTGCTATCTCATCAGCCAATTCCCTTAGCACCCTTGGATGCAGTTCATCTGGCCCCATGGACGTGTGCACATCCAGCTTCCTTAAGCAGTCCCTAACCTGACCTTCCGTCACCAAGGGCCTCTTTTCTTCTCTCCAGCCGGCCATACCCATGGTAGTGGGCTGGGAGCTGACGCTGCCTGTGAAAACAAGCAAAAAAAGCATTGGGCACTTCAGCTTTTCCCTCATCCTCTGTCACGAGGATGCCTGCCCCATTCAGCAAGGGACCTACACCATCCCTGATCCTCTGCTTGTTATTAACATACTTGTAGAACCCCTTCTTGTTATCCTTTACATCCCTCGCTAGCCGCAACTCCATTTGTCCTTTGGCCTTTCTGATGTTATCCCTGCAGTCCCTAGCAATATCTTGATATACCTCCTTGGTCATCTGACCAAGCCTTCAGAAAGAATGATGGGAGAAGTTAAAAGAAATGGAAATCGAGTAACTGACAGGCAGTCTGGCATGTGAGTGCAAGTCAGTGGTTCACAAACACCCCCAGTAATTTCACAGGCGACGTCAGATTTGTTATTCATTTCTTGGTTTGAGTTTAAAGTCCTGAAACAACAGTAAGTTATGTAAAACAGGGAAAGGTGGAAGTCTGACATCTGGTGACAGCTTCTAAGTGATTGGAATAAGATTTTCCCCCTTGTATTGTATTGTCACAAGGTAAGTCTAATGCGAAAGGATGGTTCATTTGCATTTAACAAACACAGGTAGCTAGCTTCCAGGTCTGCTGATAATGCAACCAGGTTAGGAAATATGGGAAGAACAATCAAAGCCTCATCTTCCTTTTATTTCAGAAAAGAACTTCAGAGTTTCTAAATTTGTGTGGTTCCTTAGAAAACAAAACAAACAAAGAACAAATAAAAAACCCCAAACCAAACAGAATTTTGGTTTGTCCCCGTCCCCCCCCCGATCTTTGAGACATTGGTGTCTCCTATTGCCACTGAAACAGAGCTAAGGCTATTATAGGTAGAGTTGATAATGACATTTAGCGTTAAGGTTGCCCTGCATTTCCCATTAGCAGACTCTGTTTTCCATTACTTAATAACTTTGCCAAATTTTAACATTCAGGCTGAAATTTTCCACATTGGGTGTCTACCTTAGACTTTTTTTTTTTTTTTGAAAGGTTCAGCTAAAATAGTTCAGTCATTTCTGGGAAGTTGCCTAGTAAAAAATTTCATTTTGCCCATCTTAGTTTTTTTCTTAAAACTTTGGTACTATAAGGCTTAAAAGTCTCCACGATTTTGGAGCAAGGGCTTGAAATATGGCAGAAAGTCACCTTGGTCCAAGGGATATACTTTTGCTGTTCCCCTGAAAAAATCTGCCCAGATTTGGTCAAGTTATAAAATTTGGACAAATCTCAATTTGCACATGCTCAAAAAAGACTATTAGAGTTTGGCAGGTAAACTCTCCTAAGACTCCCTTTGCACTTAGTATGTGCCAGTTCGGTACTTCAGGGGCTGAACAAGGTGTTCCCTAAAACTGCTAATTCCCACCTGCTGTGGCCCCCAGCACCAGAACTGACAGTAGGGATGCGGTTTCCCTGTTCTCCCAATATGTTCCACAACACAAATTTTGAGATCTGTAGATCCTACTTATGCCTATCCCAGCCAAGTGATACACCTCAGCCAGTGCACCAAATGCTTCAGTAGCAGGTAGGTGAGTACGAGACAAACACTGCACTCTCAGATGAATTCACAGCTGCAAGTGAGATCACTGAGAGTTATGCTTTGAACTCATAAACTCTTACATACTGTTAAGTCTACTGAAAAAACATACCCCTGTCACCTCAAATCAGGCACACAAAATAGCTGAGCCTCTTGACCTTCATCTTTCTGTGCCTCAGTTGCCCTTTTGTAAAAATGGGGATAATACCCTTCTCTCACTTCATAGGGTGTTGGGCAAATAAATTCACTAATGTTGATGAAGTGGTCAGATAATATACTATATCCAATATTTCGATTATATAGAGTAAATTATTATTATATCGTATACAGGATACACTCCCAATACTTTACAAAACAAATAAAATGCATATACTGAAATGAAAGACATTCAGGAAAAAACTTGTAAGTGAACAAAAACGCCAAGATAAGTAAGTATTAAAGCTCTTAATACACTCTTTATTCCTTAGCTTTGTCTACAAATTACCAGTTCCTGACACTGAGTGTCATCACCATGTGGAACTGAACACTGTTTAACTACAAATGTAGACTGAGACAAATTGTACTCGGTAACATTTCACAGACCATGGTAAAAGTCTGTTCTAAGTAAGTGATGATACAGAAACAACTAATAATATAATTGTTTTAAAAAAATCACACAACAAAGATTCCTAAATATTTCTACAAGTGGGCCAGGGGAACTCCAAAAACATACGATGGGCAATCCTGTTTTCTGTGGGAGACTAAAGTCAGAGTTCTTGGATAATCCATTCCAGGATTCTGGTATCACAGAGCAGGCAATTCTGGTTGAGAGAGAAGGAACTGATCCTTTTCATGAACAAAATAAATGATCTCTGAAATGTTGAATTTAAGTCCACAAACATATCCCTCTTACACACAAACACTGTGCTTAGACCTCAAGAAAGATACAGTCAGTAAGGCACAATAAGCCTTCTGCCACTCAAACTATTGGGAATGGGATACAATGCTGGAAGCAAAATGGAAAATTTAGAAACCTGGAAGGGCTTTTCTCCTCTTTCTCCAGATGAAGTGTAGGGATATTAACTTAGAAAGGAGAATGTGTGGGAGATGTGACAAAGATGTAAAATAACAAAAGGCAGAAAGGAAACTAGCTATACATTGCTCTTTACCCTAGCCTATAACAAAAGAACAAGAAAGCTGTAGAGAAAGTAGATGGCAACAAGTTTAAAAACTGGTAATATACTATTTTACATAATAATCACCAAGGATGACCAGAAATAAATGGAGGATTTTTGTTCAGGTATACAGTATAGCTTATTGACAGTGTTGCATTACCTCAACTATCCTTGCGATGGCGCCAAGAGATGATGTCAAGGGCCACTGGAGCTTAGGGGAAGAGGACCAGCAGGCACAGAAAAATAAGCATTAGTTATAGCTATAGGCTTGCTTGTTGTCAGAGTTTCTGTTATTACTGAATTATTCAGAACAGATCTTTGCAAACCTTCTGCCATGTATATCAACTGTTTTGTTCTTCCTTCTAAAAGTTTTATATTCTTTTTTCCTTATGATTTTCTGCTTTTCTTTTAAAATCAATATACAATCCGGGGCATTAGTTCACTGATTTATGCCTTTCTATTTTTCCTAAACAAACTGTAAAGTTTGAGACTGTACAAGAAATTTGAAAAAAAAAAAAAGCATTTGTTTTGCAAGTTTTTTGAGGGGTAGGAAGGAGAAAGGAAGTAACCTGTTGATGTGATTAAAGTGGAAAAAACACTTTTCAAAGAACTTGTGCCTAACATTTTATAACAAACCCAAGCCCCCTATTTACATTTCTGCATTAAAATGATAGTAATCAGTAACAAGGAAGACTAGGAGTCACCCTTATATTCCAGAACTAGGACCCCGCTCCTTTGTAGCTTTAGAAACCCACCTACACACTCCTAATTCACTGTGTCCCTAGTTAATCAACTGTTTGTTGTCCTTTTGTCAGTCCCATCTCCTTATATATAGCTGTAATCAGAGATGCAGAAATTTATACCTTAACAGTGAGCTTCCCCTCACCTTCACCCTCTGCATCTTAGTCTCCTGTACCGATCAGAACACACAAATGTAGCCACCCACCTCTAGGAGGAAAATTGAGCTGCAGCCCTGGTGAAACATAAAGTTTATTTGACAAAAAGTGACGCAAAAATTCTTAAAGAGCTCTTTGGCAGCAGATTATCTGGAAATCAGACCATGTGAGGGGGATTGGTGTACAAAAACCTCACCAAGATGCTGAGTTGCCCAGAGGCTGAGTTTCGCAGGCTGTGAAGTAAATGTAGGGTTAGGGTTATTCAGTCTTGGATAACTCCAGGGGGAAAGCACCTCAGATTCATCTGAAGGCAGGTAATTTTTCAGTTCATTTTAAACCTATAGCCTTGTGAAGTTTTATATTATGTGAGCCAGACAGACTCCTTTATCTGGAAGAGTCTGTCATGCTCCAAGCAGGCACTGGAGTTTATTAATTGTTAGTTTTTCATTACTTATTGCAACTATGGTTTTGAGCTTTGAGAAAGTGAAAATGAGCTCAAATTTATATACAACATTTTGTTTACTTTTGGTGTTGTTTTTAAATGAACACCATATACATCCTCCAGCACCCTCTGAAGTGTTGGGAGAAAAGACACATCTGTTATGGCTTTAAAAGGATGCCTTGAATTCTGGGGAAAGTTTGCTTTGGTTCATTAAATGTATGCCTCAGTTTGCTTTTCTGTTGCTATATGCCTGCTGTTTCATCCAGGCATTTGTCAAGCAATTATTAATGTTGCAGATAAATGCCTGGAGCAGAACATGTTATGACAATTTAAAAATCAGAATTTATGACAATCAAAATTATAGTATTATGTATGAATAGAGCATTTATTTCAAATTCAAAACAAAATATTAAACTGAGCTAGAGAAGAATTATGTGAAAGGGGTAGAAACTAAGCAAAAATCAATGTAAATTCGGATTTATTTTAAAAGGACACCCCCCCACACAATTTAATTAGTCAGATTTTGTACTTGAAATGATCATTTATTGTTGTAGAATGATTTACCTAATGATAGAATTTAATGACTGCAAGTAATAGACTGAAGACTATTTTGTGAATGTATTTTTTTATTATCTGTTTCATTGGCTTAGCTGCAAGTTTGATAAATATTACAGAAGCTCCAATGATTAAGAATATAATGTGATCAAGTATGAAGTGAAGTGGTTTCTCCTCCCATGACACATACAGAGTGCCTTGGAAAGTCAGGAGGAGAGAAAGGATCTAATATGAAAGGAAAAAGTTTAGGAAGAGAATTGGACAGATAATTCAGTGGATATGAATTCCTGAAGAGTTTGGTTTTGGGATTTTTGAATTTGAGCTGTTTATTCCCAGACACTTCATCATATTTAATGCAGTGCAACTGATGTTAAACCTTCCTGGCTCTTCTTTCAGTGTGTCTGTTGCATGGCTTGATGCTAACCAGCTATGACTTGGAGTTGGATAATAATGAGGTTTCTTGGGAAGTGCTTTATAAGTGCTTTGAACAGGGGGCAGGGGTGAGTTTCAAACAGCTCTGCAACATAACAAAAAGTGTCAAAGCACCATGAGAATCAAATTAAAAATGATCCTCAAGTATGGAAAATATATATCATATCTCATCTTGCGCTCTTCTGCAAGAACACATGTTGAGTTTTCCAACAGAAGTGACATTCAGGAAATGAGGATGCAGCATCATGGTATCCTTCTCAGTACTGATGTCTTCCTTCTGTTCTAAAGATAGTTCTGTAGCACCGGTTGTTTGAACAGTTATTTTTCAGGCAAATAGTTTTGTACAATGAAGGCCATGTAGGGTTTTCCTGAAGGGCAACAGTAGAGCTGAGAACCAGAATATTGCTGCCATGATGGAAGATAGTCTTGTACCCAGTAACCTTGTAGAAAGGCTCATCTAGACACGTGTGACCATTTCTTTACTTTCTTACATAAACATTTACAAACATAATTATAGAGAAATGTGCCATCTTAGTGCAAATTTGTACTCTGTCTCTGAATCTTACTCTGGGTTTGCACAAATGTATCTTACTATACAGTGTGAATGTATTATTATCTCAGTCTCTCTCTATGAAAAGACTCAGTACTTGCAAATGGTGCTCCAGCAATTTTGTGACATTTACATTATTATGTGACTTCCTGAAGATTACTGAAATGATTTGAAGGTAGAATCTAGGAGAACATCACCCTCTCTAAAATTATCCTTTGTACAAAACATTTAAAGATCCTGCAGCTACAGAATATGTTTGTACCCTTCCTTTCTCTACAGTCAGAGCCACCATCTTCGAAATATATGGTAATGCACAATCTACTTTAGTCTGCAATTTTGCTACTCTTATGTGGTTTCCCTTCTGTAGGAATTCCACAAGTATGTCCTCTCTCTTGGGAAACGTTAAATATAGAATGAAGTAATTGTGAGGTTGTAATGTCAAATTCAGAGTGAAGGTTGGTACTTCCATCGTAATGCAGCAGGTTGTGTTGATGCATGTATGGTAGTTAAAAAGACCATAAAGCTTTTAGGTTCATATCCATGACCCATCACACAGCACTGTTTATTTAGAAACACTGTGATTGCATGCATAGCTACACTTAGCTCTGAGTGTGTCTTGGCGCAGATGTTTCACTTATTATATCTATATCCTCCACTGTCATTTTGTAAGTTATGTTTTACGCTGCCAGTAGGACCATTAATTTCAATAGGACAATCTGCAGAGTGATATGATATTCAGTGTTAGTAGAGTGCCACTCTCTGGCTCTTAGTACTTATATCCCTTCAGGTGCGAGTAATAGTCACATACAAGATCCATATTACTACCAGCACATTGTAAGGAGCTTGGTCACCCTGGTGATGGGGTGCTGTATAAAAACATAAGATAGACAGCTATAAAGAATAAATAAAACAAGCTGCAAAGGTCAACCCTGCACTGGCAGAGGGATGAAGTAGATATGAAATAATATCTTTTCCTTGTGCCTAACTCTGATTCCCTCCTTGACTGGCTCCAATACTGAGACTGTTTATCAAGTGATTACATACTTTCATATGCTAGTTTTGCAAATTTAAAATAGAGAGCATCCCAATTACTATACATTTGCTTAATGGAAAGTCCAGATTATAGAAAAAGATTTTCTTGAGACTATCAGAATTTCTTCTAGCCTTTCTCACACAGGATCATTGAGCAGCAAATGAGAGGAATTCTTTATATTTTGCATACCATGCCAATAGAGATCACCACGTCTCAGGAAATAAGCAGGCACCACAAGAACAATGAATGTCCAGAGTGGAGACTGGCACCCAGGACCACTGCATTCCCAGCAGACTTCTTCACTAGTTGAGACAGAGATGTACGTTCTGCATACTGGGTGAATTGAAACATTACTAATGAGCTTTAGTCTTCTAGCCTCAGTGGGAGCACCCAGAAGTCACTACTAGCTGAGAGCTTTGGTTTAAGTTCTAGTGAACACGTGTCCCCAATTCACACTGAAGTTGTTATTTTAAGAGGAGATGCCCAGGACACAATGGCTGTGTTCACACACAGGGGGTTATTTCGATACGGTTGTTTCGAAACAACTTGTATCGAAATAACACCTTATTTCGAAATAACTTAATTCGAATTAACAGTTTGTTAATTTGAATTAAGGAAAAAAGCTCAAAGCGAAATAGCAGGTTCAGGCAACAGTTATTTCGAAACAAGTCACTGTTGTTTCAAAACAACATGTTTGCACGGCGTTGTTTCAAAACAATTGTTTCGAAACAACGTTGTTTCGTCCCCGCATGGGGTTTAACTTGTTTCGAAACAACGCCGTTGTTTCGAAACAACGGGACCCGTTGTTTCGAAACAACTGTGCGTCGTGTGAACAGCCTAAATCTTATTTCGAAACAACCTCTGTTGTTTTGAAATAAGAGGGCTGTGTGAACACAGCCAATGGGTGCAGAGGACAGATTTCCCATGACCGTAGATGTGGCTTCTTTACAAAAGTGCCAAGGTACACTGGAAGCAGGCAATGTTTGTGTTGCTGTTGCCCATTCTATGCTCTGTACTATTCTCTCTCTGTAATGAGAGGACCACAATTTACAGTTCTGTAATTCTATCATCTATCACGTACCTATAAACTCTGCAATCTCTGTATCAACGAAGTGAGAGCCCCCTTAGTTTATCCTCTGCTGAGAACTCGGAGGGTGGGTAGAGAAAAAGCTACACAGGTCCTCTTAAAGACTAAAACTACATTTATGAAAGAGTACAAAACTAATTCCCATTTCAAGGTCACATGTTCTTTATAAGCTTTTTCTTTTCTTTGTCTCGTCTCCAAACCGAACAGCAGCTGTTTCACTTGTTGATAAAGAGCCAATATGTGTTTATATGAGAGTGACCTTTACGACAGCTCAGAACAAAAATAGATAATAATTGTTATTCCTTATGCCATTCACTCAAATAGTGCTAGATACTACGTAAGAGGGAGCAAGAGAATTGCAAGATGGATCCTCCAGCATTGGCTCAACTTTCCTAAAATCGGGATACTTATCCCCAGGGACCCTGCAACGCGTCACAATATGTTGTCCACCTCCAAGAACATCACTTCCACTCTTACTAAATATTTATACTATTCATAGCAATGTAATCCTTTTGCATGTGTGCCGTCTATTTGCTTAAGTTGTAACCAGTAAAGAAAAAAGACATAGTCCACTGTCAATACTCTGTGGCACTTTGTGGCTGTTACTATCCAAGGGCTATGTGAAATTATCTGCTAAAGCTCATGGAGGCTCCTACCCATCCCTGCACAGCTGTAAAATCTGTTATCCCAGAGACATTTCCCACAACAAACAGCTGCTACTATCTTTTGAAAAAGGAGATCTAATTGAAGTTGAGGCCTCTGAGAGGTCACAAACCATTTTATGGCCTTGAAATTAATTTTACTGAACACTTTACCAAAATGTTCCAGCTAATCTGGTACATTCTTCTTTCCATTTGAAAGTGGATGGCAGGAGCTTGATCTAGAAAGACAGAAATCTTACATGCCACAGATCCAGCTAGTGAACCTGTCACTTATCTTTTCTCTGTAAAGAAGAATGTGTCCATTTCATAGACATAAACTGACACATGAAAGCATCCTGTATGAATGTGGCCAGATGCACTCCTGCTTAGCCACAAGTAGATTTCTGGCTCATCCCCACAGTCTTGAGTACCTGATTTATTTAGTACCCCTCTTGGGATTTTTATAAGAAAGATAGTGCATAGAGAGAGATAGAGGGGCCATTTAGTTACAAGCAATTAAAATAATTTCTTACCTTTCCATTTTATACACTGATTGTTTAAGGATATGTCTACACTCCAGTTAAACACTTCTGGTTAGCCCATGTCAGGTCTGTGATGGGGAAGGGTTTCACAGCCCAAGCCCAAATGTCTGCACCGCAGTTAAAGAGCCCTGCTGCCTGAGCCATGCAAGCCAGGCATTTATTGCAGTGTAGACATACCCTAAAGGGGCCCAAGTTCCCTGCCTTGGAATAACAGCAGAGTGGTGAAGACACAGAATACAACAAAAGTGATTGGAAAGAGGCAGAGAAAATAATGAGGTTCACTATGTGTCACACAATTTGCTAAACTTGGTGTTTCTCTCCAAATGTTGCATTTCTCCAGGTTGTGATGTAAAGCCATTCCCTTCCACTGCTATGAACACCCAGGATTGCTTCTCTTTCCTGCAGGTGAGGACAATCTCCATGAAATCAACAACACATCCTGCATGAGAAACCACTTGCAGGGAATTCAGCTCAGGGCTCTGTCTAGGAACCAAGGAACTGTGATACTAGAGATGCTTGATGGATCACAAATACTGCCTTCTGCAGTTACCTGTACCTCATGTTCTGCTGCTTGTGAAAAGCTTGCTTTAAATTCACAGGTCTATTTAGTGCTATCCCACAACAGAGCGGGACACATGGAGTTCCAAAGGGATAGCTGTGTTAGTCTAGTTGAGCAAAACAAGCAAGGAGTCCTGTGTGGCACTTAAAGACTAACAGATTTATTTATCGCATGAGCTGTCATGGGAGAAAATCAAAGTGACTGATGAAGTGGGATTTTCTCCCATGACAGCTCATGAAATAGATGAATTTGTTAGTTGTTAAGTGCTACAGGACTCCTTGTTTGTTTTCCACCTGGAGCTCTCTCCTGTTTTCCCCTCCAGGCTTCTGGAGAAGTGTTGGGCTGGAGGTGTTTACAAGAAGTTTATCTTGTGTTTTGAGTGGTCTATTTGCCTTGTAAGGAATGGCTGCCCAGCAGAACCGTAACTATGGCTTCTGGAGCTCAGAGCAGGAAGCTGGAAAGGTGCCCCCTGAGCCCCAATCCAGCCCATGGCCTGATCAGTCCCAACAGAGGGAGGTGCCTCCCCTGCCACTGGGTGAGACCTGCTGGAGACCCAGTGGGGAGTGCTTCTGTGCCGCCAGGCCAGAGTGGCTGGAGACATGGCAGGGGGTCCTTCCCCTGCTGCCGGGCCAGAGCGGCCAGAGACCTGGTGGGGTGTGCTTCCCCTGCCACTGAGCCACAGCAGCTGGAGACCTGGTGGGGGGTGCTTCCACAGCTGCCAGGCCAAAGCAGCCAGAGACCCGGCACAGGGTGCCTCCCCTGCATCCAGGAACATTCGGGGCAGGCCGGGAGAAACTCCCCCACCCTCTGTCTGGCTCCAGGAGGAACGTGCCTGAGCCATATCTCTTCCAGGCAAGGTGGGGTCTGGCAGCCACCCTTTAAAATTCCCCACCCGGGTCTTTGACCCGTTTGCCCCACCCTAATTATGGCTCTGCTGCCCAGTAAGATTCTATGCATATAATAGGTCTCTATTGAACAAGCCCAGAACAAAATTTAAATGGGCTGCTCAGGCTCCAGCCAATGCAATCTTTCCAGTGTTGTATGGAGAGCTGCTTTCTTTGAGATGCCAGAGTTTGTGTGTTCCCTGCTAACGGCTCTCCCCCCTCTCTTTGAACAGAGAAGTTCATATTTTCAAAGATATTTACACCTGAAGATGTATACAGTCCCTAGTGGGATTTCAAAAGTGCCTAAACAGGTTAGGTCCCACACAAATCCCACAGATTTCAATTCAGAACAGGTTTATTCAGGTGCTTTCAAAAAATTTTAGGCACCTAAATACCTTTGCAAATCTGGCCTGGAGCTCTTCACTGAGCTTCAGTCCTGCCACAATTTGAGCTGCTAATAGGGCAGTTTAGCTGGGAGTGGCTTTCTGTCTATCCATGCTGTCTAACAGATTCTGCTCTGTCAGATGTAATTTTGGCTGGTGATGGCTGAGGAATATCCATGTTTGGCATGTTAGTCTCTGTGGCTTTGCAGCTGGATGCAGTGAGCATGCAATTGCCAAGCGGCACAGACCCTCTCTGAGCTTAGCCAAACAAAGGCTGTCTTTGAGGAACAGCACAGTAAAGGATTCCTCCTGGAATAAAAGAATGCTAATAATCTATCTCCCAATTAGCCATCAGGAGATAGTAATCAGAAATCAGGCATGGTAACTCTAATGGGAGCAGAGCCCAACATCATTTGGCTAGAACAAGGGGCTCAAACTCGCGGCCTATGGGCAGCATGCAACCCCTAATGTTGCTGCAACGACACTACCATTATCAAGATTTGCAATATTGTATGAAAAGTTTTCAGTGGTGTGGCTGTCAGGCTAACACTGTAGTCCTCATGCCCTCATGGTGATTTGAGTTTGAGACCCCTGACCTAGAAGGTGAGATGGAGGTTGGCTGGAGACAACTTAAATCAGTGGTTCCCAACCTGTGGTCCAGGAGGCAAAAGTGTCCCATAAAGGCTTTCAAAGTAGCGCATGGCTCCTCTCCTGCTGGCTGCAGAAAGGAGCTGCTATCTAAGGACTCAGGAGGAGTGCTTTGCCATGGGGCTAAAAGATGGGTGCAGGCTGTTTGCTGCAGCCAAGTGGATGAGAGATCAGCATTCCCCTCTCCCTGGCTGTAGCAGGGAGTACAGCTAAGTGCTCTGCCTAGATTCATAGGTGCTGGAGTCGCTGCAGGAATCAAAGAGAGGTCAGAGCACTGATCATCCCATGGTTGTAGAAAG
Organism: Podocnemis expansa; assembly: GCA_007922195.1. Taxonomy (NCBI): domain Eukaryota; kingdom Metazoa; phylum Chordata; order Testudines; family Podocnemididae; genus Podocnemis; species Podocnemis expansa. Next base: position 29,602,838 of record ML681971.1, read on the forward strand.
AAGCCATTGCCTGATACTCAAGCAGAGAGCACAGGGCTAAAGGATGGGTATAGTTTCCTTGGTGTAGGCAGGGATACAGGAGCTCAGCAAGGAAGCAGGGTCCTCTCTGAACTCCTTCTATATTGCTGTAGTGGGGTGGGGGCAAGCACTGCTGGCAGAGCAACCCTGATCAACCATGCTCAAAGGGAAGGACTCAGTGCCTTCCAATTTGTCACTCACAGTGATAAAGTTGCCAGGCCATTGCTCCAGTATATAATGACAAGCTCCAAAGGGGCAGCCATGTTAGTCTAGTTCAGTAAAACAAACAAGGAGTCCTGTGACACTTAAAGACCAACAACTTTATTAGCCTAGTTCAGTGTATAGTGACAGTCACTCATCTACACTAGTGCTTTGTCTGTGAGTGTGTGACATACAGGGAGTAATTTGTAGGTGTAAAATAAGGAGTGTAAAAATTAGCAGAGTACCATCAAAACATTTGTTTTAAATATGCAGTAATCTGCAGTCCTTGATGGTGTATATGTCAATACACTGTTTATGAGTCGATAGAGTGGTGGCCCGTCAGAGTTGTAAAAACAGTATTTGTGAACCTCAAGACAAAAAGGTTGGCAACCTGAAGTGCTGATCTGTTAAGTATGGAAAGTTCAGTCACATGTGGTCTGTAATTAGCTGAACATCCTTTACTACTTTCTTAGATTAGTACAAAAGGTGTAAAGTCCAGAAGGGCTCAGATTACTTCTCCATGTTTGTGCCTGGTGTTTAACACTCTTGATGCAGAACGGAGAGAAAGAGTGGCTCTTGCCTCACCTAGATCTTTTATGTTAACATCTATGGCGTGAAGGTCCTCCTAATCTGTATGAGTTCCTCTGGGAGACTTGCAAGGGTTTGGACTTCAAAGATGCCTAGTTTTTGTAATCTTGCAGGTAAAACAGAAACCACTCCTCTTTGCTGTGTAATTATTTTTTTCCTGGGACTTTGAAGATGTTTCAGTCTTTGTGGATGATTAACTTATGTTTAGTAAAATATCATTAAATCCTTTTGACAGAATTTTGCATTAACTCCCATATGATTGTATGAAAAGAAAAATTAATATCTGGGTGACCGTGGAGCACAGCCGGCAAGGATGAAGAACTGACAAGGTAGCTGTGAATTATTAGGCTCTGTTCATATCTCAAGGGGTCTAATCTTAACAACTTCTTCACTGACTACTCACTTCCTCTTTCCTCTCACATCCTTCCATGATTAGGAAGACTTGTAGATATAATTGTCTGGGCACAAAACTGGCTCCAGGAACACCTAGGTATTAATCCTGGCTCTAATAATGGCTTCCTCACTAACATCCAGCAAGGAACTTCACCTCTCTGTTGCAGCTTTTCTGATCTGTGAAACTGAGAGAATGCTTATTCCTCTCCCTGAGGTGTTAGGGTAATTGTTTACTGTTACAAAGTTCTTTGAAAATCAAAATTGTCAACTACACCATAGTTATAATTTGATCTCTATAATGACATTCAGTGGTAAGCATACCAGGCGGGAAGAAGGCAAAGTCCAGGCCCCAAGAAACGATACAAAGGGTAAATTGCTACCTTCTACTCTCCTCTGAGTAAGGGCCGGTGCACAGCTGCATCAACCCAGCAGGAGACTTGGGAAAAGTCACAACTCCTCACCCACTCTCTCCTTGCTTTGATGGAGAAGTTAATTATCTCCTTTCCTGGAGCATCTTGCTCCCCATGGGGTATTTTGGTAGGCAAGAGGAAGGAAAGATAGCTGAAGCCTTTCTTGCAATGGGGAGTTTGATCTGAGTAGTCTCTACTCTCCCCATATGGCTCTGAGCATAGCCAAACTTAAGAATGGGGAGGTGCCTTATTGCCTGGAGTGGTTAAATAAGGGCTGTGACAAGCTAGCCTACATGAGACAGATAGCTTAACAGGAAATGGGGAAAAAAAAAACAATGGCAAAAAGCAAGAGGAGAACATGACACACAACAGAAAGAAGGAATATAGCTTTTGGGAGGACACTATTTACAAAGAAGAGTTTTCTGCTACGTTATGTCATTTCACTGTATTGTCTATGAGGCACTTTAAAAACTTTGCAAAGGACAAAGCTGATCCTGTTACGGTGTCCTTTCTAGTAATTCTTTGCTACCAGTCTGGTTTCCTCTCTATAGGTCCAGCTTTCAGACCCAAGAGAAACCTGAGGTGGGTCTCTCAAACAGAAGGGGGGGTGTTTAATTTTTAAAGATAAGTGTGTGAAGCTCTCTCTTGTTAGCTGGGCAGCTGAATAACTTCCAATTCCTATTTCTGTTCACTGCTTTTTAAAAAAATAAAATATAAAGTAGCCCAGGCCATCTCCCCTCTTATTAATATTGCATGGAAATACAAAAGAGTGGAAAATTTATTGAATTCAGAGAAGTATCTTCCAGTTTGGATATTTAACTGGTCCTTCCCCTGAACCTCTTGGACTTGTCAAAGGGGGCTGGTTTTACAAGAAAGCTCTGGTAAGATTTCTGGCAATATGTGAATATGAAACATAATTTTAATATGTAAATCTTTGTTTAAGTAACACTTGCTGTCTTGTCTTTAGGGCTGGATGTACCTCAAGCATAACAGCTAGAAGTCATAGGGTGAAATATTTTTTGAAGTAATGCTTGCTGTCTTTTCTTTAGGGATGGGTGCACCTCAAAACAGTACAGCTAGAAGTCATGAAATTATGAAAAAGAAAATGCAGGCTGAATAGCAAGCAAATTCTGCTCCCAGTTGTGCAAATCAGGACGGAGGCCCTGATTGTGACATGGGTGTGGTTCTGCTGCACAAGGAGCTGAGAGGCTATGACAGGACCATGATGGGCTGTGCATCCCCAGTAATTAAGTGAACCCAGCAGAGCACATGTGCAGGACAAGTTTGGAGTCAAGCTGGACTGGTGAGCTGTCACCACACAGATCCTGAAGCCCTCTCCCAATCTCTCCCACAATGAGGGTCGCAAGACATTGGGTGACTCCACAGAGTGACTCCATTTCTGTTCTCCAGCTAAACAGGGAGGATTAGTCCCCCCCCCCCAGTTCTTTTCTTCATGGTTCCCCAGCTGATCACAGGATTCTCCCCTAAATGATACTTCCCTCTTTTGGTGTGGTTTTATTTTAAAATAATGTGTTTTTCAGCCACCAGCAAGGCTCATAACAAAGTTCCACTCTTTTTCTGCTTTGAAGCTGGGTGTGTCTGCAGTCCAGTGGATGTAAAGATTGGTGGTGTCCAGGGGCACTGGAAACAGAGAGCATCAAGCAGCCACTTGACACAAGGAGACTCTGGTGCAGGTCACTCGCAAATGGACAGCAGCTTAATCTTTTAACCAGCAGAATGGAGACGTCACCCAGCAATGAGACCCACCCTCTGACTTCTAAGAAAGAGCTATTGGACTGTATGGATGATGAAGATTGCCAAGAGAATGGACTCCTGGTCAAGAATCCTAAATCCACTCTGCAGTTGGTGGAGGATGGGAATAAGGCCCACCCTGACCAAGGAGATAAAGTGGAGGCAGGTCAAATATCAAATGGCTACTCAGGGGTTCAGAATCCAGTCCCTTGCAACGGAATGGGAGATGGGGAAGATGTTCAGTGCACTGCCCCATCAGCCACAACTACCAACACCACCACCTGTGGAGTGGAGGCTCAACCGCAGCTGATGGAGCTGGAGGAAAGAGAGACATGGAGTAAAAAAATGGATTTTCTTCTCTCAGTCATTGGCTACGCAGTGGATCTGGGCAATGTGTGGCGATTTCCCTATATATGCTACCAAAATGGAGGAGGTCAGTGCTCGGCCCTATTTGAATTCCTTACCAGCTGGCTTCTTTAAGTATAAATGGTCCAGTTCTGTGATTCAAGGTAAACCTATGAGACCAACAGTAAGCAACCAGGGATTATGGATTTATGGGGGAAGAGGAATTGATTTATGATATAGATTAAAAAAGGAAAATATGGCTAGAGTCAGTCAAGGGTGGCTGGGGCATATGCATGAACAAGGGATGTAAACATGAAGGTGGAAATCAAAATACGTTAAATGATGCAAGACCCAGTATAGCTAGAAATCACAGGATTAAACTAAGGAAAGGAAAATGTAGATTTAACATTAGGCAAAAATTCCTGACCCTGAATCAGTTGGACTGTGGACTAATGTTCCCTCTAAGGGGAGAGGGCAGCTGAGCAACTCCTGTTGCTCGCTGTGCCGGCATCACCCCCACCACTCGCCCCCACGCTCCTGACAGCCTCCCCGCTCCCAGCAGCAGCCCCCCTGCTCCCACTAGCCCCCCCCACTCCTGACAGCCCCCCAGTCCCGGCATCACCCCCCCACTCGACCCCCTGCTCCTGGCAGCAGCCCCCCCCACTCCCGGCAGCCCCCCCAGCCCCCACAAACTTACCTTGGGGCTGGACTGGAGCGGCAGGGCCCAATCCTAACTCCTGGGCCAGAGAAGCTCTATGGAGCATGCTCAGATTTTCTGGGCATGCTCCGTTAGAGCTTCTCTGGGCGGGAGTTTTCAAAACTCCCTGCTCCACAGGAGCTCTGTTGAAGGACTCTGGCTGCCGGCAGCGCGCTGTCGGCAGCCTTCTCTGTGCTGGCGGCTGCGGTGGGCTGCACTGCAGCGCGCCAGCGCAGCTTACAGGGAAGGAAAAGAGCAGAAGCGTCATCCCAAGAAACATTTAAATTTAAACTAACCAATATACCAAAGCATTTCAATGCTATATGTGCTTAGTACTGCTGAAGATCCAAACAATGATTTGAGGGCACTGAAGTTGGATCTATGTCCCCTGACTGCACAATGGCATTACAACAGAGGAAGAAATTCTTTTATCTTTTGTCTCTTCCTGCTGCCAAATCTGCAGTAGCCAATAAAATTTTCACAGGAGTGCTGTTAATGGTGCCTGCTAGGAGAGAATCTTATAATAGTTTAGAACTTCATTCCATTGGTAATGTAATAGCCAGATTAAGACCTTCCTCACCATGGTGAGAATAATCTGTGATGCCTGAGAGTCAGTTTTCTAGCCACTTGTAATGCTCTAGCATGCCACACAGCAACTGACCTGCTTTGGTGTTTATGCCATTGTCCTTCAGAACAGACAGGTACCACACACACAGGTAAGCATGCAGGAGTGGTTCTACTGAAGATGATGGGACTAGTTGTGTCAGTAACGGCTCCCCAGTTAGATTAAAGGTGCCATAAACTGTCCCATCAAGAACAAACCCACTTTCTATGAGTGCTGCTTAGTGTGAGATTACATGAAAGTTTGACTGATCTGACATCTTGAGATCATGATGTCACTTACAATTTACTGTCATTGCAGTTCAGTGTGGTGCATATTGATGGATGGGGCATTACAACAAAAGTACTGCAAGACATTAAAATCCTGCCATTTCTTCCTTGCAGGAGCATTTCTCATCCCTTACACAATCATGGCTGTCTTTGGAGGCATCCCCCTCTTTTACATGGAGCTAGCACTGGGGCAGTACCACAGGAATGGCTGTATCTCTGTTTGGAGGAAAATTTGTCCTATTTTCAAAGGTAGTAATGAGAACAGGATTCTTAACATGATCTTTTTGCGTAACTGATAGAGATTTTCTTTTAGGGTGGAACAAATTCCCAGGGGGTTGGACTCGATGATCTCATGAGGTCCCTTCCAGCCCTATGATTTGACTTGACTTGACTTGAACAATTACTGAAACTAAGAGATAGCATGAAGCTCAGAACAAACAAGGAGCCTGGTGGCACTTTTAAAGACTAACAAATTTATTTTTCGCATAAGCTTTCCTGGGAGAAAATCCCACTTTGTCAGATGCTTGAAGATGGAGCACCCCACAAAAGCTCATGAGAAAAATAAATTTGTTAGTCTTTAAAAGTGCCACCAGACTCCCTGTTTGTTTTTCTGACGTAGACTAATATGGCTACCCCTTTGGAACATGAAGGTCAAGTGGTTTAGGCCCCAAATTTAGGTTATGTTAGAAAAGCTTTCTTTTAATTTTTTTAGAAGTCATGTGCTTTTAAAAAATGCAATATATAGCTGTTTTACATACAAAAACATTGCCCTCATTGTTTTCCATCCAAAGGATGCAGCCTTGTATGCCTTTATGTAAACCAAGAAGTGAAACTGACCAGAAACAGGCCACTTTACTTTCCCTGTCAAACTTAAAAAGAAAGGCAGAATCATACCCAGAACATTGTAATGGTGAAATCAAACTGAACTTTCAGAATTCTTCCATTTTTAATATTTGAAATGGTATTAGAAACCAAGTTGGGAAAAAATATTACAAATCCATTATTTTTATTCCAGACATCTTCTGAAGCAATTACACTTCAAATCCCTCCCATTTCTCTCAGCCATTTTACTAGCAGTGCTACAAGAGGATCTTTTATACGATTGTTTTCCTTGTTCACAGTACCAGAGTTCAATTTTCTTCTGTTTTGTTGGTTTTTGTGGGTATGGAGGGTAGGGAAATATGTATCACAATCAAAATTCCAGAGGGGCCTGAATCAGGAAACCATTTCCACATGTTCTTTTCAGAAAAAGGATGCTTTTCTGAACTGGGGCTTGGGCACCCCCACTTTCGGAAGACTCCACAAAGATTCAGAGAATGATAAAATAAAATATAAAGAGGGGCAATGGTGTATGTGTACTTCCTATTTGGATGCCTCTGGCAGTTACTGGTTTTAGTTCAGGTGGATTCCCCACTCCTGCTTTTACTGAACCCACCACTCATTTAACTGTTTCCTGCCTTGCTAGGTATTGGCTTTGCAATCTGCATAATAGCTTTCTACATCGCCTCTTACTACAATACCATCATGGCTTGGGCTCTCTACTACCTCGTTTCATCCTTCACAGCAGAGCTGCCATGGACCAGTTGCAAAAATGCTTGGAATACAGGCAACTGCACCAACTACTTCACCAATGACACCATCACCTGGACCTCTCACTCTGTCTCACCTGCAGAAGAATTTTATACGTAAGTGCATGTAAGTGGAGACAGCAATATCAGAAAGAAGGGCAGAAAATGAGTGGGACAAAAGGTATTTGTCAGTCATGTGGCTCTTTTAAAATTGTCTAGGTATTAAAATGCATGCAATTGTAGGTATGTGTGGGACCAGGGGTGTCTTTTATCTCTCATGATTCAGAGCCGAAGCACTCCCAGTATTTGTTACAAGATCGTCAACAATGTGCTTTTCTCTCCTGTTTTAGCCGCCATGTTCTACAGGTGCAAAGATCGAAAGGGCTGGATGACCTGGGAGGCATTAGCTGGCAACTGACCCTCTGCTTATTGTTGATTTTCACCATTGTGTACTTCAGCATCTGGAAGGGGGTCAAAACATCTGGCAAGGTGAATGTAAAAGCAAGGGAAGTTGCTTGGTAAAGCACAATTTCTGCAGCATATCTGAAACAGCCTATTTACATGAGAGAAAGTAAGCTTAGAATTGTCTTCAGGACAGGAACTGCAAATTCATGTATATATAGAAAGCACATAATAAGTTAGGGGTCTCAAACACACAAGCTGCCTCCTGCGGCCCCTGATAACCCCCAGAATCCTGGGGCTCCCACCTTTCCAACCCTGGGGTTTTCTGCAGATGGAGACCAAGCAGCCTCACCTCCCCCCTGCATTATCAGCCACTGACAGGGAGGAGCTGAACTTCTGCCTGGGAGCTGTCCTATTCATATGCAGCAGTTGATTGCCCTATTCACATGCAGCTCTTGATCAGGAACTGCCCTATTCACATGCAACAAGCTGAAGCAGGCTGAGCTGTCCAGAGAAGGGGGGGCCTTAAAGGAGGGCAGCCTGAGCCTGTGGAGAGGGTTCACAGGGGGCTCCATTCTGGAGGAGCACCAGAAAGCCCCACCACTAGCCACAGCATGACCCCCAGGGCTTTCCCTGCTGCGGTCCCGGCACAGGCAGGGGGTATTTCCCCCTAGGAGGGTATAGTAGTGTTTTTTCTTCCGCCCACCCCAGTGCTGCTAAATTCTGGCAGACAGGGGATGTTTTCTCTTCTACCAGCCCCACTCAGCCAAATTCAAGAGGGCAGGTAGGTGGGGATTGTTTCCCCTTCTGCCAACCCCAGAGCAGCTAAATTCAGGTGGGCGGGGAGTGTTTTCCCCATGCAACCAAATTCGAGTGGGCAGGCAGGCAGGGGGTGTTTCCCCCTCTGCCGACCCCAGAACAGCTAAATTCAGGTGGACGAGGGGTGCTTCCCCCTCTGCCAACCCCAGCATTGCCAAATCTGAGCAGGGGGTGCGGAGGGTGTTTCCTCCACCACCGGTCCCAGCACTGCTCCCAGGGCCAGGCAGGGGGCTGTTTATTTACGGTCCTGTGGGGGGCTCTGACCAACCTGTTTGCAGCCTGTCCTGGGATGTGGCTGTTCTCCTCCCCTCCTGGCTTGGGGATACATGCAGCCTCCTCTTTTTAAAACAAAAAAACCCAAAAATCTTCTAAAACAATTTAATTGAAATTAAATTTTTATAAAAGTTTTAGTTTTTTAAATAAAATTAAATTTAATTCAATTTTAATAAATCAAACTGCAATTAATTTATTTCAATTAACATCAATTTGAATTCAATACATTAATTTTTAATTTAATTTTAATTAAATTAACCAGTGGTCCTTCAGGGTTTGAAAAAGTATATTTTTTGCCCTCAAACCAAAAAAGATTGGGAACCACTGATTTATAATGTAAAATTTTAAGTCTGTTTACTCTTTGTCTTTTTGATGATTTTGCCATCTTGAATGGGAGTAATTCTAAAAGGAAACATGGGTTTTGGCTTTGGAAAGACTGACAAAATTAGCACACACTTGATGTTACAGTTTCAAAAAAGTTAATAAATTGACTTTTATTGGCATACTATATTAATCTTCATTTTTTACTGTACTTCTGCATCATTGTATGAAAAGGTTTCACTGGTGCAGCCCTTGGGCCAATATCCTAGTCCTTATGCAGCCCTCGAGGTGATTTGAGTTTGAGACCCCGGTAGTAAGTGCTACTGTAATTCTTAGACATAATAACAGCATATTGGATTGCTGTTCTATGGATAAAGATTATCCTACTCAAGGCATCTGAGCAGGTGTGGAGGGCTGAATCACAGCTCCTTTGTTTGTTCTAGAAATGGACCTTGCTGTCTGCTGTCAGAGCAAGTCACGTCACCAAAATAATAAATCTTTCCACTATTTCCTATCTGAGGACCTCAAATCACTTTAAAAGATTAGTATAACTGTTCCTCTTTTGCAGAAGGGGACACTGAAATGCAGAAAGGTTCAGATCAATATTAAAAGGATCAACTAAATCTGCATGATCCCTGAGTGCCCAATATGACTTTCAGGGGTGCTGAGCTACTGCCTTTCCAATTCTCTTCACCTGCAGCTGTGAATACTTACCAGCTCTGAGAATACAGACGTAGTGTCTCAGGTTAGGCATGCAAAATCTGTGGACACTTCTGAAAACTCTAACTGCAATGACATATCCAAGGTCATGCAATTATTCAATTGCAGAACCAGCAAAGGAACCTAGGCATTCTGATGCCTCACCCTTTTCTAATCACTATACCATGTTAGTCCCCTTTCAAATGAAAAAAATTCAGTGGTCCATGAACACAACTCATATAAAATTAGGCAAAGTGTCTGTCTTCTGACTAAAAAAAACCAAGGAGTCGTATGGCACTTTAAGACTAACAGATTTATTTTTCACATGAACTTTCGTGGGAGAAAATCCCACTTCCTCAGATGCTTCGAAGATGGGTGAACTTACAGAATGGAATGAAAATAAATGCAAGGGGGTGTAAAACATAGGATCAGGTCATACAGTAACAGCAAATCAGAGCAGTTGTTAGGTTCAAACCATGGGAAGCCTGAAGTCAAATTACCTTTTGTAATGAGAAAAGAACCCATAGTCTCGATTAAGTCCTGCTTTCACAGAGTTTAGCTTGCATATTAATTCGAGCTCAGCTGTTTCTCTTTGAAGTCTTGATGTCCCAGCAACATCTCTGATGACAGTCATTAACAAATCATTCATCGAGTGATTAGAAAGATGGAAGTGCTCAGCAACTGGTTTCTTTGTTCTGTGATTTCTGATATCAGCTCTGTTTTCGTTTATCCTTTTACGCAGTGATCGTCCTGTTTGTCGAATATATAAGGTGTTGGGGCATTTCTTGCACATGATGGCATAGACCACATTAGTAGATGAGCAGGTAAATGAGCCTTTGATGGAGCAGCAGGCTTGATTAGGACCTATGATGGTATCTATTGTGCAGATATGTGGGCAGACTTGGCAGCGTGGTTTGTTGCAGGGGTGTGTGCCTACTTTAATGTTTCTGTCGTTAGATCTGTAGTTGCTGGTGAGTATCTGTTTAAGATTGCGCGGCTGTCTGTAGGCAAGGAGAGGTCTGGCTCCCAAGGCTTGAGAGAGAGAGGGATACATTGATGACATCTTCATCATCTGGACACATGGCAGGGATGCTCTTGAAGATTTTCACAGAGACTTCAACAATTTCCACTCCACCATCAAACTGAGCCTGGAACTCTCCACACAGGAGATCCACTTTCTCAACACTACAGTACAAATCAGGGATAGACACATCACCACCACCCTGTACCAAAAACCTACTGATCGGTATAGTTACCTACATCCCTCAAGCTTCCATCCTAAAAACACCACACGATCCATTGTCTACAGCCAAGCCCTAAGATATAATCACATCTGCTCTGATCCCTCAGACAGACAGACATGTTGAGGATCTCTATCAACCATTCTTGAAACTACAGTACCCACCTGGGGAAGTAAGAAAACAAATTGACAGAGCTAGACAGGTTCCCCGAAGTCATCTGCTACAGGAGAGACCCAAGAAAGAAAGCAACAGAACACCACTAGTCACCACATAGAACCCTCAAGTCAGACCTCTGCAACAGATCATTAAGGACCTACAGCCTATTCTAAAAGATGATCCCTCTCTCTCTCCAGCCTTGGGAGCCAGACCTCTCCTTGCTTACAGACAACCACCCAGTCTTAAACAGATACTCACCAGCAACTACAGATCTAACGACAGAAACATTAAAGCAGGCACACACCCCTGCAACAAACCACGCTGCCAAGTCTGCCCACATATCTGCACAACAGATACCATCATAGGTCCTAATCAAGCCTGCTGCTCCATCAAAGGCTCATCTACCTGCTCATCTACTAACGTGGTCTATGCCATCATGTGCAAGAAATGCCCCAACACCTTATATATTCGACAAACAGGACGATCGCTGCGTAAAAGGATAAACGAAAACAGAGCTGATATCAGAAATCACAGAACAAAGAAACCAGTTGCTGAGCACTCCCATCTTTCTAATCACTCGATGAATGATTTGTTAACGACTGTCATCAGAGATGTTGCTGGGACATCAAGACTTCAAAGAGAAACAGCTGAACTCGAATTAATATGCAAGCTAAACTCTGTGAAAGCAGGACTTAATCGAGACTATGGGTTCTTTTCTCATTACAAAAGGTAATTTGACTTCAGGCTTCCCATGGTTTGAACCTAACAACTGCTCTGATTTGCTGTTACTGTATGACCTGATCCTATGTTTTACACCCCCTTGCATTTATTTTCATTCCATTCTGTAAGTTCACCCATCTTCGAAGCATCTGAGGAAGTGGGATTTTCTCCCGTGAAAGTTCATGCAAAAAATAAATCTGTTAGTCTTAAAATGCCACATGACTCCTTGCTTTTTTTTGCCGGATTAGACTAACATGGCTATCCCTTTGGAAATTTACAAAATATCTTCTGACTAACAATACAGCTAAAGCAAACCTGGATTCTGAAAGCCAGAGTTGACCCCTTTCAGAGGAGAATGGATAACTCTCGGTACAGCAAAGGACTAGTCTAGCTTACACACCATAAACAGAAAGATATTAAACCTAAACTTCTTCTAACCTAAACACACTTCATCAGAGGGAGCTGGAAATGAACAAACAGAAAAAGACAATACACAAAATGAGAGAAATAAAATTTTCAGGTCTGGCTGGGAATGGCCCACATGCTTTCCTTCTTGCACTGAAGTGTTTAATAAAAGGATGTTTGGAGAAGGGGACCTGAGTGGACGCTGATGTGATGGGTGTTGACAGTAGGGAAAGCAACATGACCTAATAGGGGCCAGGCATCTGGACTCCTGGGTTCTAAATCTTAGCTCTGCAGGATGATGGGCAAGTCACAAACTACTCTGCTAGTTTTTCCCTTTTTATTAAAAGTAAAGTAATACGTTATTACCTTTGTAAAGCACTTTGACAACTTTGAATGAACGTTGTTATAAGTCTAAATATTACCATTCATTCAAGGGGTTGTTACCGTTATCAACATCTTGCAGAATCCCTCAATCAGCACTCATGGCAAACACTGTCTTGATGTTTTCTCCAACAGGTAGTGTGGGTGACTGCCACGTTCCCTTACATCATACTCTTTATCCTGTTAGTACGGGGTGCAACGTTGCCTGGAGCCTGGAAGGGTGTTGTCTTCTACCTGAAGCCTGACTGGCAGAAACTCCTAGCCACTGAGGTAAGGAAATTGTTAAAGGGAGCAAGGAGAGAAATCTGAAAGGAGAATTGATTTCAGCAAAAAAACCAGAGTCATGTGGCACTTTAAGACTAACAGATTTATTTTTCGCATGAGCTTTCGTGGGAGAAAATCCCACTTCGTCAGATGCTTCGAAGATAGGTGAACTGTATCCCATTTTCGAAGTATCTGACGAAGTGGGATTTTCTCACACAAAAGCTCATGTGAAAAATAAATCTGTTAGTCTTAAAGTGTCACAAGACTCCTTGTTTTTTTTGCTGGACTAGATTAACACGGCTATCCCTTTGGAAACTGAACTGATTTCAGCCTGTAAACTTGTACACTTAAATCTGTCCTTTTCAGAACAAGGCTACTGTCAGCACAGCATAGACTAGGTGCCTAAATATGGATTCTGAAGTCTAACGTCAAATTCCAATTCTTTAAATTCTCATCAAAAGCTTTTTTTTGCAGCTAGTAATAATCGTGCAAGGCAGATATAAGCAAGTTGCTACTGCTACTGGTCCTACTCCATTATCTAACACTTAAGGGACTCTTGAGACCAGCCGTAATCTAAATTAGTGGATAAACTGTAGCTCTGTTGACTGCCAATGATCAGTAGAGGTTGGAGTGGGCTAGAGCACCTTTAACAGAGTCCACTATCAGGTAACCAGATTTATTGCCTGCATTTCAGAAATACACTTATTGCCACAACTGAAAGTCAAGAAATTGGCCCTGTGTCAAGCTCCAACAAGTGAACTTGAAGAAATCTGCCTTTCCAGCCAAGGGGTGCTTGACTCAGGTGGCAATCTCTCATACTTTATACACAGACAGCAGGAAAACTATCAGACTAAGTAAGCCTGATGAAATGAGGTGTGAATGTGTGGGGAAAGGGAATACACCACATAGGCCTGCAAATATTACTAAGGTTAAGAGAGAGAACAGGTGTGGGAATGAGATAACAAGCAAGCAAAATAATGTCAAACCAGTGTCTAGTTCAGATCTGAACCCATGTGAAAGAGGTACCCACTCCATCATGCTCCTGACTGCGTTTGCTTCATTAGACTTAAAAGTTGTTAATGGAGAGGGAGATGGAAAAAACCCAGAGCAATAAATAGAAAAAATACAAAGATTAAAGACTCTAATATTTGTGAGTCTGCAGGTTCCCAACTGATAGGGGGAGTTTTCAATAAAGAGGAAATGAAGAGACACCATTTTCTGATAAACCAGCATCTCCAATAAGAAACCACATCTTCCTAAAAGCAATAAAGGACATTGATATTGTATTGAATATATCTGAAGTGAGGACAGCAGATTGCAATCTGTATGCTGGCTGGCAGTAGAGGTCTCTCTAGGGGAGGTGCAGACTACCCACAAAGGAGTATGTTAGGAACAAGCTACACTGAACTCCATGTTTCAGTCAAGAGGAGATAAAGAAACTAGATCTTTTCCCTTCACAGAGTTAAACCATTTGGGGATGCCACTCACTAGGACTCCACCCAACATACCACAGTATTTTTGTGATCACATCATCACATTTTTATCTGACTTGGCTACAACATGGTTGAGTTGTGTTCACAGCTGGAGTTGTGCCAACCCTATCAAACGTACGTGCATTGATCCGGAAAACAAACATACAGTTCTTTAGTCCAGAGGAAACACACCCAGAGATACCCAGCAAGCAATGCACTCTGGATGTCTTTCTGCACTGAGCCAGGCAGAAAGAAGACAGGCCAAACCCATTACAAAGGCACAGTTAACTATGAAAAAACAATAAGCTACACTGGGGATCAGCAATGCAGGCGCAGTGAGACATCTGTGGCTCCCTGGGCGCCCCCTTTTGGCTCCCTGGCAATCTCCTCCAGGGAGCCAGGTGTGCTCTGGGGATTCCCAGCTGGCCCCAGCATTGAGTATGAATAAGGAGGCTCCCAGCTGGCGCAGGCCCCCACCGTCCCACCAGAACTGCATGAGCTGGAAGCAGCCTAGTGGCTGCCCTGTGGCCCCTAGCACTGGCAGGGGTGTGTGTGTGGGTGGTGCACGCTCCCTCCACTCTTCCCTCTGCTGGCAGAGTGGAGCACCGCTGCCTCACCTACCTCCAGATGACTGTACCTCTGAAGAGCGGCCAGTGGAGAGCTGCAGTTTGCAGAGGCGGGGCCCTGGAATGGCCTGCTCTGTGGAGTTCAGGTTGCTTCGACCCAGACACTCCAGGGCTGAACAGAGGCCACCTCGCCCCCAGGCCCTGGATGGGGCCCATTCAGCCCTGGGGTGGCCAGGTCGAAGCAGCCTGAACTCCGTGAAGCATGCCATTCCAGGATCCTACCTCTGCAGGCTGCAGCTCTCTGCCAGTCACTCTTGGGAGCGATGGCTGGCTGGGGGTAGGCGGGGCAGCACTGCTCTGCTCCACCAGCTGAGGGACAGATGGAGGGAGCCAACGCTGCCCACACACACCCCATCAGAGCTAGGGGGCCATGGCACAGCCACTGGGCCAGCTCGGGCTCATGCGGTTGTGGTGGGAAAGTGGGAGGAGATGGCTCTTCTGCTCTGTTGGGTTGCTGACCCCTGTGCTACACTGATTCCAGGAAGGCTGCCATTTTTCAGCAAAGGGTGCTGTCAAGGGTAAAGACTACTGGCATCATGGTCACCAGGTGTTAAAGTATAATTTGACAGGCCCTGAAACCCTCCTAAATTTCTGGGCCCCTTCACGCACATTCAGGCTCCCTTCACACATCCCAGTTACTGCACCCACCCCAGCTACTGCCTCCAAATGCCTCCCCCCCACCCCAGCTACTGCCCCTGAAACACCTACCCCCATCAGACCACTCTTTCCTCATGTTTTCCTCAGCCCCATTCCCCATTCCCTCAGCCAGGGGTTGGCAACCTTTCCCAACCCCTGTGCCAGTCCTTCCTCCCTGACCCTCAGCTAGTCCTGGTGGCCCCCTCTGCTGAAAAAATGTGGTGGCTGCCTGAAAATTCAGCACTGGTCACAGTGGGAGTGGGAGCAGTTCCCAGGCATGCCACAGAAAGAAGTCACCCAGAGTTGGCTCATCTTAGTGTTGTGCTTGGGTACAGGGGTCCCCAAGCATGCCATGAAAAGAAGCGGCTCCTTTCAGGGGTTCCCAGGCATGCTGCAGAAAGAAGCTGCATCCAGAGTGGCTCCTTTGGGGAGCATCACACTACAGAGAGGAGCCATTCCAGGCAGCTTTTTTCTGTGTCATATGGAGGCATAGGCATGGGGGGGACCCCCTGTGTCCCAGCTGCATCTGAAGGAAATCACCCAGAGTGGCTTTCAGTGGCAGGAGTGGTAATTTCTTTGGTACTGCAGAGGGTGCCAAGTGCTGCTCTGAATGGGCTTGGGTGCCACTGTCTGCACACGTACTGAGGGCTGCCTATCCCTGCCCTAAGCTCTCTGCCCCCATGTCCCCCCTCCAGCCTTCCTAACCCCCCACCCCCCCATCTTCACTTGACCCCCATCAGCCCCCCAACCCCCTCCACACCTCCCCAGCCCACCTCCCCCGAGTCCCTCCAACTCCTTCCCTAACCCCCCTGCCCTGCTGCCGGCTTCTCCTGCTCCCCCAAGACACCCCAAGCCCCTCCTTAACTCCCTGGTCCTGCCACTGGCCTCTGTGGTCTCCCGAGCCCTTCTCTAACCCCCCCCCCCCGCACTGCCACCAGCTTCCCCCTCCCCTGTGCCCTTTCCCTGCCAGGCCGGCTCATCTGTACCCAACCCCCCCCCCAGAGCTCCCTTACCAGGCTGCCATGTGGAGTGACCCTGGCACAGGCTGAGGCTCTGGCCCTGAGCCTGCTCTAACTAAGCATGCTCCAAGGCTCTGAGGATGCTTAGTCAGAGCAGGCTGAGGGTGGGAGTTTTAAAAACTCCCAGGCCTAGCCTGGTAAGTTCCCTGGTGGCTGGAAGGCTCTGTCTTCTGGCTGTGTGCAGCCCCTTGAGCCAGCCCTGGAGAACACAACGGAACACCACATTCCTTTTTTTCTAGAGAGCTGCGGAATGTAGTGTTCCAGTGCATTCCTCTATTTTTACAGGGCCCTGGAATGCTGCCCCCCTTAAAAATAGGGGGACCTGGAATGCCATTCCGGCTTACTTTAACCCCTAACAGTTACAGAGTATTTACAATGTTATGTATAGAAATGAGGTAGCATTTAAATGATGGTGACCTCCTACAAGGATAAATCTGCAACTGAAAATAAGCATGATGGCCTTGCTGTGCTGGGTATGTGCCTGTCATAAAACTACAAAAAAAAATTGTTACAATTCAGCACAAAATTTTAGATTCACAGAGCAAGCTCTTAATAAAATGTTAAAATAAGATTAGTAGACTATAAACTGTTGAACTCTAATTATCATCACTAGCAGACTGTAGAATGACATTTTTAACTGCCCTATTCATTCTCTTTGTACATAACATCATCTTTTTTTTGATCCTCTGCCTCTGATATTTTTCAGGTCTGGGTGGATGCTGCAGCTCAGATTTTCTTTTCTCTTGGTCCAGGTTTTGGGGTCCTACTAGCTTTTGCCAGCTACAACAAATTTCACAACAACTGCTACCAGTGAGTCCCATCTCCTTCTAAGAAATATTAAATAAAAGGATGGTGAAAGAATGCAAACATTCCCAGTATTTCTTTAAAAAAAGAAATATTACAACCCAAGTAATCCTTGATCTCTGCTGAGACTGCCAATAAAGGTGTCAGTTAATACTGACTGTAGAGTTCAGCTAGTGATATGGACACCTGTCCAACAGATCTGGACTGAATACACCACTGAAGAGCCATCAGACTATAACATTCATCACTGCAAACAGATCATATATGATCTTGGTAAAGGGCTCTGTGTGGTTGTTTATTTTCTTAAAGATGATTATTATGTCCTATGAAATGAAACCTGCAAATCAACATTCTCTTTAAAGCTATTACTACACCATTCTGAATCCAGTATTAATTAGAAGGTTGTGGTATGTTTAGTGTGCAGCTGACTAGACATTGAATTAAATGTTTGAAGTTTTTAGACACATAAGACACAATTCAAACGTCTATCCAACAGAGAGCCCATATATCGATAGACAAATCTAACTGTCCCAATTTGCTGAGCATAAAAGAGAGATACACATTGTCTTATTCCAAGATAAGAGAGGACATTGACAGGGCTGGGGCACAGCCTTTAGAGACTCTGGCTGTAACATACCAGTGGATGTTCAATGGACACTATCAACAGATGTGGGAGCACAGCTGATGATAATCTCAAAGGCTGTCTCTACACCTAAAAGCTTAGTTTAGATTTGCTTGGTTCAAACTAAGTAGTTTGAAGTTGGTTCGAACTAACCGTGTTTTTTTAGTTCAAAACTAACAGCTAGTTTGAATTTATTTAGTTCAGACTAGCATAACTACATTGAACTAGTTTGAATTAAATTTCAAAATAAGTTCGAACTAAGCAGTTAGTTCATATGAACAAGCCAAACTAACTAGTTCAAACTAATCTTTTTAGTTTGAACTAGCCAAAGCTTAGTGTAAACAGGGCTCAAATTAGTTTGAATTAAGGCTCCTTAATTCGAACTAATTTGCTAGTGTAGACACAGCCAAAGTGTTTTAAAAACTACCAGTACACATCAATCCAGTGATCATTTCACTGGTGAAAAGTAGGTGCCTTTGGGGGGGACATGACAGCTGGTGGACAACCAGCAGGGCAGAAAAAAATGTAGTTAGGGACACCAAGACAAAGCCTTACTACTCTTCTGAAAAATGCTATGAGATTTTTAACATCCATGCACAGATAGAACCTTCATTTTTTTTGAGCTTGCACGGGAGAAAATCCCACTTCATTAAAGTGTTTGACAAAGTGGGATTTTCTCCCATGAAAGCTCACGTGACAAATAAAGTTGTTGGTCTTTAAAAGTGCCACAGAGCTCCTTGTTTGTTTTGCTGAATTAGATTAGCACAGCTACTCTTTGGAACTTCCATTTTTTGAGGTCTTTTCCCAACAGACCCTCACACAGTAATCTATATAAATCAGTATTTATATACTAGAGAAAGTGGAAGGGCTGAGTTGACACAGCCAGTATTGAAACGTGCTCCCAGGTGGTCTTATCTAGATAGTTCAAACTCAATAAGCCTTCTTTCTGAAAGATGTTCATTCCCTGAGGTGCACTGGGTTTTCTGTTCCAGGGATGCATTGGTTACCAGCACTGTCAACTGCCTGACTAGTTTTGTGTCTGGATTTGTCATTTTCACTGTACTCGGATATATGGCTGAAATGAGGAATGAAGATGTGTCAGAGGTTGCAAAAGATACTGGTAGAGTAACTTACTTTGTTGTTGTCTGAAGTTTTCTCTTAAGTTTCAGTAGAATTTATTTGGTTACATTCCAGCTGGGAAGGTATTCTTATCACCCAAACATGACTATTTAATCCATTTCATTGCAGGACTCAGGGAAAGGATCCTGGCCTGGACAAGCACCCCAAACTATGCATAATATTTTGTATATAATATGATTAATCATACTGCTTTATGCCAAAAGCCATAACATAAAACAGTCAGTCAGAAGTGCCGCTGGTCCGGGAAAAGACCTGGGGCTTGGCATGCTGGGACTCAGGGCTTGGGCAGTGTAAGTGCACTGCCATCACGGGCAGCCCAGCAGCAGACCCAGGGCTCAGGCACTGGGACTTGGGGCCCTAAGCCTGGCACCAGTGACGCCCCTGCAGTCAGTATATGGTGTGCTACACAGTGCTAAAATAGTTCCATGAAGAGAAAAGGATGTAGAAATCATGTTACATGTGACCCAGAGAACCTTCCTGTGGCTACCCACTATAATACTCCCCTGTGAGCAAAGACATTTCCATTTGCTGGGCATAAAGGAAAGACACATCTTGTTTCATTACAAGACAAGACAAGACAGAACACCCTGGTGTGAGTAAACTAGTTTTCTTTTCTTCAGAGAATAGGGTTGACCTGTAGTAATCACCTGTTCTCCTTCTTGGTATCAGGGCCCAGCCTTCTCTTTATTACCTACGCAGAGGCCATTGCAAACATGCCTGCTTCGACTTTTTTTGCCATCATATTTTTCTTGATGTTACTCACTCTGGGATTAGACAGCACGGTGAGTAGATATTGTTAGTGAGAGGGGCACTGAATGAATGGATGGATTGCTGGATGGATGGATGGGGTTAAACATCTGGAATTATTCCAGCATGTGCCAAAACATACCTTCAGAATTAAGGCATAACCTTTTCAGTTAATAATAGAACGACTATACTAAGACTTTGAGATTTTTGGATGAAGGGTGCTAAATAAGCACAAAGTGCTTTGCAAACAGTCATTAATCTACACAATCCCCGTCTCACAAAACAAGAATTATCCCTTTATCAAAGTTGGAAAAACTGAGGCACAAAAAGATTAAATGACTGACGTAAAGTCACACAGTGAGTCAATGGCAAAGCTGGGAAAAGAATCCAAAGCATTCAACTTCTAGAATCCTGCTTTTAACCAGCAGATGATGTTCTCTGCCCTCTTACATATTGGAAACATTTTATTACCCATCAACATGCAAGTCAGTGAGGTGTTTCTGGGATTTTTCACAGGTAACAGGATTTAGAACAGGTGTGGGCAAACTGTGCCTCGGGAGCCACATGCGGTTCTTGAATGAAAAAGTGTGGCTCGCGGAAGAACATCAGCAAATCAATTTAGTCTGTAAAAGTATATGGCTATATGCCTCAGTGCGGCTCTTGAAGGTTTAATAATCACCTTGTGTGGCTCTTGAGTTCCATAAATTTGGCCACCCCGATTTAGAAGGTGGGAACAGAATGTGGAACTCTCAAAGTGGAGCAAAGTACGATAAAGATTTTGCCACCTGAGCCACATAATTTTTGGAAATTAAGGACCAAATTCATTCCCGATCTGAGAAGGCAAAACTCCATTGACTACATAGTCTTGACTATAATGAGTCATTTACATGATGGGATTTCTCAAGGGCGCTCATCTCAATCCTATCACACTCAGATACAATTACATGCCAAAGGTTCACTGTCTTAATCATATCTTAAGGTAAGTCAACACTTAGAATGCTATAGCGGCACAGCTGTAGCACATCATCATAGCTACTCACTACCATAAGCCAACATGTTCCCACACTGCTGCAGTTAATCCACTTCCCTGAGAAGCAGCAGCTCTACCTACACTGGGGGGTAGGCCAGCATAGCTGTCTTTTAGGGGTGTGGATTTTTCACACATCTGAGAGATGTAGCTATGCTTATGTTAAGTGTTCAGTGCACATGAGTTCAGGAGTGTGTGGAGGGGTAGTGTGGGTTATGCTGTCTTTCTTTCCATGACTCTTTGCTGTTTTCCAGTTTGCAGGGTTAGAGGGGGTGATCACTGCAGTGCTTGATGAATTCCCACACGTCTGGGGCAAGCGCAGGGAATGGTTTGTCCTTGGTCTGATCATTGCTTGCTTCCTGGGGTCATTAACAACTCTGACATTCGTAAGTCTCTCATCCATCTGGGCAAACCTTGCTTATTTGCAGTTATGTGCTAGCTGACATATGCAGGAGGGAAGTGTTCCTCAAACCGAATCCCACCAAATGTGTGAAACATGACTAGCACAGTTTAAAGAGGCTGTTTTCCTTATGGGGGTCAGAGAGAATCAGTACAATGAATGTGAGCTGTTGCACTCCTGGGAAAATTTGGCAATGTTTTAATGTCATGAAGTTCCAGTGTGCAGTACTTAGTGAACTACACAACTGTTGTTCAAACTGGTACTATGCACTGAGGAGATTCATTCCAACTGTTTAACCCTTCAAGCTTCAAATCTTTGCCCATGTCACTATATGCCCATCTCCCTTCAAAAGCCCAGCGTTACAAACTTAAGAATGTTTCATTTAATATTCAAAGGGTTAGAAATAAATTTCAAATCAACAAAAGGATAAGAAATTCTGTTCTAGCTCTAGGAAATTCCATAAATAAAATTTATGGAACTGGAGTCCACAAACTCCTGGTCCTGGATAATAACTCACATCTGAAATTGCAGTACTTGCATATTCCTTCTCTCATACTAGCCAAACATTGCCCTAAGTTACACCACTGTAAGCTCTGCCCAGACAAAGGGTTTTATTGCTGTAACTGGTGCAAAAACTGGCACTAAGAGGTCAGCTTTTGCAAAAGATGTAGGGAAAATGTTCACTAGCTTTTATGTTCCACTGTTCATTTTATGAGAAATTCCCTGCTGCTTTAAATCACTTACAAAGGAGCCAGGTTCCTGAATTATCCTTCTTTGTAGCTTAGTCTAGATCTAAGTGGCAAGAATAGAAATTAATCAAATCAAATCAAATCAAATCATAGGGCTGGAAGGGACCTCGTGAGATCATCGAGTCCAACTTGTTGTCTTTGTTTCCTGCTCAGTAACTAATGTTCACAGACAAGAAGGAAGTTGCCATCACAAGACGCACGCAGAAAGGCACAGATTGTATGTGATTATTAGCTCATTAAAATCCAACTAGAAATGCCTACTGCTTCTCTTTCAGCTTTTCTGCATGACAGCTCTATTGACAAAGAATGATCACAAGTTAAAGTCAGGAGAGTGCTCAAGTCATTAGCACTGTCAAGGATTACTCAAGGAAGGGGTGGGATAAAGTGAACTTTGCATCAGGAAATACTCTTTCCAAATGAAGATCATAGATGATTAGCAGCTCAGAACTTCCATTCTGGAGATTTTGGCTAATCTGTGCCACAATTTCTTTTCTAGGGTGGTGCATATATGGTTAAGCTGTTTGAAGAATATGCTACAGGCCCAGCTCTCCTAACAGTGGTGTTTCTGGAATCTATTGCGGTGGCCTGGTTTTATGGTAAGGTTGTTCCTGCAATTACAATCCATGCCAACCAGATTCCCTGGCCTCTGTCAAACAGTGTTTCTGCCAGTTCTGTGGACAGGGGCACTGATTTCTCATAGAAAAAGCAATTTACTTACCACTGAATCAGAAAATGTTACCAGTTACTCTGTCATTTAAGCACAGTACAATCTTGATATCCAAATGTGGGGGAGACATTGAGTGACTATGACCAATGGAGGTTTTCATGTAACAAAAAGGCACATGACCACACCGTTTCAGCTGGATGTTCATTCATTTGCTGGATACATTTATGTTTGAATTAATATTTTTTCCCCTGTCACCTGTACCCTCCATTTATTTTCCTAGGTGTCACCCAGTTTTGCAGTGACATGAAAGAAATGTTGGGCTTCACTCCAGGCTGGTACTGGAGAATCTGCTGGGTAGCCATTAGCCCCATCTTTCTTTTGGTAAGTTAACGTTCCCACTCCATGACAATCACAGGTTACTCATATAACACCTTGAAGCAGTGGTTGTCAAACTTTTTTTCCTTGGGACCCAGCTCTGGACCCCTCTGCCATGCAACAACCCTCCACTGAAAAATAGCAGCCACCACCAGAAAACTGAACAGTGACCATGGCTGTGGGTGGGCGGGAATCCCTCATGGCTTTCATCCTTTCTTTTGAGGCTTCTATTGCATCTCCAAAATCTACACATCTAATTTGAGATCACCTACATGCAACATGCAGAGGGTGATCCCACATTCCATACTCCTGTTGCAAATCAGGAAGTATGTCAAGTCTCTAAAATTGCACGTAGTAGCCTGGAATGTGTGTGGGGGAGAACCCTGCAAATGGGGGTGGGGGTGGTGACCTGAGTGGAGAAATGAGATGGAAGTGCTGAGACAAGGGAAGGAGACAATGCCAGGCTGGAAAGAAATGTCCTAGAAGATCCTGTCTGCTGCTGAGCCTGTCCAAGTCCCTCCAGGTCCTGCTCCCTTCTCCACTGCCAAATCCTAGGAATGGAAGCAGCCCCTCTGGGTTCCACTTTTACCTCTACTCTTCATCTGCTCCCTGAGTCTGCATGAGTTTCCATGAACACGCAATGGTCCACAGTATTGTGAATGAAGGGAAGCTAGCCCTCTCTGCTTGGTCTGGTGAGCCCTGTTGCTGTCAGTGTAAATAAGGCAGCAACACAATGGGGCTATCCACTCCCCTTCAGATTGGGACCTTGTTATAACCTGTGCTGCTTCACAGTTTCACTCTTCTGTGGGATACAGTAGTTTCCCAACACTCCCGTGAGACTTGAGGCACTAGTGAGCTTTAGTGCATTACAAACCTCTCTATCTTGTTCGCCGGGAAGGTTAAGTCACCCAGCTGCAAGGCCAGGTCTGTGTACAGCTTAAACTCCTCCTCGCAGCAGATCCATCCCTGAGTTGGATTTTATTGTTACTTACACTTTCTAATTGTAGAAAAAATACCATACTTTCTAAAACAAGCTCCTAATAGAACAGTTTACTTTTCTCTTCTCTTTTTAATTATCAGTCAAAAAAATCTCTGGAAAGAGTTGTAGATTTTAATAAAAACATATAACTTTTGTTGCAAGCAAGCAAATTCTCAACCCACTGAAAAAAGA
This sequence comes from Podocnemis expansa, assembly GCA_007922195.1. Lineage (NCBI taxonomy): Eukaryota > Metazoa > Chordata > Testudines > Podocnemididae > Podocnemis > Podocnemis expansa. The sequence continues at coordinate 29,626,837 of ML681971.1, forward strand.
GGCAAGTCCTAATTTGCAAAAATAACTGCAATCCCCAGATGCCAGAAATGGTGGAATAAGAGGGTTCTCAAAGCTTTTTCTTTTCTTCATTGGATCTATTGATAAAAAACACAAAGGTTGCTTGCCAGTGACCTCAGTCCTTTTCATATGAATGAGAGAAGCCCAAAGAGATACTGACTCAGAGAGGAGGCAGAGAGATTGTTTAAACAACAATTATAACCTCATTGTTAATCCTAACGACTCACATCCCTGGCGTTTGTCTCAATGCTCTCTACTGAAAGCGGATACTATGTTACAATAGGCTGCAGATCAGCAAGAGGCAGCCACCTTCCTCCTCCCCTCCCTTTCCCCATGTCTCCCCTGCTGGCAACCTACTACTGGCTCATGACTAGAACTTTGACGACCACTGCCTTAGAGATCCGGATATGGGATTTTTACTCACATAATACTCATGTTCTACTCTCTAATGCCGCTTTTGGAAGTTGACAACATTCAGAGACAAGTCTTAGAAAAGTAGCTAGAACAAGTTTAACACTGAGGCATTTATTTATTTATTTATTTAATTTATTGCTAAAATGGATGATGATACTGGAAAACCTGAATAACCTGCAAGACAGATCAAGACTAATTTGATCTTTGTTGCTTTACAATTATTTCAGTGAAGTAAAATAGTAAAAGGTGACAATGATGATAAAAAATAGAGAAGGAAGAAAAATTAAGATAGCTTTAAACTGTGTTGTTTGAACAGTCACTGCCTGGCAACTTCAGAATACACATCACCAGAGAGCAGAATATGCATCATAAGACAGCATCCTTCATAAACTGATGATCAGAAATTGGAGCCAGTGTCCCCACAGTTGAGTTGGCAAAGTCACTACTAAGCCTTCATTCCCTGTTCCAAAATTAGTTCACCCTGTCTTTTATTGTTGCTTGCCTTGGATGTAAGGAGAGTTAATCAAGGTGGAAGTTTATGGAGGCAAAGTGTCTAGATTTAAAGGTTACACAGTGAACTCAACTGCTGGGATGATTAATGTGTGTTTAACAGTTTTTCATTTTATTACCTATAGACAAAGGAGGAAAAAAGCTATAAATAGATGTTTAACCACAAAAATAATTTATACACTACTGTCCTCTACATGATCCTGAAAGAATAAAACTAAAATTACAGGAAGAACAATAGTTTCAGTGATGTGGTTAGTAGGCAAAACAGATATTTACAGTTACTATGGAAGCTAAAATAAGAAAAACCCAGAAGCAGGTTTCGTGGCTTTCCATGGAAACTTTGCTAATCATCGAGTGCCCAGAATCCTCTGATGAAATCCTGTGACAAGTAAGATAGTGATTATTCTGGGAAGGATCCTAATACTAATTTTGCAATGTACCAGTTTAATACTTATGCAACTTGGGTCTGACTTCAGTGGGAACTGGAAGCACTGGGCACATCATAGGTTCAGATCCAATATAAACAGGAGCCCTGCAATCATAGTTATTAATGAAGAAGAGAAATGTGTAAATCCAAGAGCTATTGCATTCTACAAGCCAGTCTAAGGTATTGGGGATCAAACCACAATGATTTCTGGGCTATAAGCAACACAAAAGCTGATGAGATTCATACATCTCTCAGTCATACAGCATCTGCAGGCAGCTGATAAGAAAACAAATCAGGCTCTGGAAAAAACTGTCAAATGCAAAGGGTTGCTACTGTAGACAGTGGAAATTCCTTTATTTGGTGTTAAGTAAGAGTTTTAGAAGTACCTGAAGAAAAACTAGAGGTTCCATGTGCCCTCAAAGGATCCTTGAAACATTTATATGACTAATTCAATACTATTTAAGCTAAACAAGGATGGAGTCACACAAGAAAACACACTATTTATCTTTTCACCGTGTGGCTGGAGAAAACATTCAAAAAGCTGGACTCTGAAGGGAAGTGTGTAAAGATAAAAACAGTATATGAGCCCCTTCAGAGTCACAGGTGACATCTTTGTTTAACCCCCTAAAGAGCTTGAAGCAATAACCTGAGCAAGGAATAAGAAAAGCAAGTAATACAGATGTCTGTTAAATATGTTGTAGGTAGAAAACATTTTCTAATGAAAATGTGAGAGAGAAAAAAGTCACAATAGATCAGAATGAATTATAAAACATTAAGGAGCACATGTTGGCCAAAGCAAGCATGGCATTCCAAACCAGGAGGGGAGAAAGGAATCAAAGACCGATGAATCTTCTGAAAAGGTAAACAGCATCTTTGAGAAAACATGCTCTATCCATTCTCTCACCCCTGTTCACCACCATACCTAATTATTGGATATAGGACCCTTGATCACACTGGATTCAAATGGAATTTTTTGGTCTGCTCTTTCTTAAAATCAATTTTCAAATTTGAAATACCAGTCAGATCCATGGTTCATTTATACATCCAAGGGCTAATGTGATCCTTAGATGTAGAAACAGGAAAGTATGGAGATGATTTTTACATCTGCATACAGCACTGTTGAAGCTGACAGTAGAATAGTGCATCCGGGACTGGGGTGCATGTTCTGAAAATGATGTTGAAAAAGTGGAGAGGGTGCAGAAAAGAGCTACAATAACAAGAACCAAAGGCTAGAAGTTAAAGTCAGACACATTCAAACTAGCAATAGGGCACACATTTTTATTTTTATTTTTTAACAGTGAGGATGATTAACCCATGGAATAAACTATCAAGGAAAATGTTGTACTCTCTTAGCTCTTGATGTCTTCTAGAAGATGTGGTTTAGCTGGTCAAATTACTGGGCTCAATATAAGGTTACCTGTGTGAATTTCTATGGCCTGGAATCTACCAAAGCTCAGATGAGACGATCTAATGTCACCTTCTCACTTTAAAATCTGTGAATCTAGCCCAATATCCCATCTCTATATTTGGATTCAAGAAAACCCAGAACCGGCCATTATGGAATAAACTGTCCATATAGGGAATTTTCTTAATATCTTATCCATTAGGGTTGGCTTATGACCCAAGCATGAGAGTTTGTATCCTTTCTAATATAAATGTGGATTTTCTCATTATTCAGACAAGTGCCTAATTCTTTTTCAAATCCTGGTAAGCAGCGATATATTGCTGCAGTTGGTTCCAAAGGCTAATTATGTGCTATGTAAAAACCACTGTGTATTTATATTTTATTGGATTTTTATTTCAGTTCATCATCTGCAGTTTTATGTCCAGCCCTCCTGATCTACGGCTTTTTGATTATAACTATCCTTACTGGACCACCATAGTGGGTTACTGCACAGGAACCTCCTCTGTTATTTGCATTCCAATCTACATGGTTTATCTGTTGATAACCACCCCAGGAACATTTAAAGAGGTATATGATGTGTTTTATTTGTTCAAGTTCATTTTTGGTGGGATCCTACTACCTAACTGTATGTGAGAAGTGAATATGCAATATTTCCCCACCCTAAGACAAAAAGGCAGTCTGATTCTGCCATAAGGTGCTGGATGCATGGATCAGCATAGGAAGAAACACCTCTCTTTAAAAGTTAAATCATGCCATTAATACACAGGCATGCTGGGTTATTACAGTGGAGTGTGCCTGCTCTGCAATAATTAGGGTGGAGAATTCCTTTCTGCTTAAAGACCAACTCTTTGGAGTACTCTAAAATTCACAGGGTTGCAGATTGCCTGGAAATGTGTGTGCCTCATAGGGATAAAGGATGGGCTTTATGATCGAGACCTGGAGTCTTCTGAGCAAGTGATTCCTGAGATACAGCTCTCCTCCAGAAACCAGTAACCTTTTCTTAAGGTTCACAGATTCTATCCATTTTTTTTGCTCAGCCCTAAGGTCCCAGTCACTCATCGTTTATTCCAGATAGCGCTTGGGCTGACCAATCCTTTAGATGAGCAAAACGACAAATGGCATTTGCAAATGAGTTTTGTTTTTTAGATAGGCACAGGCTAATAGTCATAAACCATATGGTTTATACTGTGCACCTTTGGACAGACTAGCCAAAAGTGTTAGTAGCCAGTTATGATTCTCAGAACCTGTGATGCACAAGACGACGGGCTAGTGCCACTGAACCTGAGTAACACCCATGCACTGTAAATTCAAATCCAATCCTTGGAAGAAAGTTGAAAATGAAACATAGGCATGTTGCTACAATCTGCCTCTGTCAAAAGGTCTTGGACGGGAAGGGGGGATGTAATCTAAGTACAGCAGAAACTTCAGGAGACATCTGTGTTATTTCAATAAGAAAATAAAATACAAATATGAATGTGCACAGGATCCTTCTTGTTTTCAGACATCTGAATTTTGCAGAATTCAATGTTCTGGAAGAGCACAAGATATTAAAGTATTTTTGTCAGTGAATATTTAAGATAATTAAGTTCTGAGAATTAGTGTTTGAGAGGAATAATTATGTTAGTAAAATGTTTTAAGACCTTGAGTGGAAGACACTATAAATGTGCAAGATATTAGTATTGGTACAGTATAATGAGTGTGTTGCCATATTATCCTCATTTAATCACAACAAACTTTATCCTTGCATGGATTACTTCTGAACCTGGTTTGGAAGAGGCAGGGGAGGTAGAAGATACGAACTGCGCTGCTCTAACAATCAGCACACATGGCGTTCTCTCAGGCCTGATCTACACTAGGAAATTAGATCTATGTAACTACGCTGCTCAAAAATGAAAAATCCATACCCTCAAGTGACACAATTGAACCAATCAGACCCCTAGTGTAGACAGTGCTAGGTCAACTGGCAAATTCTGCCATCAGCCTAGTTGCTGCCTCTCTGGAGAAGCCCTCCTGTTGGCACAGGTAGCTTCTTCACAACAGCACTGCAGCTGCAGCATTTTAAGTAGAGACAAACTCTTGGACTTTTGACAGTAGCAGGAAGCACACATCTCTGCTGGTGACTACAGAAGGGGGAAATTCTTATTTTGGGTAGAAGATCAGAGCCTAGCAATACATTCCAAACAGGTTCAGTCAGCTCTAGCCATAGACAAAGAAACAATACACATTTAAACTTAAATCCATATAGATACTCACCATGCTTCCTCTGCCACAAAAAGCAAAGCAAACTACACAAAACTAGCCATCCCATATTTTACACAGGATCCACAGCAAGCTGGGATGGAATTTTGAACCCTCCCATTATTTATGTAAATATCCATTCAGAGGATTATACTCAATACAGTTGATAGTATTTAAAAAAAAAAAGATCACTAGGGCATCAATCAATACAAAAGCTCTGTAAATTTGCCTGGATGCTACAATTTGTCAACTAAAAAAAATTACTACTTTATACTTCTATAACACGTTACATCTTTAAAGTGCAGTAGAATTAAACTAAGTTCCTCAATAGCTACATGAGGCGAGTAACTGTATCTTGTAAAGGTGGGACACATTCTTCCTTAAGCTAAATCCTTTGCAGTGTCCCTCTTTAAGTAACTGAAAAATTTTACCTGAAATCTAAATTTGTTTAACATTTGTCTAACCTGTGGGTTTGTTGTTTCCCCCCCCCAACAGCGTATTCTAAAAAGCATTACCCCGGAGACAGCTACAGAAATTCCCCTTGGGGACGTCCGCATGAATGCAGTTTAAGTTAATATTTTGGGGGAAGAGGTGTGAGAGTTTATCTTTTGCCATGCTCCTCAACCCTCCATATTCCCCTTTCCAAAGAACTGAGTTTCCAGCTGAGCCAAGGAATGGGAGAGTATTTTCCATGGAGGCCCAGGCAACCACAATGTGCATCTGGAAACTTGGTGCCTCCAGCATACAGATCTGCGTGTTTCAACAAAATCTGCTGTGCAGTTCAAATCAGACTACAAGTTCACTGCTGAACTGATTCATTTTGAAAACATGAGGATGCATGTAGGTGAGAGAATGCAGTTACTCTATGCATGGGCACTGGGGCTATTTGAATAGGTGTACATTTGTATAAACCACTACAGAATGAGTATCACCAGTTAGGGTTAGAATCTCAAGTCTCCGGCAGTAACTCCTGTATTTTTCTCAAATGTGATCATTTGTACTGGACCATGTTGTATTTGCTTCTGAAGACCTCATTGCTTAAACTGAGTTGAAAAATACGAGAAAATAATTTTGATAGCCATACATCATCTGAGTAATACAGGGATTTATAGCTTAAAAATAACAAGACTTTTAGATCCTTGTTTTGGTGCAGAGTAGGCAAAGAAAGATGGCAGGGACAATCCTGAAATAATCCTGTATAAGGACAGAATGTAGAATTGCACATACATTTGGTAGCACTACTCAACTTCCTTCTTTATACCACTTATTCTTCTGTACATTATGGGACACACCATGTTTCATTAGTTGTTTTGTGCATAATAAGCGATCTATGAAGACTGATTTTTGAAATTCTGGGTTTCACAATACACCCAGCTGCTTCCTATTCTCCTCTGGTACTAGTTACAAAAAAAACCACTCAGCCCAAGCCCACTCATGTCTTGGTCATCAGATGTCAGCTGGCAAACATGGAAGTTATTAGCAATTGCTATTCTTATCTCCCTGTCTCTTTGAGCTGCATATTCATGATAACCTTTTACAGACAAAATTAGCTTATTTCTTTCTTTAAAAACTGTAGCCCAGTGGTGAATTGTTTGGAGGTCAGAGGCTGTACCACCAGAACTATAGAGACTTCTTTTAAAATTCATTTATGGGTATCAAACTCCACAGATGCAATCTGCTGGAGCCTGTGGTTCTTCTTACTGTTTCCTGTTGCAAAACTAAAGGGTGGGGGTAACACTTCAGACTGGGTGGGAAAACCATCCAGTCTAATTACTCTTACAAAATATCTTGAAAATGTAAAACAAACAAGGAGTCTGGTAGCACTTTTAAAGATTAACAAATCTATTTATCGCTTGAGCTTTTGTGGAAGAGAATCCCACTTTGTCAGATGCTTGGAAGTGGACTAGCTCGTGTACTGAGTCAATGCATCCACCCTTTACCCTGAAGATAAAGATAGCACTCTGGGCCAGCGATGAGTACAACACTGCAAGGATGAATTTAACTGTAACATTTTGAGGCATTCAATTGCAAACTAAAGTCTATGTACATTTAAACTCATAATTATGCCTATCAAGCCAGAGGGCAGGTTAAACAGTGATTACTTTTGACATTGGTTGTATTTGCTACATCAGTTGCAGGACCATGCATTGATCACGCAGTTGTATGAAAATTGCTTAGTAACCCCTATGCACTTAATGTGTAAGTAAAGGAGACTTGATTTATATTGTTATCCTGTCTCTTGAAGCCTTCCCAAATTTTATTTATCTTCAAAATTGAAGCTAAAACAGAACATAAAATTTCCTTGTATATCATGATTTGCCTATGTTAAAAACAAAGAGATTACTATATATGAATTCATGTAGGTAGGCATTAAGAAGTTTCATCTGAAAGAAAAATCATAGACATACAATATTAAAAGAAGCTATAATTTGCAGAGAGTGCATCCATTATATGTTTGCCTTTTGAATACTATACATTTTCATCTTTTCCCACAGGACTTTTCTGCTTATGCATATAGATACCCACTTCAAAGACTGATTCTTACAACTAAGCTGTAGACGTAAGACCACTTGTCTAGTAAGTCTCTAGCCCAACTCACTACACAGAAATAATCTAGAGTAGTCACAGATAAATTCAGTCTCAACTGCTGACTAAGGTTTACTACGACCATACAAGTTATTTCTAAAGGAAATGTCTCACAGTACCATGAGAAAGATAAAATGAAACCATGTGTCACTTGATAATGACTTGCAAGGTGTAGCTTTGCAGTTTATCCCTTTATTATATTTGGAAAGAGCTTTTAAGATTGTCTCTTTCTTCAAAATAAAGTCTAACAGCATATCTTCAGGATTTGAAGAAAAGTTCTTTAAAAATATGTCATGGGCTATTTTTTCAAATGTATATAAACCTCTAAAATGTAATATTAAAACTGGCCAACCAGAAAATTAGAAACCATTTGATACAAATGTCAGAAGTTCAATTTTTCTGTCAAATTTACTGCTGAAAAAATACACATGAAGTCACAGGCTGGGGGCAAGCAGGATATTCACATATTCCCAACATCAAGTAAGAGAAGCAAGAAGTCTTACTATATCTTTTCCATTCTACCTAATTTGTGTCCAACCAATACCACAACTCTGAAATGTTTTTGTCCTTTATAGATGGCTACATAGTCTAAGCTGAATTGTTGCCTGAGCCAACTGTCCTTCCTTGCTTGGCTCATCCAATGACAGCTTTTCCCACGCCAAACAGGGATCTTTCCATCTCTGCTGTCTAACATACATGAAATCAAGTTGCAGAAATGCATTTGGCTGCCTTCCATCAGGAAGACAGGGAACAATTAGGTTGAAAAGTGCATTATGTGCATTGAAACCAGTCTGCTCCTCAAGTCCTTGCACAGAAATTGGAACTCAGGGATGAGTTCCAGTAGAAGTAATAATTTTGCAGAATAGTAACTACAGAAGGAAGGTGGAAGAGTACCAGGGCTCTTTACCAACACCACTATGATACGATGTGATAGTTTTATAAATGTAACTAATTGCAAAAGAAAAAATCTTCACTTATGTTATTTAGACAATAATACACAATAATCTGATTTTCCTAGGGGCTGCAGCACTGCCCCAAAAGTAACAGTGTTTGCTAGAGGACTAGGAGACAACCCGGAAGTCCTAAGTTTAAAAACAAGCTCTGCCACTGATGCACTGTGTAACTTTGGGCAAGTCATTTGTTTTCTCGGTCTGTCTCAGATGAAAAAAATATCTGGAGTTTTGTGTGGACTGGTGGCTTTTTAACCACATTATGAAGGTGAAAAGCACTATAGAACTGCAAAGTACTAGGAAGTAATTTTCTAGATGTATGCCGCAAAAAGGTCATTACTGGTGTTGCATATTTATATATTGAAAAAGGTAGATGGGCTGACTGTACATTTTCCTCAGCATTCCTGACAGGACTAGAACATAACTGACACCCACTCAAGAAGTCCCGCTTCCCTCTAGAACATTTCCTCCATTAACTAGAATCTTTAAAAAGTTCATGTAATCCTTAACAACAGTATCAGCTCTTTCAAAAGGAAAACTAGTGTACATTTATTTACAGAGAATATGCACCTGATCTCATAGCACAATCATTTCAGCATACACAAAGTGAGTGCAGAAACCTACCAAATCAGAATGACAGCTCTTCACAAATTTTTGCATGGGCTTCCATGACTACACAAGGTGTCAGGTGGAGTGGAATCATGCCCCTTGTCACTAAGGAGATTTTAAAGTTATTTTTTATTATACTCAAGACACTGGCAGCCTGATCCAACTTCCAGTAACATCATTAGGGTTGTTGTAACTGACTTAACTGGGAGTTGGATCAGATCCCTAAATGTGAAACCACTGCCTACGCCAGGGGTTTCAAACACACAGCCTCTGGGCCACATGCAGACTCCAAAGCTATTCCCTGCAGCCCTCAATGACACTATTGTTACTGACGTTTGCAATATTGTTTTATGAAAAGGTTTCAGTGGTGTGGCCCCCAGGCTAACATACTAGTCCTCCTGCAGCCTTTGTGGTGATTTGAGTTTGAGACCCCTAGCCTAAGTGATCTAATGAAGCAAACCAGGACCTGATTCCCCAAAACACATAAGCAAGTATGTGAATAGTCACATTGGGACTACTCAGATACTTGACTCATACTCAATACTTGGCTGAATCAGGGCTTGGTTAGAAGCATCAGCTTCCCCATTAAAAAGCCTTGTTCACAAGTTTCAAGTTGTTGTATGGCAAATTCCACAATTAAAGAACTGGTTAACTTGGCTGCCATACTGTAGTAAAATTAACTCCAAGCACACCTTTGGATCACTGAACCACTGATAAGCTATTGAACTTGTATGCGCTAAAGGATAGAAAGTGTATGCTAATGTTGGGATGGGTTTAGTTACTCATTCTTCAGAAGAAATTAAATGATTAAAAAGTAACAGGCACATTATGGATATCTAGAGATGGTCAACAGAAAATTCAGATTTCTGAAGAGAAAAGTTTGGATGAGAGCCCCTTTACTAAAAACCCCTTGAAACTATTTACACAAGATTGCTGGGAGATGCATATTACTACATCAAAAAAGAGAAAGCAGACATATCACTTTTCCTCTCATTCCTGGGTGTTCTTTAGTATTGATGATAATCGCTATGAGTCTCAGGATCGAAATACTGGGGTAAAGCACAATCAACTTAAGCAACCCCAACATTCAATCCCTCCAAGATGTGTAATTATAATTAAAACATAGTGGAACTGCCCACAATGTGTGAAAGTGCTTTCCAAGCACATATGAAAATATAGTTTCTGTACCAAAGAGCTTTCAATCCTGTCCATTAGTAATACTTTAGTAGGGGAAGGAATCATGAGAAATCTTTTCTTTGCATTTATCTATTCTGCGTTTTGAAGCTGCAAAGTGCAGCACATTCTCATTTACAATCTTGGGTTTCCATGGAAGGCTGAAGACTGAAATAAAATTTCAGGAAGGGAAGTTCTTTAAGACAAATGTAAATGTGGGTTATTACATAAACCTGTCTGGCCAGTGGACAATTTTGCTTTGGTAAAGCCTATTTGCAGTTGAGGCTCATGATTCAGAGTTCAGCTGAGGGGTTCTGTAAATACAACATGGATCCATTTAAATGACTGAGTTCTTTATGAAGAAAATCCATACTGAGGTCTTCCCAGTTCATTCTGGAAATGGAGTCAGGAAGCCTTCCAAAAGTCTCTTACAATGCACAATTACGCAGATATACCGCACACCCTATATTTCATGCTTCAAAAGCCGAACCATGAAGTTGCTTTAGTTCTATGCACTTGCAGGTTGATTTGAGGTTTAACAACCCATGTCACTGGTTGGTTTCCTTACAGTGCATTAGAAAAAATATGTTATGTCAAATAATTTCTGAGTGGCTCAGAGACAAGTAAACTGAGGCAATATTGTCTAACCTAATCTATTTTTATCATTAATACTTTACTCTCTTTTCACATCCTTCTGAAATAATTTGTGAGTAATCAACAATCCCTCACCTCAACACATGACTGTAGATACTGTATTAGAGATGGAACGTTACATCTTTAGCCAAAACCTTAGTTCTTCTGATGTCACACAAGCTACACTGGATTTGGAAGCATTTGAGGCAAATGAATTCTCTCTCCTGCTCCTTGGCTCCTCTACCAATGAGTAGAGTCACCAATAACTAGCACACCTCTTTATGAACAGTAATAAGGGAACTTCCAAAACCAGTTTTATCTTTGTGAACTGGGAGTGTGTTTACCTCTCAGACTTTAGCAAGAGAATTATAATGGAGTTTTATTTGTACAGTCCCTCTAACTTGTAATATGATGCACCTGTATTAATTTATGGAGCTGTCTAGTTATGAATGTTCTGAACTGGATTGTGAGTCATCAGTATGTGCCTTGTCTTGTAAACAGTTATTGTAATAAATTTAATATCATAAATAAATACACATGCATCTGTATCATCTCTTGTGGGAGGTAACAGCATGGACTCAAAAGACAGGTTTTTCAACAATCAGATTCAGTTTCAACAAAAAGCAGAGTATCTACAAAGTTCATTATGCTGACAAGACTGCTGCTACATAAGGCAGAGGAACCCCTTAACTGTTTATATGTTGGCCTGCCTTTGAAAGCATCATCTGAACTTCAGTCTAAAAGAAATAATCATGACATTTAAAGAGAATCACAAAAGGAAACTCCCTCACATTTGGAATAGATGCACAGTTGCTCAGTAAACTTGCATATCAAACCAACATGTGAACGGACATGGGTTTGCACTTAGTTTAAAACTTCTCTTTCACCTCCGTATACGTAAGTCTGATGAACGACATATCAAGGAAGGAGACTGCTGCTGCTATAGTTGAGCATGCATGTTTGATAAATGTTTCAGTTCAGGATATACATGCTGGGAATATTAAATGTCACTTTTCAAACAATTCAATTTAAGGTGTTTGTCTTGATTCAAACCTAATAGGAGCAGATGCAGCTCCACTGGCATTGAACCCAAGTATAACAGGAATTTAGCGGAAAGTCATAAACTACTACGATCAGTGTGAATGCAAAGAGAATAGAAGTGGGGTTCAGGCACTCAGCTGATGATCTGGAGGAATCTCCAGCTTCTCTCTCTACTACTGATCAAATACAGAAGAGGTATTTTGTTATTTATTTCCAAAGGGAAAGAGAAAAGAAAGGAGGTGAACATTATAGACTGTATTTTACAATCATCCTATGCAGCTGAGATAACCAAAGCCTTGGCAGACACCACATTCTCAAACACACACAAAAAAAGCAAGGAGACTTGTGGCACTTAAAGACTAACAGAATTATTTATTGCAGGAGCTTTCATGGGAGAAAATCCCACTTCGTCTCAAACACAGTTCCTTTAGTACAGAATATTTAATTCACTGTAAAGAGACCATAACGGACCAGTCCTCACATTTGTTGCCTTTTTTCCCCCTCCTCGCTACTACTAACATTTCCTCTAACCACAAATAAGTGTATAAACATGAGTATTCTTTTTCCCCTGCCCACGTTAATGAAATGAAGCTGTTAAACATTACTAAAATGTATAGCACTTGGTTTAGAAAAGGCTGAAGCAAGTTGATTTTGCTAAGGAAAATTTGGCTTCTAAGACGAAAGGTGAGAAGGTAAGGTAAGCTGGGCCTGTTTTGGCTTAGCTTAGGGACAATCTATTTGAAGGTATGCACGCTTAGCCACAAAACTCTGTAGCTCTGTACAATCATACGTATGACAGCTTGTGTTTTCCCCCTGTAAACTATAAACATAGATATAACAAAGGTTAAAACAAAAATGAATTCTATTCTGAGAAACATATTTTATGACATGTTAAAAAAGTACCACCAAAGGTTTTGGCAGCCATTCGCAAAACTGACCTGCCTCACCAGCTCTTCCAGATCAAATACCACAAAATATTTTAGTCACACAAACCATACATTGAGACTCCTTAGGGACAAATAACAGGAACTTTTCTTATAAGTTGGGAATGCATCAACTGGAAGTGATGGGGGAGAAGGACCTGGGCGCACTGGTTGATCACAGAATGACAATGAGTAGCCAATGCGATGTGGCAGTGAAAAAAGCTAACACAGCCCTGCTGTGCATCAGAGGAGGTATTTCCAGTAGAGATAGGGAGGTGTTAGTACCATTATACAAGGTGCAGGACCGATCTCACTTGGAGTATTGTGTACAGTTCTGGTCACCCATGTTTAAGAAAGATGAAGTCAAACTGGAACAGGTGCAAGGAAGGGCTACAAGGATGATTTGTGGAATGGAAAATCTTCCCTATGAGAGACAACTTAAAGAGCTTGGTTTGTTTAGTCTAACCAAAAGAAGGCTGAGAGGAGATATGATTGCTCTTTGTAAATACATTAGAGAGATAAATACAAGGGAGGGAGAGGAATTATTTGAATACAGTGCCAATGTGGACACAAGAACAAATGGATACAAACTGTCCTTCAGAAAATTTAGGCTAGAAATTAGATGCAGATTCCTAACCATCAGAGGAGTAAAACTCTGGAATAGTCTATTGGGGGTTTGGGGGGGGGGGGCAAAAACCTTAGCTGCCTTCAAAACAGAGCTTGATAAGTTTATGCAGGACATGATATGATGGACAGTGTAGCTTAGCCATTGTCTGTCTTTTACTACTGGTGATGGGTATGATAGTGACCTGGGAAGGGGCATTAGATTGAGTGGATTCTGAGTTATTACAGAGGAGTTCTTCTTGACTGGTTGTTGTGGACTTGCCCTCATGCTCAGGGTTTAACTGATCACCATATTTGGGGTCGGGAAGGAATTTTCCCCCAGGGCAGATTGGCTTGGGCGCTGGGGTTTATTTTGCCTTCCTCTGTAGCATTGGGCACGGCTCACTTGCTGGTTGATTCTCTGTAGTAAAGTCTTTAAATCATGATTTGAGGACTTTAATAGCTCAGTTATGGGTTTGAGGTTCATTGTAGAAGTGGGTCGGTGAGGTTTTCTGGCTTAAACTGTGCAGGAGGTCAGACTAGATGATCATATTGGTCCCTTCTGACCGATCTCAAGCGTGAGTCACCCATATCATTGTGACCCTTTGTGTCATCCCTAGTGGGAAAGGACTGTAATAACCCTTGGGGAGGAAGGGGTTAACACTCTGGTCAGTGAGTCCCAGGACAGCCAATAGGAACGAAGTGCAGTTTTTTGAATTGTAACAGCAGCCTGGCCTGGGCCTGTTTGGATGCAGCAGAGCTCCTGGAAGGATCAGGAGGAGGCCAGAGGGGCCTGAGGAAGAATCCAGCAACATCCTTACCAGAGATAAGTTAAGTTTGGTACTGACCAGGCGTGAGTAGAACAGGGAATGTTTATTTAGACGCGGTCAGGGTATTTTCTTTGTTTTTGGCTTGTTTTTTGGATTTCTCTGTGCTGAGCACATGTAACCCCCCCCCCCCACACTACCCTGTAACTACCTAAGTTAGTTCCCAGAGAAGCAACTCTCTGTGTTTATTATCTGTTCCTTTTGATTAAAGAGTTTACCTTTTAAGTAAGTTCTGGTTCTGTGTCCTGAAAGGCAAGAGGTTTGTGTGCCCGTGCCTTAGACTGCACAGGCAGCTACTAGAGGGAACCCTGTTCCAGTTCCAGCTCATATTGCAGCTGGGGTCTAGTCACTTTCCTGAGAGAGGAATAAACAGGATTGCAAGTACCTCACAGGGAGGAATTCCCAAGTGCGCCTTCCTGGGTCTTAAGAGGTTTTTTTTTTGCATTTGGGTGGTGGCAGCGATACCACTCCAAGGCCAGGAATTGGAGGCCTTGGAGACTTTTAAGAGCAGGCTTTAAGGTCAGTGGCTTTTCTGGCCTGTTGCAGGCCCCCACCTTCTGCACTCAGAGTGCCAGAGTGGGGAAAAAGCCTTGACAAGGACCATCTCACAAAGTATTAGGAAATAAATTCTCTATTGGAGGAAGCTCTGGAGTTTGCAAGTGTTCTATAGGATACCTCCAACTGTGTGTTACAGGTCTCCCTGACCGGAGTATAAAGAAATCTCTTTCCCAGCAGCACAAATCAGTAAGGGATATTTGCAACAACAGAGCATCTCCTAACTCTCTAATCAAGCACTGGTGGATGAAGTACAGGGCATTTTCTGCAGATTAAGGAGGTGGCGGCCAAGGTGCAGTTGAGAAGTACCTTGATGGTATTAATTCCTGGACATACCTTGTTCCAAACATTTTGTTGCTATTACAAGCTGAAAACCATGAACAGGGAACACAGAGGTAAGGATTTTTTTTAGTGCTCACATAATTTCCAGTGGAATTATATAGGACATTTGAGCATGAATGTTTCCTATGCTAATAAGTGGACTGGCCAAGTTGTATCTTGGCATTCATTTATTCATTTCATAAGTCTCTGACATTCCTCACTCCCTAGAATTGTTCTTGTACTGCACAGGAACAGAGAATGACCCAGGAGAGGGTTATGGTATTGAATAATGCAACCTAATTTTTTTTTTACAAACACACCGTAATCTTCAAGAAAGCTTTGTACTGAGTTTCAAATTTTAGATCTCCTTGTGTTAAAGATTCATTTGGCACAATGTCATGTTCAATTTTATAGAGTCCTAATGGAATTGCTAAAAATCTAATGATCTAACTAAAGCTCTACAGTGTTGCTATAAGGCTTGTCTTCACATTGACATAGCGTAGTGAAGACACCGCTGTTACTCGATGGAAGGCACATCACCTTCAGTTACATTACTGGCATACCTAGCATCGACAGTGTCATGCAGTGTAGACAAGCCCTGCAATAGATAACAGTTGGTTACTCACCAGTAACTGTCCTTCTTGGTGATGGGCTGCTTACATACATTCAGTTACAGATGTCTACATGCCGCAGAGCACGGTAGCTCAGAAAGTCTTTAGCGTTAGCCTGTCAGGTCAGGGTGCACAGCCAACGCCCCCTCCATGCCGTGACTGCAGCTATATAGGTGACCGTGACCTTGACCCTCCCAGTCCCATATACCTTTGCCAACTCCATTAACGGGGACGGTGGGAGGAACCTGAACGTATGTGAGCAGCCCATCTTGAAGAGGGACAGTTAGTGGTGAGTAACCAACTGTTCTCCTTCGAGCGCTGCACACATCATTCAGTTACAGGTGACTGCTAGCTGTACCCAAGGATGGTGGGAGAAGTTAGTCTACCCACACTGAGTACAGCTGTTCCCACAGCGGCATCATCTCTCGCCTGTTGGGCGATGGCATAGTGCGTCGTGAAGGTATGTACCGACGACCATGTAGCAGCCTTGCCGATCTCCTGGATCAGGACCTTAGCGAGGAAGGCCATGGAAGATGCCTGAGCTCTAGTAGAGTGGGCTCTCACAGTCTCTGAGAGAGGCATGTTTGACATTCCGTAGCAGTCTTTAATGCAGTTCACAATCCATTTGGACATGCACTGGGAGGATACCGGAGAACCTCTCATGCATTCCATGACCACCACGAACAGTTGGGGGGTCTTGTGGAAGGAACAGGTGCGCTCAATATATATTAGGAGTGCTCTCCTCACATCCAGGGTGTGCCACCATCTCTCATTTTCTGTCACCTGAGGGTCTGGATAGAAGACTGGCAGGCAGATTTCTTGATTCATTTGGAAGGGAGTGGCAACCTTGGGCAAGAACGAGGGGTGGTGACGAAGGACCACCTTGTCTGGGAAGAAAACCATATATGGGGGTTCAGAGGATAGGGCTCGTAGCTCTGAGACCCTTCTGGCCGAGGTAACAGCTGCCAGGAAAGCCACCTTCCAGAACAGCCCGAGCAGGGTGGCTGAATCCAAGGGCTCATAAGGTGGTTCTGTCAGCACCCGCAACACCATGTTCAAGTCCCACTGCGGGGTGGGGTTATGGATGTGGGGAAAAAGTTTTTCCACTCCTTTCAGGAATCTATGAGAGATGGGGTGTGAAAAGAGTGGAGCCCCATCTACTCTTTGGTGAAAGGCCGAGACTGCTGCCAAATAGACTTTCAATGAGGACAGGGATAGGCCTTTCTCTCTTAGATCAAGAAGGTAATCTAAAGTTGCCTGAATTGGTGCGGAAGTAGGGTCTATGTCTTTATCATGGCACCAAGTGGAAAAGTGATTCCATTTTGCCATGTAGGTGGACCTGGTGGAGGGTTTCCTGCTACCAACCAGGACCTTTTTAACCCTATCCGAGCAGTGTCTCTCTTGCTTGCTGACCCAGAGAGCATCCAGGCTGTCAGGTGCAGGAGGCCCGGGTTGGGGTGCCGAAGGCAGCCCAAGTCCTGTGTCAGAAGGTCCGCCCACCGTGGGAGGCGGAGCGAGGTCCTCACTAACATGTCTTGTAGGAGAGGGAACCAGTATTGCCTGGGCCAGTCTGGGGCTATCAGAATGATGAGTGCCTCATCTGCGAGGGCCTTCAGGAGCACCTGGTGAATCAAGAGAACTGGCGGGAAGGCATACATTAAGGCTCCCGACCAATTGAGGAAGAAGGCACCGCTGAGAGGCCCTTTCTCCCAACCTCGGAGGGAGCAGAACCGAGGGCATTTGTGGTTCTGCACCGTGGCAAAGAGGTTGATCTGAGGGGTTCCCCATCTGGTTGTCAGCAGGGAGAAAACCTCATTGTGGAGGGACCATTCATGATTCACCAGTGGCTTTCTGCTGAATGAATCCACTATGCTGTTGTCCACCCCGAGAAGATGGGCGGCAGTTGGTGTGAAGTGATGCTCTATTGCTGGTTGCCAAAGCTTGGTCACTTACTCGCATAGTGCTGAGGAGCAGACTCCCCCTTGATGGTTCGTGTAGAACACGGCTGTTGTCTGAGAGGATATGGACCACCCTGCCCCGGATCTGGTCTAGGAAGGTCACGCAGGTCAGTCTGATGGCCCTGAGTTCCTTCAGGTTTATGTGGAAGAGGCTGTCCTCAGGGTTCCAGACACCTTGTGTGGAGAGGCCCCTGGACAGGTAGGCACCCCATCCCGAGTCGGAGGCCTCCATTATCAGGGTCACTGAAGGCTTGGACTCCCTGAACGGAATTCCCCCATCGCGAAGTCGGGGTCCCTCTATATTTGGAGGGACTCCAGAGCATGCTGGGGTACCGAGATTACCTTGTCTAGGTGGTCCCTTTCTGCTTGGAAGCTTGTGGTGAACCAGAGCTGGAATGGCCGCATCTGCAGGTGGGCTGTTCGGATTACCGATGTGGCCGCTGCCATGTGCCCCAGGAGCTGCATGCATCTGTGCACTGTGGTCAGCCTGGGCACCTGGAGCTCTGTGATAATGGTGCAGATGGACTGAAATCTTGACAGGGGCAAGGATGCCGTGCTTTGCCAGGCGTTTAAGCGTGCCCCAATGAACTCTGTCTTGCGTGGGGCAAAGCTTGGACTTCTCCAAGTTTATGCGGAAACCCAGGAACTCGTACAGATTCATTACCACGTCGACGTGGTCTTGTTGGCTTGACTTGCCCACTATGAGCCAGTCGTCTAGGTAGGGGTAGATTCTTACACCCCTCCTGCGTAGGAACTCTGTGACTGGTGCGACACACTCTGTGAACACCCTGGGGGCTAGCGATAACCCAAAGGGGAGGGTGGTGAACTGATAATGGCGTCGTGCCACTATGAACTTGAGGAACCACCTGTGGTGGGGTCGAATGGCTATGTGGAAGCGTCCTTTAGGACAAGGGCTACAAACCACACTCCTGGGGACAGGGAGGAGATGATCTGCGGTAGGGAGACCATGTGGAATTTTAGTTCCTTTATGTTTTTGTTAAGAGCCCTGAGATCTAGAATGGGCCGTAGGTCCCTGTTGGGTTTGGGGACCAGAAAGTAGCAGGAACAGAACCCTTTGCTGCTTTCTCTCTTGGGAACCTTTTTAATTGCTCCAAGGGAGAGTAACTTCTGGCATTCGGCCTCGTGCTTGCCTAGCACATCGGCGTTCTCTGGGATTAAGGGAGGGGACGGTTTTCTGTCCCGGGGGGGTTGAGAGGAACTGGATGCGGTACCCTCTGGCCCCTGTGTCGAGGACCCATTGGTCTGATGTGACCTGGGTCCATCGTGGAGCAAAGTGGCAGAGGCGGTGGGAGGAGAACAGGGGTTGTGGAGCGCTGCCCTTGGGGGGGGGGGAGAGGGCGTCAAAAACGCTGTTTGCGGCCTGAGGAATGGTCCGACCCCTGTCCGCACTGTCCTGACCACTGTTCCCTCTAAACTGTGCGCATGTGCGCGCACACACAGATCCTGAAACCTGCGCACACAACAAAAAGTGTGCACAAAAAAATTCAGTAGTGCTAATATAGGTGCTCACAAAGAAATGTTTTTGCGCTCACAAAGAAATTGTTTGCGCACACAGTCTAAGAGTAATTAGAGGGAACATTGGTCCTGACTGGAGGCGCCCAGCTTACCCCCTTTACCTGATCGGCCTTTATCTTTGTCCAGGTCCCCGAGGTGGTGCTGGTGAACTGGAGCGATCTCGGGAACTGGGTCTGCAGCTGCAGCTGATGTCTCAGTTGCTGTAACTGCTGTTGTAGCTGGTGCAACCTCAAGGAGCGCCTAACCAGTTGAGGGGTGTACATCCCGAGGGACCTCAGTGTAGCCCTCGAGTCCTTCATACCATGCAGCTTCGCGTCTGTGGAAGGTGCAAAGAGGTTGGGACCCTCGAAGAGAAAGTCCTGGATAATCTGTTGCATCTGCGTGGAGAGACCAGAGTTCTGGAGCCAGGCCAAACAGCGCATCACCACTGCCGATGCCATTATACGTGCTGCTGTGTCCATTGCATCCCAAGCTGCCGCGAGTGCATCCCTGGACGCTCTCTATCCTTCATCCACCATTGCCTCAAAGTCTCTCAGGTGATCCTCGGAGACAGCTGAGCAGAGATTTCGTTGAGCTTTCCACAGGTTGAAGATGTAGTGCGTCATCAAGGCTGAATGATTTGAGATGCACAGCTAGAGGGCAGCAGAGGAGTAAACTTTCCTGCCCAACAGGTCAAGCCTCCTTGCCTCTGTTTCTGGGCGTGGTGCTAGGTTGACCTTGTTAACTGCGTTGACCACCAGGGATCCCGGGGCCGGGTGATGAAACAGGAAGGGGAATCCTTCCGGGGAGACAGAATATTTCTTATCCGCTACTTTGGACACTGGCGGGATCGAGGAAGACGCTTGCCAATGTTCCTGGACGATGCGGAACACACTGGCGTGCAAGGGGATTGCGATCTTAGCCAGCAGGGCTCTACAGCACGCGTCGAAGAGAGAATCTTCTTCCACTTCGATCACTCCTAGCTTGAGCTTCAGGTTTGCCGCCATGCGGCGGCGAAGGTCCTGCTCAATGCGAGGATCCCCTTCACGATTGGCAGACGTTGATTAGGTGCTCGTCAGGGGATGAAGATGATGGGGCCCTTGATCTGCTTCATTGAGTAGAATCAGGGTCTGGCTCATTGTCGGAGAAATCCGAAGACTCCGGTGCTGGCGAGCGGGCACAGCGGAAAGAGGCATCGTCTGCCGTCGCGTTCAGCCAGTCGAGGGTCCATTCATTGTGCAGAGACCTCGACAGTGGCATAGGCGTCATGAGGGGAGCAGGTGCCTTCCCTGATGGGTGCCTTCCCCTTAAGCCCGGTGGCACAGAACTTTTCCGGGCCCGCTTTCTCGGGCACTCCTCCCGAGGGGTGAGAAAGGGGTCTTCCGAGGACGATCTGGATGACCTACCCCCCAACTGCTGGCAGTCCGGTACCAAGAGTTCCTCGGAGGACCAATGAGGCGGAGTCATAGAACTTGGGCCCGATACTGGGTTGGAGAGGGGTGAAGAGGCCCGCGATGGTACCAGTATTGGTGCAGGTGTTGTCGGTGCCGAGCCCGACGGTACTGGAAGTGACGGCGCTGGAAGCGGTGTTATACCGGGCTTGACGGCGGTGCCAGACTTGTGGGCAGTGCCACTGTGGCCCGTTTCTTCTTGTTCTGCACCGAAGCTGGGTTTAAATGCCCTTGGTGAGCCGGTGCCTGAGCTGAAGCCCTACCTAAGGTAGCTGGAAGGCTACCGGGAGACTGGCGAGGTCAGTGCCGAGGAGGTACCACAGAGGACCGAGATTTTGAGCCCAGTACCAGAGATTGGTGGGGATCTTGAGCCCAGGCTGGTGGCTCAAGCTGGTGGCTCGGCTGCTTTTGAGTGGAGCGGCTCCGGTCCCTGAAATTAGGCAGAGGCGACGCTTCCTTTCCAGCTGGGTCCTCTGCTTGAAGGATCAGCGAATGGGGCAGTCCGCTGTAAGGTGGGACTCACCCAAACAAGCAAGGCATTTCTCGTGCGGGTTGTCTATCACGAAAGCGTTGCAGCATCCCAAGCACGGCTTGAAACCCAGCATTTCAAGTTTCACGCGAAAAGACAGGCCCTTGTGTTTCGCAAGATAACACTGATCCGAACCGATGCTGATGGCAGAAAAAGGAAGTGGGAGGGTCAGGGTTATGGTCAGCTAGATAGCCGCGGTCACAGCGTGGATGGGGTGTTGGCTGTGCGCCTTGACCTGATAGGCTAACGCTAAAGACTTTCCAAGCTACCGTGTGCTGCAGCACGTAGACACCTGTAACTGAATGATGTGAGCAGCGCTTGAAGGAGGACCAAACATACGAGGAACATCATGACTATTTCACCATTTATTTCTAAAATTATCCTCAGATTCCCTTGTTTGTGGCAAATAAATAAATCAAAATGAACACCTCAGCACAAAAGATTAGAGAAGAGCATCTAGAAAAACTGGCACATCTCAAGAGGGAAATTTAGGTAAGATTTCTCCAATGTAAAACACTGGGTAGTACAGCAGACTAGAATTCTAAATCACAGAGCAGCTACATGTTGTGAATGTATTAGTGATGGCCTTTTGTAGGTAAATAGACACATTCTGTGGAGCTGTTCCAAACAAATCCACATTTGGTCAAAGATACCACACGATTAAGCAAATACTTCCCTACTGGCAATCCTTCAGAAAGCTGAACCTGACTTTTTTTTTTTTTTAAAGCTTTAAATCTGTGCATATGAATTCAGTGCTGAAGGATGATCCTGGACTGACAGCTGTAGAGAGGGAAAGATTCTCTTCATCCACATACCAGGTAGAGAACCTTCCTCGTTGTTTTACCTGTGCATCCACTGAAGACCATACTGAGAGAGGTGAAAAGTGTACATTCAATATGTGGACTCAATGTGAAAAAAGCTAACAAAGGTTCCAATTAGTGTTAAATATGGTAGGTTTTGTGAAATTTATTTTTAAGCAGTGTCAGTACGTATGGGGGTCACATTCTAAAAGAGACAGTATAATTTAGATACACAATACACTGACTGACTAAAGATGTCTAATCTCAAAATAGCACAGAAAAATCTCATTTTGATGAACTTACCATTACTGAAAGCCTTCCAAGATGTATGATGTTTTAGCAATGGACCGTATAAGAAGAGAGTAGCAGTCTGGCCAATAAAAATGGAAAATTCTTCAAAACACAGCATGCAGCACAAAGTGAGAAAAAATTACTAAGTGTACAGGTGATAAGAAAGCATGGGTTGAAGCAAGAAATTTGGGAGAGAGGTAAATGCAGGGGCAGACACGTTCAGAGTCCTAAATATGGAGATAACAAACAGGACTGTGATGAGAAAGGTTAAGAGAAGCCACCAAACGGATATTAACAGGAGAATTAAATGCTCTTCTATCCCATCACAAATCTCTTGATCCCTGAACTGATAATCACTGACATAACAGTTACAAAGAGGAGATTCTCCCCTCCGCGCCTGCCCCCCCCCCCCGGCCCATGCTCTATTTTAAGGCATTCCTAGGCTTGATTCTGCCTTCTTTGAATAGTCAACTGAATCTATGAATCCACTGAAGCGTATGGGAGTTTTAGATGTACAAGGAATGCAAAATCGGGACCCACGAGGTAGAAATAAATAATTTTAAAGGTACTGGAAAAGTTTACAGGATCAGACAATGGAAAGTCATAGGCACCTTATTTCCTTTTTGGTTGATTATAATTTCACCTCAGTTATCTTGAGAGTCGTCTACAGACTGATTAAATGGCTTGCAGGAACTTAATCCCATCCTTAATATAGAAAAAACATTTTCATGTCTGTACTAAACATATAATAAATCTCAATATCTGGAGCTTCTCAATGATGTAATTTAGCCTGAAAACATTCAAAGTAGTGAGGCTCTAGGCAGGTGGTCATCTGCAGTGTTTATTAGCGATTTTAAAAATTTGTTTTAAAATTACAGGAATGCAATAAAGTGACATTTAGAACATCTAACCCCCCCCCCCAACCATTTGAAACCTAAGTTCTCAATGCTGGCACAGCCACTGTTAAGTAAAAGGTAAAACTTTACCAGCAAAAAAGCATAAATATTGCTACAAGGACAGCTGAAAGTATCATCTTTGCCAGATCTCCTGATTGCCAAGTTACAGTTTAAACTCTACATTTTAGAGAGACATTTGCTGCTGTTTTATAAACTCTTGAAAAAAAAAATGGGTTTATTCTAGCAAGTTCAACATAATAACTATAGCATAACAAGCCAGTAGTGTAACACATGAAGAAGATAGATATTATCTCTCTTACAAGGAAGCAATACTGCAGCTATTTCCATCAAAGAAAGATTTAAGTATTAATGTTGTACGTATATTACATTTTACTTAAGTTTTTCTGTACATCAAGCATCAGAAACAAAACTCCACACATACCTTAAATGTTAAAATCTGTCAATATGAAATTTACTTGGTTTATAAAACACCACAACATGTGCCAGGTCACTTAAGACACTGTTCTGAGTATTTTGCCTGCATATACCCCATTTGAAGGTCTCTTTCCCACACGCTAGTTGTTAAGGAATAAATGCAGGCTGGGGTTAAGGTATGCTCACCTATATCAGTTTAGAATCCATAAATGTGGCTCAAATCTCTTTAAATAAATGATGCAACATGCAGAGGATATAATGCTGAAGACCAGGATGAACAGAACCAGTCATACCAAATACCTTGCCCATACATTTGACTGTACCAATGTACAAAGACCATCAAAACATTTCAAAACAGAAAACAGAACTAGAATTCTAGTCAATTACAACCTGTAGGGTTTTTTTTTTTTTTTTAAACCAGAAATAAATGCTCAGGAAATACTTTCACTTCAACACAATGAGCTCCTGCTCCAGTGATTCCTCCACCCATTAAAGTTTACGGCCACTGAAATGAAGCTAATCCTCCTCTTTTTCTATGTAGGCTTTTGTGCTAACTCGTGCCATTTGCCTAGCCAAGTAGCGATCCCTAGCTGACACCACAGTCTCCTCACTGCTCCGCTTGGTAAATTTGCTCACACATGCAGATTTTATTTCAAAGTGCTCTGTTCCTTCTTGCCCTTCCTCTGCACCCTTACGTTTTGGCTCAGGCAATCTTTCAGAGCCAGAATTTCTCTCATCACCACTCTTCCTGTCCTTTGCCTGTGTCTGTCTTTCTTGCTCAGGCTGCTTATCTTTTTCTAAGGATCTTTGTTTCTTGTCCCTTTCTGCGGTTCTAGGACTACTTTCCTTTCTGTCCCAGTATTTCTTGTCATCTTTGTCTCTCTCTCTCTTTTCCTTCAGATTTTCCTCCCTTTCTCTGCCTTTCTCCCCTCTTTCCCTTTCTCTATCACTGTATCTGTCTTTACCATTTCTTTGTCGCTTTTTTTCTCGTTCCCTTTCTGAATACTTGTCCTCCCTCTCTTTCCTACCATCTTTGTCATGTCCTTCTCTCTCTTTTCCATCTTCTCCCCTCTGTTTATTCTCTTGCTCATTCTTCTTTCTATTGTTTTCTCTATCGGTGTGATCCCCATACCTATGTTGGTCTTCCTTTTCTCTCTGCCAACCCCTTCCCTGGTTTTTATCTCGTCTATCCTTGTGTTGTTCATCTTCTTCCCTTCTACTTGTTCCATCCTCTCCCCTCCTAGGACAATTTGTATGGGTTTTCGCATGGTGGCTTCCCTCCTCACTGGATGACTCTGATGAGCTCGAGTGCTTCTGGTTCCTGTGGTGTCGGAAATTCTCTTCACTTCTCCCACAGCTGTCTTGACTGTCCATTTTAGAACTAACTCTGCTGTTTTTATGATCATCACCACTACTATTACTTTCTAAGTCACTGTCCACATCTGGGTTATCTTCTTCCTTAGCAGAGGGTTTAAGTCTTGGCCCCTCACCTGGACTTCTGTTTCTTTGGCTGGATTCATCAAAATTACTGGTAGATTTTTCTTCTTTTAACCTAGATTTGTTTTAATCATTGTTGTGGGGGGGGGAAAAAAAAAGATATTACACAGCCTGCAGTTTCAAACTATTCTGTGCGACTTTTTGTTGGGACTTGAGCATAACTGTTAAGAAGTGATGCAGCTGAAGATTCTAAGCAGGCAAATCTGGTGTTCTCTTCCACTTCTAATATTTGAACTCAGGGATTTGCACTGAAAATTTGCATCAGATCTTTGGTATTATGTGTATCATGGAAAACAGCTGCTTTGACTTTCAGCACACTGAAAAAGTAGGGCTTGAATTTCAAGATTGAGTACAGTTTCACAGTCTAATCATCATCATCCTTTCTTAAGGGACAGGACACAGATTTGTATCCTGGAACATTATCTACATGGAAAACCCTTTCTTAAGTGGCCCACAATACTACCTATGACATACAATTCCACATGGAGAAGAGCAATTTTTTGTTTGATGTTTGAGAATAAATAAAAATAATGAGACTTGTATTTGTTAATAGCTGTAAGCAGAACCCCTCATGCTAAACATATGTACTCATAAGACACCACACATTTTAATTTCAGCACAGTATTCCTGACTATTTCTGTGCTTGTTGGCAAGGACCTCAGTCTTGTGGTTAAACTGACACTACAATCTCATTACAATTCTTAACTTGTTAGACACAGTCACACAGGAAACATGAGAAACTCACTGATATCGAACTTGGACAATGCCCAAAAACATTAAAATATTCAGTCTGACAGATAACCAAAGTATATTTTTAATTCCAGAACCCACGTCTGTCTTCACTAATCATGTAGCTACAGCAACAGTCTGTGGTAAATTCCCCTGGAGAATCAGTGGACCATCTGGCCAGGCTGAAAGTTTGAGCCCTGATTTAAAGTACGGTTTTTCTTGGAAAAGGACTCTAAAAACTGTACCGTAGTATTCCAGTTATTCTCTTGCAACATACTTCCAGATCTAAATGATGAAGTTTATAAGTCAATGGTAAAAACTATTTGGCAATGCTGCAAACTCTGTCTCGTATCTGAAAATCTGATGTTTTCTTTCTGAAACTTACACCAACATAACAAAAAAAACCCATAAAAATTTAAAACCAAACTCAGCAGGGAGTTTTATTGGACTCAGCAGAGTAGATTATTACTTGTTTTTCCATAGATTAATTAGTTCTTTAAAACTCATAACAGCAAGACTTGTTTTTACTCAATAAACAACATCTGAAAACACCCAAAAAGCAGATATACTGACTAAGAAGCCACCATTTTGGAACAGTCATTCTTCTGACTATAGCCACACTTAAATACAACAGTTTCAAACAGAGAATTGTTCAAGCAAATACAACATCAAGTGGGTTGTGCCATTATATTGTACCATAGATAAATCAGAGTGACATATGGACGACTTCAGAAACAGGCAAATGTGAAAAGCAAAGTTCATTTTACTATTACAAAAAAAGAATTTTGTTGATGAAGGCTGAGATATACTCTGTCTGAAACTTAAGATATATACGTCGCTGGTGAAACAAGTGTGGCACAAAGCTGCTCAAGAAGAGCATACTTGTTCTAGCGGCTGCTCCTTTAAACCTTAGAGTGACAAAGAACTGTAGCCTTAATGTGGCCATTTTACATCGGACTGCTACAAGTAGTACCTCCTTCCCTTCCAGCTGGTAGGTATGCTGGCCTCCTGCCATGTTTGCCCCATTAATTTTGAGACGGTGGTATACCTCACAATGTATGCAAGTCAGAATCTTGTCTCTTGAGAAGATGAGTAGCTCGAAAGTGATCATCTTTCTCACTGCAACCAGGAACTAAATTTGATACTACGCTCAGATCTGGTCCAGGAAACGTTCTGACTGAAGGCAACATTCATAGCCTTAGGATATCAAGCACGCACCTACCCGATCATCTAGGATTGGTCTAAGGTCTCATCAAATTAATTTTAACCTGGATGAAGTGCCTTGAGTGGACACTGGTTGCTATAAAAGTTGACAGTAAAATAAAAAGCCCCAGCCAGCATCTCTAATCAGAAAAGACTCAGATGTGGTGTTCTCTTTATACCAACCCTGTAACATACCATTTAATTATTTTATTGCACACTGTATACTTTTTTTAAAATTTAAGAATATTTTCAATGGACTTGGAGATTTGATTGCTTCCATTTTGTCTCATATTAGCAAATCAAGGAAACTGAAGTATGTTTTCGTATTTATGGTTAAATGTTGCTACTCGCAGAGACTCATGTATTTCAGTTTTCCAGGGTGTAGTAAAGTGAATTTGCACAACTTTTAAATATTATCATCCACCTGAATCCAAAACTATCTCTCTCTTCCTCTGCCTCAGGTACCTAAACTTTTGGCTTAAAGTGGTTTACTAAAAATAGTACAACAACAAAGTAAATATGAGCTTAGAATGATGCTAGAATGCATTAGTGGTGTAAATACATCCTCAGCAGCATTTTAATAATATCCTTGTGCTGTTTCCTTCTCCTATTCTATTGCTTCACCCAATAATAAGAATTTTTCATTTTCCAAAGGATGGTATAATCAGCTCTCCAAGGCAAGCTCCTCCCCCTACTCATGCTTTGTTACTGCCTTTCTTCTAGGACTCTAATGACATTGGGAATTATGAAAAGCATGAAGAAACTTTACATACAAAGGTCCTTTGGAACTCTGTCCTACCTGGCTTCACGAAGGCTACATTTGGGCACCTCTTCTTCTCCCACTCTCTGGTTTAAAAGATGTCTGTAAAACCCACTCAAATCCCTCTGTTTGGTCACATCCAGGCATGCTAAAGGAAAAGAAAACAACATGAACATTAACCAGATGCTATTTATGTGTAGTAAACCTATAATTCAGAAAGAGATGTTCAGGAAACTGAAAATGCAGATGAAAGCAAGTTTACAAAATAATTATTTTCCTTTCTAATTATGCTGGCTACTGCTTCAAGCCTAAAAAAACCAGTTATCTTCACCTCTATGACACGACTGTCAATCTAGCAGGAGGACTGCTACTAATACTGTTGAGGATGCTTCCCGAGCAAGTCTCCTTTCAACAGCTCCCCCTTTGCAGGCGCAAAAAATCACAAACTAGTACCAATATTATGAGTGAGGTACTACTCTACCTCCTCACTTCCCACCTTAATCTGCCACAAAGTGAACTCTTATTCAGTCCACTCCGTTGTCGCCTTCTCCTTCTTCACAGTAAGTAGCTATAACCCTGTACCTTTCAATATGATGCATTTCTGACAGCTTTCCATGCCCCACCTTTAGTCCTGCCCCTCTCTGTCCACTGAGTTAGCTGTATGGTTTTGGAAATCCTGCCTACCCTTTCCAGGGCATATCGTGATAATATCTGCATCATTCATGCTGTTCACCATTCAGGGAGCTGGGGGGTGGGGAGAAGATAAATGCATTTATCAAAAGCATTTATCTTTACTGGAAAAATTAAACACAAATTAGTAACTATAGATTTATGTACCTTTCTCATTTTATATAGTTAGTTTTTCTGAGAAAGGACCAAAAGCTGAAATGTAAGAATGAGTAATATACAGAAAAAACAGAATGGTTACATGTTTACCAGATATAGTTGGTCTACCACCAGCTTTCAGAGTTACCCAAGGACGTTTTATAAATAATCAAAATGTATCAATATATTTGTTATAAACAGCTCACCAAAGGGCTTGCTGGACCGTTGATGTTAATTTTCAGTGCGTCATGGAACACTGAGGAAGTTCTGGAAAGCTAATGTTGTGCTAACACCTGAACAGGATAAATGGGATACCCTGGTAATTCTAAGGCCTTCATCAATCCAGGAAAAAACAAAATAAGGGAATAGCTGATACAGGACTCTGTTATAAAGACTTAAAGCAGGGTCATATAATTAATGCCAATCAATAGTGGTTTATGGAAATTAAATAATGTCAAACTAATCCTGATTTTTTTTAATGAGATTACAAGTTTGTTTGAAAAAACTAATAATGCTGATGTAATATACTTTGACTTCTGTAAAGACATTTGACTTGGTACCATATGACATTTTGATTAAAAAAAACTAGAAAGCTATAAAATCAACATGTCACACATTAAATGGATTAAAAAACTGGCTGGCTGACAGGTCTCAAAATGTAACTCTAAACAGGAAATCATCACTAAAAAAGTAGGCTTCCAGTGCAGTCTCTCAGGGATCAGTTCTTGGCCCTATGCTGTTTCACATTTTTATCAATGACTTGAAAGTACAAATATATTCATCACTGATAAAGTTTGCAGTTAACGTGAAGGTTGCAGGTATGGTAAATAATGAAGAGGTCAGGTCACTGATACAGACAGTTCTGGACTGTTTGGTAAGCTAGGCTCAAGCAAACAAAATGCAGAGTAATACAGACCAATATTAATATACACATTTAGGAACAAAGAATATTGGCCATACTCACAAGATTGGAGACTATCACAGTTACTCCGAAAAAGATGGGGGTCATGGGAGTAATCAGCTGATCAAGAGTTCCTAATGTGACACTATGGCCAGAATGGTTAGTGTGATCTTCAGGTAAAAAAAGAAGGGAAGCTTGAGCTCCCAGGTTACATGACTACTGTACGTGGCACTAATATTACCACTACTGAAATAGTGTGTCCACTTCTGGTATCCGTAATTCAAGAAGGATGTCGATAGTTCAGAGAAGAGCTACACGAATGATTAAAGAATTAGAAAACCTGCCATATAGTCATAGACTCAAATTCAGTCTATTTAGCTCAAGAGACTGGTAGGCACTATGTCTTCCACAGTTTATTAGGTACCTACATAGGAAGAAAAATGTGATAATGGGTTCTTTAATCTAAGAGATAAAGGATCAACAAGAGCCAATGGCTGCAAATTCAAAACTAGACAAATTCAGTCAGTAAACTTTTAAAAGTGAGTGTAATTAACCACTGGAAGACTCTACCAAGAGTCACAGTGGATGTCATCATTAGCAATTTTAAAATCAAGATTGGATGCTTTTCTATGCATTAATATATTTTTTTAATACTTCTAAGTAGGGAAAAATAAGTGCTTCCTCCACTCCCAAAATTGGATGTCCCCCAAAATGATAGTTAGGGGCCCTGAAAAGGCTGGAAATAGAAAGACACATTCAAAACATAACATCAACATAAATATCAATATAAAACATAATATCTAACTAATTGGACAAAAACTTGGAAAGAATAGAGGGGGATGGGGGCATTTAAAACTGTTAAACACATAAAAGGTTAATACTGTCTCAGCATGGGCAGTAAACTCAATGACCTCTTTCTGTGCCTTTCAGCCCTACATTTCTATGATTCTTACCACTATACTACCTCCCACTGAAAACATCATTGAGAGACCATGGAGAACAGTCATACATCACACCATGACCACTATGTTTACCAGCAAAAGGCCACAATTTTCTTTTGAGGAAGACTTATATTGGTCCATTGTAAATCTCACCCTCCAGTGCTGCTTCCTCCCTTTCTCTTTCCTCCTCTTCAGCTCTTTCTTGCAGCTTCTTCTTATAGGCTGATGTCACAAAGGCCTCTTTGTCATCATATGCTCCTCCTTCCATTTCACGCTCCTTCTGAATTTTTTTTTCCATTCTTTTTTCCTGCTCCTGCTTTCTTACCTCAGCTGCTTTGAGGATATTATGGATGTATTTGGGCTAGAGTGCAGAAAAACAACACTAAGAGGGAATCAAGGTGTCCAGGAAAAGACAAATTAGGGTTGCTAAATGTATTTTTTAAAATATTGGTTTTTAGTGGAAAAAAGTAGCAGTAGCTAGTCCAGCTAGTTTATACTGTAACTACTCCTAGGACATCAAAGTAATAGAAACATTTTTAAATTCCAGATCATGGGAATCTTTTCCTTATTAACGAAAAAGGTTGCTACATTCAACAAAAATATAAGCCATTTCAAGTGGCGTTGTGCTGCTCAGGCTGAAATCAAATGCTTTCAATACAACCTCTCTTTCAATAGTTTTCTGTCTTGTGGTAGTTCTCTCCCTCTTTAACTTGCTATAAGGGAACGGGATGCATTCTTCATTCAGACTTATCACAGCTTGACAAACACTCTATCACCAAATGCAATGAGCAATAATGAAATGCAATTTGTCATGATAATTCAGTCATTTTCTGGAAAAAGGGACTGGGCTGTAGAAAAAACAGTTCACATTTTATAGATGAAATGTAATTACTTCAGTTTCCTGACAGTCCCTGTAACAGCTCACTAGTGAGAAGGAGATGGTGTACACTCAGTGATACATATTTTCAGTTTATTAGTAGGAGCAGAGTAAGCAGTATTAGCCATGCTGTTGTAGTGCTTGACGGCTTTATCAGGATTATCCCATTCTAATAGGCTCTCCAGAAATTTACATGGCCCTTGTCCCAAAGAACTTATGGGTAGAAAGCTAGTACGGTGTCTGTTGTCTTCTCAATCAGCAACAGAATGAAATAGGACTAGGGTCCTTGAAATATCTGACCAACCCAACAACATGACCAACTACAAGTCTTATAACATCACTTTCTTATGTAAAATAATTTTGAGCACATCAGCTGCAGGCCCTGTACAGAATGCACAATGAGTTACTAAGATATCTGGAAGCTTTGTAATCTCAAGCAAGTAGCCCTGGTTATTCCTAGCATACACAGGTGACAAATGTTTTCTAGTATGGACCTTTTTGTCATCTTTTCCTGAGAGTATTTTGGCATTACTTTCTTTCTTCTGTTGCTGCATTTCCTCATAAATGCTGTCATATTCATACACTGTGGAGTCTTCTGCCAAGGCCTTCTGAATCTCAAGCTTGGTCTTAAAAAAAAATGGGAAAGACAGACCAATGAAACATGCAACTTTAAGCTTTTAAAACATTTTGTTCATATATTTTGTTTTAATTAGATTAGCTCATGATATAAATCTATTAGGAAATTGAACATAAATTTCCCATGACTCATTTATAAAGCCGCTATTTGTTATCAATTAAAAATAAGAGTAATCATAAGAAAAAATAATAATTATGGGGACAAGGAGAAGAAATAATTACATCAATCAAGCTATTATGGATGCTGCTTACTAGAGAATTATTCATCAAATAACTTTCCTAGCTCAAATTCAACAAGATTTTACATAAATATAAATGACAAGTTTACCCAATTTTTCTACAGTTTTCTCTAAACATATGCATAATTATCTGTGTCTCATCTACAGACCTTAATCCTGCACACTTTACCTCCCATAAACTGCCTTGTATTGGGTTTGGGCTAAATGTAATTGTTTTCCTATAGATGAGACTCTTCAGAGACGTATCATATTCCTCCTGGGCAATCTGTCCCTGAATATAACACAGACACATTTTTGCCAAGAACTCCATTGTACAAAAACTCTTCACTTCTTTTGTCATCTTTAATTGTCTTAAGATATTACAATCTCCCTCCGAAGTCAGGTTATTTAAAACTGTCATTCAATAAAGCATCACTGCATTCTATGTCACAGAAAGAAATGCAACTTTTTATGGTTTTTACAGTGTGTGAATTAAGTAAGTCTTCAAGTTTTATTGTGTATTGTAAACTATATTCAGTTCTATTGAAACTTCAGTTACACAGCTTGCATTAAGCTGTTTTTCAACTACTCTTGGATATGGCCAGAATCATAAGAACAGTCTTGTTCAGGAAAGTGGAGTCATTTATTACACCCATAAAAACAAGAAAGTTAAAAATCAGCTGTTGTTACATGAAAGACTCGTATTTGATATTTGCTAAATTGGAACACAGAGAATTGGAACTAGGTCATTTTGAATCCATTTTTAAAGAAGAACTTGCACTGCAGATGTGACGTAGAAAATCACTGTGTGAGTTAATTTTAAACATTAGTTCTAAATGTGAAAAAATCCAACTATATTTCTGCTGTTTTTGTTTCATAACCTGCTGCGTAGTAACAGAACCAACCTTTGTGCACATTCTTTGCTTAAAAAGTCAAATTTAACTAACTTAAATAGCATTATGGAAAAATTACTGCTATTATTTCAGTCCTCCAAAGTTAGGATACTATAGATCCCCACTCAGAGTCTTGCACTAGTTTGGAAAGCATATACCCAATGGATAGAGTTATCTAGAAGCTTTACAATGTGTACCTTTACCTGGCCATGAACAGGTCGGTCTAATTAGACTGAATCCTAACTCTCAAGAGTGTGGTTACACGGAAACCTAGAACTACAACTAGTAAATGATCCTCTCTCAAACGCCCTGACCACAGTACAAGTGCAATCTTATGAAAATACTTTACCCTGACCTGCTTGCAAATAACAGTTTGAATTGTGTTCACATTGCAGCCATTCCATGAGGTAAGGAAACTGTCTATCATGTCTGTGCATATATCACAGAACCTAATTGTGCCAAAATCAGTGAATTCTGAAGAAATGAAGATGATGCTTGAAGGACTTGCCCACACCACAGCATGTGTAGCAATACTTTCTAAAACCTACTGATGACGGAGAGCAGAGCAATGGTAACAGGTCAAACTAGTTACAGAGGCATGATTAAGAAGGGAGTTACCTTTTTTAAGTGCGGGTAAGACAAGCTGAAGTGGTACATGAAGACAGTCAGCATAAGTTGCTGATAAGAACAGAACATTGTTAGCTGGCTTGGTTGCTAATCACAGCAATTTTTTAGTTTGTTACATGCATTAGGACTCCCACATCCCAACTTACTTGCTTCATTACTTGCTTTTTTAATGCTTCTTTTTGCAGACTCTCACCCACAGATGTCTATTAGAAGAGAACATTAGCAGCAACAGAATTAGATTATTATATTTACACAGGTTATGTTCCATGTTATTTTGTCTAGTACAGTATCTAAAATCCATAGCTTATTTTTAATAAAGTAGCTTCACTGTATTCAGGGGTTAAAGTATAATGTCGGGGCCCCCCTCAGCACGTCTGGGGCCCCCACTCATGCAGGTCCAGGCCCTCCTCACATACCCCAGCTACTGCCCCCAATATCCATTCCCTTGTCCCCAAAATCCACTCCCAGTCCCCAATACCCAGCCGCCTGTACCCAACATCCATTCCTCTGTCTAATATTCCCCAGACCCCAATGACCTCTCCAGCCTCTAATATCCATTCCCGTCCCCAATATTCCTCAGCCCCCAATACCCACCCCCAAAATCCACCCCCCTGCCCCTAATACCCACCCCCAATGCAAGTAGGGCTGCCCAGCACTTACCTGTAGCTGTGTACTGGGCCAGGAAACAATCCCTCTTGCAGGCTGTGCTTGGAGGCTTCTGCCTCCAAGAGCAGCCTAAGCATGCATAGGGGAACTGGGCACACCTCCCCCCAGAATGCAGCAGAATGCTGTTCCAGGGCCTGCCATTTTTAGGGGCTCAGCACTTGGGCCCCTAAAAATAGAAAACAGAACTGGAACACTATGTTCCGGGTCCTGCTATTTTTAAATGGTGGACTCTGTAATGCAGCATTCCAGCTCCATTTTTCTATTTTTAGGGGGCCTAAAATGTGGAGCCCCTAAAAATAGTGAGCCCCAGAACGGTGCTCCGCTGCGGTCTGGCATATTTTAAACCCGACTATTATTTTTATTATTTCTACAGCTGTTTTTCTGAAAAAAGTCTTAAGACAAACTGTAAACTCATTAACAAACACACAACAGATCAATGCAGTTATACTATAGAAAAAAACCTGTTCCAAATTAATACAGAAATAAAAACCAGTTTTACACCACAGTTTCTAATTAAAGTACATACAAATCCAATTCAACAAAATAAATAATCTATGCTCAAGACATACTCGGAAGAGTATCATCACAGGGCACTAGGAGCAGTGATATGAGTGGGTGTGTCTGTATTATATTTAAAAAAAAAAAAATACTTGCACTGAGATATTAGCAGTCTGAGAACCCAAGACTGAAATGGTAATGGGTAGGTCAACCCAGGACTGCAATGCTTTGGCAGTGACGCAGAGTGATACTTAATGTGACTATTCACTTTATGACTCTAGCTAGTGCTAGTCAGCCCCAGAGCACTAAGTCCCTCTTGACTTTTGCTACAAAGAAAGGAAAGGAAAAAGGAAAGGAACTAATTTCTAACATTAACAGGACTTGTATTAGTATAAATATTGCCCAAGATTATTTTTAAAGATTAAAAGATTTCTAATACTGTAAAACATGGCCTTTTTGTGTAAGTGAAATTAATCAGATCTATCATGATGAGATTAATTATTAACAAAGTTACAGGAATTTGCCTGTTTAAAAGCAAAAAATTTAAAAAGTCATGTTAATTATCCTTATAAATACTAATGAACGAATTTCCTGACAGTTCCTACATTCTTCACATCCATTTTTTGCTGTGGATACTTAACCACAGCAGTTTTGTGTACTTGTATCTCCATGAACTAAGTACAATTAATTTTTCATGAAAGCACACCTGTACCATATCTGTGCAATTACATGTCAGATATACAACCAATGGTACAGTATTAGGCATCAAAGAATTACACATAACATCACCACCAGATACTATATAGTATTTTTGCACTTATGAAATGATTGTTTTGATTCAATCCTGAGCTCCGTTAGTAGTTTTGTAATTTGAAGCCAGGAAATGCACAAGTCCTGAAATATTCATCAATTCCAAGGCCAGAAGGAACCACTGTGATCATTGATCTGACTTCCCTAGAACTTCCCCAAAATTCCTAGAACTTATTGTCTGAGAGGAAAAAAACCCAATCCTGACTTAAAAATCGTTAAGTGATGGGGAATAAATCACAAGCCTTGGTAAATAGTTCGAATGGTTAATTACTCTCATCATTACAAATTTAAGGAGCATCATTAACGGATTCTGAACAGAGCCCTGTCCAATAGATTCCTCTTCCAAAAAGATATGGGTTATCACTACCCAGAGCCTCATGGGAAAGTTTGATATAAGAGAGTGCTCTCCTAAAAGCCCTACGAGGGCAGAATGGAGGGGAAATTGGAAAAAAAAATATATTTCTGTATTTATATTTACGGAGTTACCCTTCTTCCATCAAAACATTTCAAACACTAGTTACAATTTTTAATTCCTACTCTGCCTACGATTTGCTGGTCTATAAACATTACACAAACACTAAAGTAATATATGATTCCCGTTTTTCTACATAAACATCTAAAGAGGACCACCTGCCATTTGTTTGTCCACGGTGTCAGTAAGTTTAAGAAAAACAGCTCCAGTTCAAACACCACCTCTAATGGTTTGTGGGTGACAATTTCCTGTTGTGCTATGAGCACTGATAGGTGAGAACTTCCTGTTCTTTTGTATTGTTTTTGCTTATCAACAGTCCATTTATTAAAGGCCCTACAAACTCAGCAATCTGTCTCACGCTCTGTTTGCCCACAATCAAGCTATTCTTTGGAGGCGAAAAGCTTACAGTGTAATACTTTCTATAAGGAGCCAATATTTTAACCCTACAGTGAAAACGCACAGAATTCTCCTGTGCAAACGAAGAGAAACTTTTTTTCATAGCATTAATGCACTACAGCAAGGGTCTCAAACTCAAATTACCATGAGGGCCACATGAGGATTAGAACATTAGACTGAGGTAAGCACCACTGAAACCTTTTAATGCAACAATATTGCAAATATTGGCAACAATAATGTTGTTGTGGG
The DNA here is from genome assembly GCA_007922195.1 of Podocnemis expansa. Classification (NCBI taxonomy): domain Eukaryota; kingdom Metazoa; phylum Chordata; order Testudines; family Podocnemididae; genus Podocnemis; species Podocnemis expansa. The sequence goes on from ML681971.1 coordinate 29,663,754, forward strand.
CCGCAGGAAATAGCATTAGGGGCTGCATGTTCGAGACCCCTACACTACAGTATATTACCGTGGGAAAACCACTCCATGTTTAGGTTGGTCCTGCTTTGAGCAGGGGGTTGGACTACATGACCTCCTCAGGTCCCTTCCAATGCTAAACTTCTATGATTCTATAAAGTCCTTCTCACCATTCCCTTTTTCTCATATTTGTGTTTGACTCTGCTTTTGTGATTTTTCCCGTACTAATACAGCCTCCTAACTCTTGTCAGCCACGCAATCTCTCTCTCATTTTAAATTACTTCTTAAAATATATTTCCTCCTTGCAATCATTTCTATCTAGGTACAGAAGGGTATGAAGACCATGCTACCTACAGTGTTTTCTATTCTCAAGTACATTGCACTGTGATTAAATATTTATTTTGCAGCACTATGAACACTGTACCAAAAGCCCCATAAGACCTGTTGTTGGCAAAGGTGCTGAACTCACTGAAGAAAGTCAGTCTTGGGGTTTACCACTGTAATGGTCAGCATACTTTTTGGTCACTCCAGGACACATTTATGTCTGGAGGGCTGCAGACAATTAGGACAGCTATCCTGATTTTAAATTAACTGTTGACTCACAAGTTAAGTTGATACATTTAGATTTTTTTTTAAATCCATGTGGATCCTCTTTTCCATTTAAGCCTGACTAGAATAATAATGTGGGATTCATTTTTATTTTATAAAGGATTTCCCACAGCATCCATTTATGGAAAAGTATTTCTAATGGCAGTTGTTAAAGGAGTGGATAAAATGCGGGACTAGAATGGAAAATAATTTGGGCCCAAAGTCAGAAGAAATTTCTAATAGCAACATAGATGCATTCCAGGACATAAAAATGTGTTCCAGGACTATTTCATAAAATTGCTGATGTCACTTTAATTGTGGGCATTCAAAAAACAAAGCCAATGGAAGCTAGTCAATCCTCAAAAAGATAGCATAACTGGAATATAATATTGACCTATTACACTCTTTCTGACAAAAGGTACTGAATATATCAGGGGTGGCCAAACTCATGGAACTCAAGAGTCACACAAGTTGATTATGAAACCTTTGAGAGCCGCACTGAGGCATATGGCCATATCCTTTTATCAACTCCAAAATTACTAAGTTTAAAATTCATTGCATGCTTTAATTTTATCATTAAAAAAAGGACAAATATTGATCCTACTAATGTCAGATTCTAATATTACTTAAGGTTATCATGAAAACTAGACCTATACAGTAAAAACTTAGCTGTTGCTCAGCGTAGAAGACTGCAAGCTAGTGGTGAATTTTTTAAAATCCTGACCATGTCACTGCTTCTCCCTGCCATCTATGACCATGCCACCGCTTCTCCCCATTGTCCCCGAACCCCCAGCCTCAGAGGCTGGCTCCTTCAGGCTGACTCCCCCCTGGACCCACTTCCTTGGCTGCTCTGGCAGCTAGGAACAGGCTGGGGCTCCCCCCACAAGCATGCTCAGGGCAGGAGATTTAGAACTCCTAGGCTGGGGCTGCTTTCCTAAAGTGAGTTGCTGATGTTTTTCTGCGAGCCGCACTTTTCCACTCAAGAGCCACAGTTTGGCCATGCCTGGAATATATATTTCATACATTTTATATTTAACAGCTAATTGTATGTTTACAACAGAACGAAATCCAGTATGTTGGCAAGGCCAGCTGTCTCACTATATTCAATGACCTTATCTGCACTATGAACAAAAAATGTTTTAATTCAAGTTAAGCTAATTCAAGGTAAAATCCTAATGAAGTCAAGACAGATCATAGTTTTCATGAGTTAGCAGTTTGAGAGGGCAAGCCTAGTCTTTAACTAAGTTAAAGCTTGCTAACTCACGTAAAAAGTATAAGCTGTTCTGTCTTCATTAGGATTTTACTTTGAATTAGCTTACTCAAATTAAGAACATATGCATTTCATTCTGAAAATGAGATCAAAACACTGGATCACAGATCGTAAATGATAAGTATTTCGTTCTTCTCACACTACGTGGGAAATCTCAGGACTTGACTCTTATTCATGCTAAGATCATCTTAAACTACTCTAGGAAAAAAAAGGAGCCTTGAAGTCAGAGTAACTTTAGTAACTTTAAGGCTGGGCTATATTGCTAGAGCAGTGTAAAGTATCATGAGGGCTTAGCTACCTGAGGAAATTTACTGGGATAAGAATATCTACACAGGGAGTTATACTGGTATAACTACATTATATTTCTGCTGGTGCATCTCCCTATAAAGACCAGCCCTCAGTGTAAAGGAGAAGCAAGATGGCAGCTTCTGAAGGTTACCTGATACATCAAGGAAATCTGCATAGAGGTATCCTGAATTCTACAGAAACAGGCACTTCACTTGCTGTAAACAAAGTCTCAATTCAAACTGAAGGATACTCTACTAAATTCCATAGACTGGGGCAGAAAATAGTATAAACAAACAAGCCATAGATGAGGAGGAATGAAGGAATATGGGTGACAAGTCATTTGGAGAATATGTATTAGCAATCACAATTTCTGTTCTGCCTCATTTTTAAAGCTCATGAATAATTTATTGCTGCACACTGCATGCTCAATAAAAAGCTTTCTAATGGTAAGGGAAAATAAAACAATTTAAAAGATATTAAACACTGAAAATAGTGAACGAACAAATACCTTCCCTTGCGGTGATAGCTACACACCAGGTTTTATCTCGCATACTAAAATTAACAAGCCTCCTTTCTCGCTTTATTCATTCATGACTAACCACTTCATTTAAAGAGAATTTCTGTCCCACTGAGAAACACAGATTTTTGCTTAACTGAACAAGCCAAAAGGACTTTCTTCTTCTGGAAGGGATGAATCACTTGATGATTACGTGTTCTGTGGAACACCTGTGATGATTACCAGTCCCAGTCGGAAGACAGGATATTGGGCTAGATGGACCATTTGTCTGACCTGGTATGGCTGTTCTTATGTCACGTTCCACAGTAACTTACATCCACTAACCAGCCTGCCTACAATGAGCAGACTTTATAAGAAATTATCATCTTTCAAATCCCTTCTAATAGATGCAGCAAGGATGCAGGCAAAATCTTAATGAAATATGCACAGTAACATTAAAAAAGGGGACACAAGTTTTGTATCTAATATATAATCACAATGACCAAGTCAGGTGTGCAGATTTCCCAGCATGGACTTTATTAGAGTTCAGTTATAAATACAGAATCTTCAGACATTCGAGATATAGTTCACACTGATAAAGTAGCAGACAGGAAATGAAACCCCGCCCAAATGCTGCTCCTTATCTTGAAAAGTCCTGAAATTATTACTGAACTAATAAAGTAATTTTGTTTAAACAGAAATGATATATATATATTTTTTTTAATCAAAGGCAGTGGTGAGATTATTACTTTTTGCTGGCAGGGTACTATGCTGATATAACATAGTAACTTCTGTATGATTTCTTAAAGTGGAGCCTGGTAGTTAGGATGTAGTTAAGAGTATTTGAGCCTTCATTACAAAACCTTTGGACTAAAGGGAATTTAACTTGTTAAGCTCTTGGTTGAGTTATGAATATAAATATTAAAATTTGCCATTTGCGATAGTTACATTTTACCGTTGTGTTTATTTACAGCACATTAGCAATTAAATGACTGGGATGCTTTCACAAGTTTCAGTGAGGCTTTAAAGGGCAACAACAGTATTGATTAATATTATCTGTGTGGACTGAAAAATATTTCCGGACAACAGTACTTAGTTGCACATGATGCAAGTCCAGAAGCATCTGACTGGAAGCCACTAATTTTTCACACTCATCAATTTAGAATCCCTGAAGATCTCGACAGATTCAGAATTTTACACACACAGTGCAATCTATAACAAAACCAAGATGATGAAATCATTATTTCATTGGATTTAGCATGCGCGCGCACGTGTGCATCTTGCCTTGGGAAAATCAGGTTCGAATTCCTGCCAGGGACTTCCTGAGAGACCTTGGGCAAGTCGTTTAGGGCTGGATCCACAAAGGAAGCTCAGGTGTTCAGACAGAGAGCTTCACAACACGTACTTTTTTTTTTGAGGCCCAGAAAAAAAAAAATCACAGCAACACTACAATCCACAACCTGAGACAGGCTCCAATAAAATGAATGGGGAGGTAGCGTCTCAGAATATGCTACGCAGAACAGTACACTATACAGAGTGCAGCCTAAGCAAAATAGTGACAGATGTAATGAGAACAATGCACGCAAAGCCATGCACCTCTCTCCAAGTTCAATGCCAAGTCCTGGCTGCAGGGAAGCACCTATTACTGTTTGAGAGTCACAAACTTGTGGAAGACAGGCACTCAGCTGCCAGTGAACTACCACCTTGCAGACGAAAGCCATAACCACTAGGCTACTGTTTTTTTAATATTTGCTCTAGCCTAATTAATATTTAACTATTCAATTATATTAAAGTGGAACACCATCAATCAGAGAGATTTAGGGAGATGAATAAGAATATTCTATAACAAAGTTGGGGCAATCTCCTTAGAGGGGGCAGATCCCTATTCATATCCTTTCTCCTCACTGGTCAAAGAGAAGACTTGATCCAGCAGTCTCCTAAACCCCAGGTAAGTAGACTCATATACTTCAAGGCCAGAAGGGACCATGTTGATGATTCATGACCACCTAGTCTGGCCTCCTGCACATTGCAGACCACAGAACCACACCCACAATAGACCCCTAACCTTCAGCTGTGTTACTGAAGTCCCCAAATCACAATATAAAGACACCAAGTTATAAAGAATTTACTTACACTAGTTTAAATTTGCAAGTGACCTGTGGCCCTGCCACAGAGGAAGGCAACAAACATCCCAACCACTCAGCTACAAGGAAGTCTTCCTCCACATACACCCTAACCGTTTTGTGTGGAGTTAGGCTACCTCTGAGCATGCCTGCTGGATCAAGCCCTGCATGTGTGTTAGGTGGCCAAACACACCCCTCTCTGTACTTCATCAATCACTCTGGGACTTAAGCAGGAGATAGTTGCCTAGAGTACACATGATCAGAGGTAGAAATATAGGTGCTTAAGGAACTTTTATGGCAAAAACTTAGGTAAGCAAAGTGAACTGAGGCAACTACAGGATTAGTGGATCTGGAGAGCTGCAGATTCCAGCAATGCATAAAATCAGGACTTAGGTGCCTAAATACCTTTGGATTTCATTCTTGGTTGCTGTATCTCAGTTTCCCCCCTGTGATATGGCATTAATAATCACTACTTCATAGGGGCACTGTAAAGTTAACTACACTTAACTTTCCAAACTGCTCAAAAACTATGTGAATGGGATCCTCTGATAGTGTTCTTTTTCCACTTGGATTTCCTCTGACTTTTCCCCACACACAGAAGAAAAGAGAACTCTAGTTTAACTTTAGAAACCCAGTGGTAATATTTGGGTAACAGATCTCTTCTTACATGCACTGAAAACTTTTTGGAATGAAAATTGAGCACAATATTAAACAAATTAAAATACTTTGAAATTAGAAATTTAAAATTCACAGACTGTGGGCATGATAATTCTCAAAAGGTAAGTTTTGGTTTATAAAAATATAACAGTAGTTATCTGATGTAGAAGTTAATATACTATAACTCCAGTTCCATAGTTCTGAATTTATTTTCTCTTCATACAGTAACATAACAGTACATTCCTAAGACTGACACACAATTATTTTTATATGTAAAATTCACAGTTCTATCCACCACCCACTATATTGCTGTCTCAACACCTTCAGTTTTGCCATGAACACAGATCAAACTGTAATTTGCATTGGTTCCTGCACCCTCTGCTGGAGCAGGTAGAAATTATTAAGTTAATAGTTTTTTTTTTTTTTTTTTTTTTTTTTTTAAAGTGGACTGGTTAAATGTAATCATATTGTTACACATGTACTGGTTACTAGTAAGGCTTTGGATTATTCAAAATGGAGACTACTCACCTTTGTGCAGTCGCTGAAGTTCTTCGACATGCGTGCTTCCGACATGCTGTACTTTAGGTGTTTGTGTTCCGTGGAACCCCAGACTGGAGCTTTTTTCCCTAGCAGTGGCTCAGACATCAGGCAGCTCCAGCAGTGTTCACCTTCCCACCTTGATGACGTCAGCCGCTGAGAGTGCCCGTTAACGTCTCACTCCAGTCTCCTTTCTACTGCAAGGGCATCCTGCAACGAGAAAAAATAGAGAGCCCCCGAAGTAGAGGGGAGGAGGGCGGGTAGTGGAGCATGTCAGGAGCACGCAACTTGAAGAACTTCGGCTACTCCACAAAGGTGAGTAACCTCCTTATCTTCTTCGAGCAGTGATCCCGACTGCTCCACTTTAGGCGATTCTGTAGCAGTCATGAGTTCACGGCGGTGGGCACTTCAGAGTTGCCGTGTCAATTGTATGGAGTACTGCTTGGCCAAGGGCAGTATCCAGAGCTGTGATGCGCTCTAACGCATAGTGTTTCGCAAAGGTGTCATCAGAAGCCCATGCGGCTGCTTGGCAGATAACATGAAGTGGAACTTTACTAGGGAACGCGACAGACAATGCCATGGATCTAGTGGAGTGCGAACAAATAGCGTCAGGTGGAATTGTTTGACGTGTCAAGCAATGTTCCCTCTAAGAGGCACTGGCAGCTGAGCATCTCATGTTGCTCGCCGCACTGCCCCCCCCCACGGGCCCCCTCCTGGCTGCCCCCCCCGCTGCTGGTGCCCCCCCCACAAGCCTGCTCCCCGCTGCCAGCAGCCCCCACAAACTTAGCTTGTGGCTGGAGCCGCACGGTCCAGCCACAGCTCCTGGGGCCAGAGAAGCTCTACAGAGCATGCTCAGATTTCTGGGCATGCTCCGTTAGAGCTTCTCTGGGTGGGAGTTTTGAAAACTCCCAGCCCCAGAGGAGCTCTGTGTAAGGACTCTGGCTGCCGGCCGTGTGCTGCCGGCAGCCTTCTCTGCGCTGGCGGCTGTTGCGGGCTGCACTGCAGCGTGCCAGCACAGCTTAGAGGGAACATGCTCTACGAATGCATGATATGATCCAACTAGATATTGTTTGGATATTGGCTGTCCTTTAGAGCATTCAAGTAGTGGATACAAATAAACATGCGGATTTCCTAAACTCTTTGGTTCTTTCTAGGTAATATGCGATTGCATGCCTAACGTCGAGAGTATGCAGTGCGCTTTCTTGCTGTGTGGAATGCGGTTTCGGATGGAAGACAGGTAAGTGGATTACTTGACTGATATGGAAGGATGTTGAAATTTTTGGTAAGAATTTGGGGTGTAGCCTTAGTGAAACCCTGTCCTTATAGAATATCGTGTAAGGCAGGTAAGCCAATAGCGCTGCTAATTCACTGACTCTCCTAGCTGACGTGATTGCTACTAGAAATGCAACTTTCATAGACAAGTGGAGTAATGAAACAGTGGCTAACGGTTCGAAAGGCGGCCTCATGAGTGATTTCAGCACTAGCGTAAGGTCCCAGGGTATTGCCGGTGGCTGGACCTGTGGGAATAAATTGTGTAATCCCTGCAAGAATCTCTTGATGATCCAATGAGCAAATATTGATTTACCATCCACATGGTGATAGAAAGTGGAGATAGCAGCCAGGTGTACCCTAACTGTGTTAACCGCAAGGCTTTTGCTTTGTAGGTGCGAGAGGTATTCGAGGATCACCGGAATGGGAACTTCCACCGGTCGCAATGTCCGCTGCTTACACCAAGAGGAGAATCTGGCCCATTTCTGCAGGTAAGTGGTCCTTGTAGACAGTTTCCTACTATTCAGAAGGATGTCACGGACTCAGTCAGAGCATTGAAGCTCCATCTCCTCAAACCATCGAGGTTCCATGCCGTTAGGTGAAGCCTGTCTATAGAGGTGTGGATACAATTTCTGTGATCCTGGGACAAAAAGATCAAGCACCAATGGTAAGGGTATTGGAGGCATCTTGGACATTGCTAGGAGAAGCGAGTACCGCAGATGGGTGTGGCCAGGATGGGCTAGCATGATTACTGTGGCTTTGTCTTGCCGTATCTTGTGCAATGTGCGAGAAATCATCGGAAATGGTGGGAAGGTGTAAAGGAGAGTGCCCCCCCCCCAGCGTATCAGGAACGCATCTCCGCTGGAATTTGGGCCGATCCCTGCTCGAGAGCAGTAGCGGCTGCACTTTTTGTTGACTACCGTGGCAAATAGGTCCATGGCTGGAAGGCCCCACTTGGCAAAGATGTTCTGGATTATGTCTTCTCGAATTTCCCACTCGTGATGGTCTGGGAATAAGCAGCTCAATGAGTCTACTAGCATATTCTCCTTGCCTGGTAGATACTCTGCTCGAAGGGAGATGTCATGATCGATGCACCAATCCCAAAAGGGACATTGCCTCTAGGCATAATGAGTGAGACCTGGTTCCTCCCTGTCGGTCGATGTAAAACATGCAGGATTTGTTATCTGTGCGGATCGTTATAACCCTGCCTGCCATCAGAGGAAGAAAGTGGTGACAAGCTTTCCGAACCACTCAACTCTAGGAGGTTGATATGTAGTGCACTTTCTGCCAATGACCACCTGCCTTGGGTGGTCTGATCCTGGCAATGCGCTCCCCATCCTAGGAGTGATGCGTCTGTTGTGATGATGATTTGAGGTTGGGGTGAGGTAAATGGGACACCTCATGATAGATTCAGCTGTTGCGTCCACCAAGACAGTGAATCTTTGATCGGATGAGGCAAAGATAAAGTTTTGGTTGGGTGCCTCAGCCATTTGAAACGAGTAAGTTTGTTGAGCTTTCTTAGATTGAGTACGAGTCTCCAACCTCCCGTCTTTTTCTCTGTTAGGAAGGAGGGAGAGTAAAATCTCTTTCCCCTGTGCTCTACTGGAACCTCTTCAATGGCACCAATGTGTAATAGATGCTGGATTTCTGCTAAGAGATGTATGTGGATTGCAAGATGGTACTTGAAAATGGTGTAGGTCCTGCACTGGTTGTTCTCTCGACCTGACCCTCAAAACTGATGCTTTAGATTAGTCAGCCATGTAGTTTGCTGGGGTTGAGCTCCTTGCCTACCCCTGAGTCTAGATCTGTTCCTGAATGAGTCACTTCTACGGTTAGATTGGCTGTTCGTGTACCTGTAGTTGACTGGTTGGTTCTTGTGAAACCTGCGCCTATACTGAGGGGTATAAATTCCCAATGTTCTTAGGGTTGCTCTGGAGTCCTTCATTCCATGCATAAACTTGATCTGTTTTTTCAAACAGATGATCTTTATCAAAAGGAAGGTCCTCCAGTGTTCCCTGCATTTGCTTAGGGAGCTCAGCAGCTTAGAGCCAAGACGAACGTCGCATCACCACTGCTGTTCCGAGGGTCCTTGCAGCGACGTCCGCGGCATCAAGTGCGGCTTGAAGGGCTGTCCGGGTCACAAGCAACTCTTCTGTCACCAATGCATGAAATTGTTCTTGTTTCTCTTGTGTCGTGAACTTAATGTAATCATTCAGCTTAGTATAAATATCATGGTCATAGCTGGCAGGCAGGGCTGTGTAATTTGCAATTCTGAGTTGCAATGCTGCTGAAGTGTACGCTTTTTTCCCCGTGTATCGAGTTTTTTATCCTCCCTGTTAATAAAGAGGGACTTAGCATTTGTTTGTCTATTTCTATGATTTGCGGCATCTACTACCAGGGAATTTGGTTGGGGATGGGTGAAGAGAAACTTGTTCCCCTTGGGCACAATGAAATATATATATATTTTTTTAATCGGCCCTTTTATTGGCGGGGGGTGCTGCCACTGGCGTTTGCCAGATCTCATTCGCAGGCTTCATAATCCCAATTTGTGAGACTCAGTCAATTGTAGGATTTTTGTATAATTTATGATGTGGCAGCTGTGTGTCTTGTAGCGAGATGTCCATGGCCTCAGCCGCCCTTTTAAACAGTTCTCTGAATTGCCTATTGCCATCATGTTTCCCCTGTGTGGTAGTGTCTGGTGTGATATCAGCACAGGTAGTTATCGTGGTTGATCCAGCAGATATAGCTGTCAATGGCAGAGGCTGGATTTGTGAGGGTGCCGAGGGGATGCCATTAGGTGTCAGTGGCAGTGCAAACGGTTGCCATGGCAGGTAGTTTACACCTTGCTGCGGATAAAACGCCCAAGGAGAATATGCACATGGTATGGTAAATTGTGAATTGCCAGTTATTGCTTGAGGCATCTGTTGGATGGATGGTTGACCTGGCGCAGGGCTAGGTGAGCCCTCTGAACCTGTCGATGGAGAGGAAGGTGGACTTGAGTCCGAAGAATCAGTCTGAACAGAGGTGACCTCGGAGAAGAATGAACGGTCAGATCATTCATCAGATTGCTATGCTTGGTTTTATTCTTATGTTTAACAAGTAACGGACTCTGGGAAGCTTCCCTAGTCACGTTACATGAAGGAGTAGGAGGCACTGTCGACTGTGCCGGTAGCTGAGCCGGCATAGAACTTGACTTGGGGGGGGGGGGGGTGTCTGTGAAGGAGCCAGCAGCACCAGGTTGAGTGCAGGTGTCGGTGCTGGCGGTGGTATTGAGAATGGTGCCGCTACCGTGACAGAGAGTGTAGGCGCTGACATGATTGGCAGCGCAAACGCCACTGCAGCATTCGGCTCCAAAACAGCCAGCAGCGGAGCTTGCTCTTTTGGCGGTGCCGGCTGCGGCACGGGGCGGCTTCTATGATTCTTACGCCCTGCAGGGTTATCAACAGCCTGTCCTGGGCTGTGATGAGGAGGCTTCCCACGGCTCTCCTTCCCTTCAAACTTTTTCTTAGGGATAGGAGAGGAGGTAGCTGACCCGCGCTTGTGCGCTCCCTCAACTATGTGAGGAGAGGCACAGGGTTTTGAGGCTGGACGCAGTGCTCCTTCAAGTAAAAGCAGTTTAAGCTTGTGCTCCCGGTCTTTGTGTGATCTTGATGTTAGACTGTGGCAATGGTGACATTTCTGGGAGAAATGTCCTTCTCCCAAGCATTTAATACACGAGTCATGTCCATCTGAGGCAGACATTGCCTCATGACAGGAGCCACATCGCTTAAAGCCGGGCTGGTTCGGCATCGCAAGCTTCTTGTCAATTTCGTTTGTCTCTAACTCTGCTGTTCTTTTTTGTGTTGCTGTTTTTTTTTTAAAAATTTTTTTGCCCCCCCCCCCCCCCCCGGTAGGTTCTGACGGTTGAAGAGCCACCTCACACTCCGTCTGGAGTCCAGGGCGGTAGAAAGGAGACTGGAATGAGATGTTAACGGGCACTCTCAGCAGCTGATGTCATCAAGGCGGGAAGATGAATGCTGCTGGAGCTGCCTGATGCCTGAGCCACTGCTAGGGAAAAAAGCTCCGGTCTGGGGTTCCACAGAACACAAGCACCTAAAGCGGAGCAGTCAGGAGCACTGCTCGAAGAACTAATAATACAATTTTCTTTTCAGGCTTTTACTTACTTTTGCATTTGTCCATCTTGGTCAGTAAAAATTAATGAATCAGTTTCACTTATTTGTAAAATTGTTCGTTTCCAAGTTCTCAGGATAACAACTGTTTATACTGAATATTTTTAGAACAAATTATTGATTTCTGTTGGTCTTCTGATTTATAAACCTTTGACTGTAAAAATCTTAATGCTGGCTCAAATTGGGGCTGACAATATTTTCTTAAATGTATTGATTCTTTATGTTCAAATTTTTAAGGTAAAAGAAAAGGTAATCTTTTATCCTCCTGAAATGTTAAAGGGATACAGTCCATTTAAAAAAAAACAAAAAACAATAAAACCTTCACCCTGCAATCTGAAAATGTGAAAACTAGTACTGTGAAAAGAAAGGGACTAGAGAGAGAAAATAATTGTCAGTATTTTATTTACTTTTTATGCTTGCTAACATTTTGTAGATATCTATTTTCAATGTTTCTTCTACAGAGGCTTCTATACGGAATATATGCATTTGCTTAACTTTTATCATAGGAGCCCCACAGAAGTCAGTGAGAATACTTGTGTGTACAAAGTGAAGTATAGGCATAAATGTTTGCAGGATCTGGATGTCAGGCAGTTAAGTTTTCTCTATTGTTTATGAGCATCTGTTATATAGCAAAGAGGGAGAGGAAAACATACAATAAACAGGAAATTGTTATTATAAAGCCATAAAAACTGGCAGAGAACTCATGGGTAGCTGCTTGAAAATGACCAGCTCTCAACCTGACAGTGCTGCCTTAAACAACTAGTACTTTTTCTCAAATTCTTCACAACTGTCAACTAAATCTTCAACCACTCTGTAAAGCAGGCAACATATAAGTACGTTTAAAATACCAAGAACAAAAATCTGGTTAAATCATAATAGCATCTTAGGTTATGATTCTTCAATATAATCTGCTTGCATGGTGCCCCTGAATTTCAACAGAACTCCAACCGAGTACAAAGAACCCATGGTAATGGGTCACAAAGCAGCACTGGATGTTAATTAGATGCTCTTCTGAAATTAGCTTCTTTCAGTGATGCAAGAATTTGGAAAGAAAAAATATTTATATTGTGGATTTCTTAGGCAGTGATTGCCCACTGAAGTCTTCTGAAACTTGGATATCACAGGATAACTCTCTTGCTGTATTTGTGCAGTGTATTGCATTTACTAGAGAAATAAGATATGTGCTGTATTTATTAGAGGTATCAGAAAACATACGCAGTAAATAAAAAGACTGAGTCCAAGCACATTTCTCAGCTTTCCATGTAGTAAAGGTAACTTGTTTCATGATGCTTTCTCCATCTTACACTCCTCCACTTCCTCCCCCCCCCCCCATACTGCAACATTAAAAGGATGGCAACTCTAAGCAGATTGATTTTTTCCTTCACATCACAACTTAGTTTAAAAGCTTTGAGGTAGCAAACTTTTCAAACTAGTAATTAAACCATTGGGATGTACTTTCTTTATAATGCAAACTTAAAAAATCTAAGAACTGTGTGAAATCTTGCTTCCACTAACAATAGCAGGGCCATATTTCATTCCTGATTTGTTATTTTTTATGCCACTTACTGCCAATTTTAAATGGATTAAAAAAAGAGACAGGACTGCATGTATCAAATATGGAAAACTTACAAAAGTTTTAGCATCTTTTGGACTAGTAAACATGAGAGAGACTGCAGGAAGAATGTTTCTAAAGATTGTGAGGCGAATTACACATATACATCAAATTGGGAACAGGGTACTTAGTATGTTTTTCATTTTAAACTTCTTACAGATAGCATTCTTACTGGCATATTAACTAACTGTCAGTTACATTGCTCTAAACTGAAACTGACTTCAATTACATTTGTAAAAAATTTTAAAATGTGACATTTTAATGCAATTTTCCCCAGGTCTCTGTTTTTGACTTCTTGGAGTTTCAGAGCACAAAGCTTGCCATAATATGGTAACTAATTATTTTAGACAACTGCCAAAATAGGAACATTTAAGCAACACTGTAAAGCCCTAGTGCCTATATAGAGCAATCTTCGAAAGAAAAAATTGATTGGAATATTGAGATTGCCACAGGAATACAGAGGAAGGACCTAACGAAACAGGCGCCAGGGTTATGTACTAGCAGTACTGTACAGTCTCCTAATGCTCTACTTGAAATATCATGAAGGTCGTTGTCTTCCAAAAATTCAATTGCATCATCAAGGAGAAGAAACATAGTGTTTTTCCATATCCTAATCCACTAATGCAGGGTACTTAGTATGTTCGCCCACCCCTGTGCCAGTCCTGCCCATTGCACCCTCAGCAGGTTCAGAGGACAGGGCCGAATGGGGGTGGAGCCAGGGACACCAGGTTGGGAGGGGGGAAGCTAGAGTCCCTGGCGCCAGGTGGCCTCAGGTTCTTGGCTCCCACAGGCTGCACTTCCTCACTCCCCCCAGTCCGGAGTGGAGGGTCCAGTCCCCAACTTCACAACAAATGTAAGTTGTGTGTGGGGGAGCCTCGGGTCATCAGTTGGGTGGCGTGAAGATGACTCGCAGCATGGTGTGGCACGGCCTGACTTGGGGACTCAGCAGCCAGCGCAAGCTCGGCAGCCAGTGCGGTGGGCGGCTCAGGGGCCGGTGCAGCAGCTAGCAAGGCTCAGCTCGGTTGGGCTGCAGGCGCACTGCAGCGGGAGGCCTGGGCCAGCACAACTTTGCAGCTGGCCTAGGGCTTGACCCACCTCAACCGAGCTGAGCTGTGCTGGCCACCATGCTGACCCCCTGAGCCACCCACCACACCAGCGGCTGAGCTGCGCTTGCTGTTGAGCTCCAAGTCAGGCCGTGCTGCGAGTCACCTCCACCCCTGCACAACTGCTTACCCAAGGCTTCCCCCACACCACTTGTTGTGGAGTCAGGGACTGGAGCCTCCACTTCAGACCAGGAGGAATGGGGAAGTGCAGCCTGTGGGAGCCTGAAGTCATCACACTTGACTCTTGTGGGCCCAATCTCCAGGCCAGCTTGGGGGGCGGAGCCAGAGCAGGACTGCATGCTGCTCAGGATCCACCCGTATGCCAAGTTTGGCACATATGCTGGGGGTTGCTGACCCCTGCACTAATGAAAAATTCTTTAAACTCTACAAAGTTTCGATTTCTAGAAGTTTGTTTCACTTCCTGATTATGCTCCATGCCAATTATGAACTTAATTTTTATGAATGCCTAACAAAAATAAGCTCTCAAAGAATCTTTGTGAGATTTGGCACAGTTCCTCTGAACATTTACTTATGTACTTAGCTTTACTGTCACAAGCAGCACTACTAAATTAAATCAGACAAATCACATAGAATCATAGAATCATAGGGTTGGAAGGGACCCCACAAGGTCATCTAGTCCAACCCCCTGCCAAAAAAAGCAGGACCACTCCCATTAGATCATCCCAGTCAGTGTTTTGTCCAGCTGGGACTTGAACACCTCCAGAGATGGAGATTCCACCACCTCCCTAGGCAGCTTATTCCAATGCTTCACCACTCGCCTAGTAAGGAAGTTTTTCCTAATATCCAGCCTGGACCGCCCCAGCTGTAACTTGAAACCATTGGTTCTCGTTCTGCCCTCTGTTACCACCGAGAACAGTCGAGCTCCCTCCTCCTTGGAGCAACCCTTCAAGTAGTTGAAGGTTGCTATCAAATCCCCCCTCAGTCTTCTCTTCTGCAGGCTAAATAAGCCTAGTTCCTTCAGTCTTTCTTCATAGGGCTTGTGCTCCAGCCCTTTGATCATTTTGGTTGCCCTCCTCTGGACTCTCTCTAATTTGTCCATGTCCTTTTTGTAGTGGGGAGCCCAAAACTGGACACAGTATTCCAGATGTGGCCTCACTAGTGCAGAATAGAGGGGAATGATCACATCCCTCGATCTGCTGGTAACACTTCTTCTGATGCAGCCCAGTATGCCATTGGCCTTTTTGGCAGCAAGAGCACACTGCTGACTCATATCCAGCTTCCCATCCACCATGACTCCCAGGTCCTTTTCTCCAGTGCTGCTATTTAGCTGATCACTCCCCAGCCTGTAGCAGTACATGGGGTTTTTTCGTCCCAAGTGCAGGATTTTACACTTATCCTTGTTGAACCTCATGAGATTCCTCTTGGCCCACTGCTCCAGTTTGTCTAGGTCTCCCTGAATCCTGTCTCTGCCCTCTAGGGTGTCTACCGTTCCCCCCAGTAAACTGGGTAAACTGGAGCATGCAGGTAAGTGTTTGCAGGACATTGACCTTTGTCAAATTTTAAGGATGAACTATAATTCAACCTTATGATCAGTCCAATATGTTTACAAAGACATTGACGAATCCAGTTGTCATTTTGTTCCTGAGACTCATGAGGCATTTATTTCATCTTTTATTTCGCTTGCATGTATAATAGTTTCATCTTGCTCACCCAGTCACTAAAGGCTATGGAATATTTCATTTTAGATAGAGGAATACAACATGTTAGACAGAGCTATTAACATAGGGGTATAGTCTAATTTTATGTTTGTTTTTCAAAAAGTGATACACCTATGATCAGTTACACTCCATTTCAAATTATACATAGTAATGTCAAATGAGCCAACAACTTTTAACCTAGTATGTCGATTCTTGTTTATTTTAAACACACACATTAGTACTATTTTTGCCTTGTTTTGATTAAGTGCTACCTGTGACTCCTGCTCACTTCAAATGAAATTGCGTCAGATCACTAGACCACTGATGTGCATTTCTTATGAAATGCCTAAAACAAAATGTAGCCCTTAAAAACAGTACCTAATTCTGTGAACCTTGAACTTCACCATATTCTTCAGAAATACCCCCAGACAACAGACTTATAGAAGCATTATTGGAGACTTATTTTTGATATAGAGACAAGATGGAGAAATGCACTATTAAAAGTCTTTTGCAGTTCTCAAAGCCACATTTCAAAAAAAGCAAAACTATTTCAAAGAATCATTTGCATACAGAGGTGTTAAGTCCCTTGCTCAAGGTCAAACAAGTCAGTGGCAGAATGAGGGGAAGAATCCAGATCTCAAGGGACCCAGATCTTTGCTATAACTACTAATAGATCATGTAACACAAAACGGCATTTTGGAAATGAAATTTATACTGAGTTTGGAATTCTCTAGCTGACATCTGCCCATAAAATGTTCCCTATCAATGTTCAGCTCAAAGTAATCCTCCATTTGCCATACTTAAAGCAACAGAATGAAGCGTATACTTCCGAGATACTCTGAAGAAAGTTATTAGTAACTGACCTCCTCATCTGAATCGTCTGCAAAGACTGAATGTTTCTTCAAAATCAGATTTTTCTGCAGTCCTTTCTTGGGCAAAATAAGCCCATATCTGAAGAAAAAGATTAGAAAACATCCTTTTATCATCATTGACAATAATATAGTAAATTATGTATTACATTCCACAATAAAGAAAGCAATCACCCAAGCAATTTGAAAAACAGAAAATAGCACACTACAAAGATGAGCATCAGTGCCACTATTACTGGGCATAATTCGGCACATTATTTGGTATAATTCAGCAAGCTTCGTCACCCATTCATATGCTTCTCCTGCATACCTTTATGCTTTTTTCCACCCCACCTGCCCAAAATAGTCTCTAACAATAATCAAAATGTACTGATAAATAAGAAAAATACTGCTTGAGAACTTATTAGAATTTGAGTTAAGGATGTTTATTTTTATATGATATTAACAATTTATGTTTTAATGATATAAAGCTTTAACTTTCTGAATCTCAACATTTGCTGTCATTAAATAATAAATTTTCTTTCTCCCCTTTGTCAAACCCCCCATTTCACACAACTGTGAAAATTTAAACATAAAAAAAGGGGGCAAATTCTTAAAAATAAAATAATTATTAACCATTTAAATTATCCTACAAATAAGTATGTTTTTCTTACAGGGCTATTTCCACCCTTTGGAGAAGAGTTTGTTAGCACAGACTGCTGCTGTATGTTTCCTCACCAACACAGGCTACTGTGGGCACATCAAAACCCACATCTGCTACCTACAAAGGCTTTGTGTGTAGAATATCAAGTCAAGTTCAAAGTCTAAATCAGGGGTGGCCAAACTTACGGAACTCAAGAGTCACACATGTAGATTATTACACCTTTAGAGCCGCACAGAGACATATAGCCATATACTTTTATCTACTCCAAAATCACACTAAGTTTAAAATTCATTGCACACTTCAATTTTATCGTAAAAAGAGGGCAAATATTGGTCTTACTAATGTCAGATACCAATCATTACTTAAGGTTACCATGAAAACTAGGCCTATACAGTAAAAACTTAGCTGTTACTTGATGTAGAAGACTGCAGGCTAGTGGCAAGTTTTGTTTTTTTTTTAAATCCTGACCATGCTGCATTTCTCCCCGCTGTCCCTGACCATGCTGCATTTTTCCTCACTGTTCCCAACCATGCTGCTGCTTCTTCCCACCATCCCAACACCCTCCCAAATCCCCAGGCCCTGACGCTGGCTCCCCCAGGCATGTTCAGGGTTAGAGATTTAAAACTCCTAGGCTGGGGCTGCTTTCCTAAATTGATTTGCTAATGTTCTTCCAGGAGCCGCACTTTTTCATTCAAGAGCCACATGTGGCTCCTGAGCTGCAGTTTGGCCATACCTGGTCTAAATGTTATCCTCAAGGCATGCAGTGGTCTGGGGTCGAGATAGCTAAACTGTTACTTATTAATTACTTGAACTGCAGAAGTATGCCAGGACCTAATGTTTCAGAATGAAGTCTGTATTTGATAGGTTAGCTTCTTGGAATAAATGAGCTCTACACTGTGAGAAGCAACACTTTCTCAATGGGCAGGTTCTGGACTGAAAAAAAAACAGCCACAAGTTCCTAAACTTCACTACCTTCCACTTCCAGATTAAGGCACACCTCTTTGATGGGTCCTCTATACACAGAACAAAAGGTACATTTAGAGGTACCAAAGGTACTAAACAAAATACTCTACTTCACGCACAGTTCTCCCCCTCACCCCTGCAGGATGAGTGAGAATAAGCCACAAATTAGAGGTATTAATCACACCACATAAGGCACTACTGGACGGTGATGAGCTGCATGGCAGAAACTGGTAAGGGAGACAGACCAGTAGCCATGAATAGCATAGTTAGGTTCATTTAATTTTTTTAAGTGTAGATCTGGCCTAAGAGTTCCTAAGTTCTTTTTTCCTGTTTGGAAAGGCTTAGCATTTCATGAGCTGTAGAGAAAGTAAGCAATTTTTTAAAAATTGGTCCTAAAATTGGATTTGAGAAAAAATAAGCTTTTACCAACTTTAGACCCAATGACATGTTTCTATTCAAAAACAACAAGGAGTCTGATGGCACTTTCAAAGAATAAAATTTATTTCATTTTATTTATGTTATAAATAAAATTTGTGCATCTTTTATTTATTTATCACATAAAGATAAATTGCAAAAAATAAATTATACACTTTAGAAGTGTCACCAGACTCCTTGTTTATTTTGCTGGACTAGACTAACATGGCTACTTCTTTGGAACTGTTTCTGTTCATTTGTTGCAAGAAACTTTCAGGCTAAGCATTTGACAAAGTGGGATTATTCCCACAAAAGATCATGTGAGAAATAAATGTCAGCTTTTAAAAGTGCCACAGGACTCCTTGTTTGTTTTGTCAGGCTAGGCAGTTATTTTAAAACAAAAACAAACATTCCCCTTCAAGTTTTGCCCCTCTGAGACTCTGGAGCTGAAACTGAAGACTAGTGAAACTAAGCCCTAGTCTATACTTGAGGCAAATTTGGCAGCAGTTGACCGCCAGTTACATGAAAAATGCAAAATTTCTTGCATAACTAGCAGCGACTTTCAAAGCCGCCACTACACATTAGAGAAAACCTGACTGCAAGTCCCGTGTGGTTGGCTTTTCCTTATGCCCCCTGGCCCCAGGACTTCCGGGAGTGGAGTGGCAAGTTCATACTCACAGCAATCTGCTCCCAGAAGGGCAAATGGATGGTGGTGAAATTGCTGCCATCTATATAGACACAGCCTAAGATCCAAAGGGGTAGCTGTGTTAGTCTGGCTCAGTAAAACAAACAAACAAGGAGTCCCGTGGCACTTAAAGACTAACAAGCTTTTGTTTTGCATGAGCTTTCCTGGGAGAAAATCCCACTTTGTCAGATGCTTTGAAGATGGGGGATCTTGGGGGAAGATGTTCCATTCTGTAAGATCCCCCATCTTCAAAGCATCTGACAAAGTGGGATTTTCTCCCAGGAAAGCTCATGCAAAACATAAGTATGTTAGTCTTTAAGTGCCACAGGAGTCCTTGTTTGTTTGTTTTACAAGTAAAACTGATATTTCTGATTTCCAATTCCATTGCCCAGGCTCAGGGAGAATGGGGAAAATGTCCATAAAAGCTGCTTTGGATTGAATAATCGCACTGGGGGTCACAGACGTTGGGACAGAGATTGGTCAGCACAGAATTGTAAGTTTTAGACTAGACCAGAATCATAGGGTTGGAAGCGGCCTCGGGAGATCATCGAGTACAATAACGTGCACGTCTTCCAATAATCACAAGTACAGGCCCCTTCTAAGCAACTACTTTGGAGAGGCAGCACACCCGCCTAGTGACTCGCTACCCCGGGGTATCTGCAGGGAGTTGCACCCCCTCCGCACCCACCCCTTCTCCAGTGGAGCCCCGGGCCCCTCCGAATCCCCGCCAGGACCCGCGTCCCCAAGGCCCCCCTCCCCAGAGTCTCGTAGCCCCAGCACCCCGGCCCTGCTCACTGCTTGCTCTGCGCCGCCATCTTGGCGTCGGCCGCACACGCGCGCAGCTGCCGCATCCGGGCACTGCGACGGAAGCGCTGGAGCGTCTCTGCTCGCGCCGGGGAGGGGGCGGCCTGCGAGGCCCCGAGCCCGGCTGGGAGTGGGCGGGGGCGACTGGGAACCCCCCAGCTGAGCGCGTGTTTCGTGGGCGTGAAACGCTCTGTAGGGTGCAATTAAGGCCGTTGGGCGCCGATGAGACGGCAACGGTGTTTTCTGTTAGAGGGGAACTAGTCTGGAGGCGGAGGAGGGAAACAGGCTTTTCCCAAGTGGTGTTAACCGAAACCGAGGACATACAAAGCACGGGTACTCCCAGCTTTTGTGCGTGTGTGATCATTTCTGTCCTAGTGATTGCCATCAGCTGTGCACACTTGCCTCCTCCAAATTGTGATCGAGCAGGCTACTGTGCCGTGCAACATACAGAGCGGTGACAGCAGTCTCGGCAGGAGACCTGAAATCTTACTTTGGCTCATTTACTTGGAAAAGGTTGAGATTCTGAAAGAGACAATCAGACTCACAGAAAAGCTCACAAATAGACTCAGTGAAATAGACAATAAACTCGGAGAAACAAACCATGCAAAATATAAGCTCCCTGCCGGTTTTGTTCCATTCATAAAGCTTAGAACGTAATTTGTGTTCACAATGAATTATTAGTGAGCATGTTTTGAAGGGACAAGGGCTTCTAGAAATCAGAATAATATCTGTAAAGGCATTGTTCCTAGAAATATCACTGCAAGTGACCTGAAAAGCCTTTCCCCCACCAAAAATACGAATGCCACTTGCCAGTTAGACGCAGCTATCAGATAATCACCATTATCTTATATGGGGAGGTTAAAAGCAACCTGCAATCTCAAATTATAAAGTATTTGGTAGACATCACACTTTGTCAACTAAATAAAGAAAAAGAAGTTTAATTTCCCAACATTTTATTAAAAAACTGATTCTGCCCAAAGATACTTTTATTGCAAAGATGGAATCTTGAAGCAGTGCAGCAAAGTTTGCTGTAAACAAGCTTTAACCCAATAAGAAAACTCCTTCTATCATTTAAAATTAGAGGGATTTTCCACAAGAAGAGTGGTGCTCTTTGGGGATAACTGAAAACATGCTCTTCAACAATCCATTTAGGCTTAAAATTATTTTTAAAATGTCACTTTAGGGAAGCAAATCTCTTCTATATAAACAATTTGATTCAGGTTTTCTTTTCTGTTATCATTCATGAATCATATAATTTGGTAGGCATACAAGTTATATTTTTTCCTCTTCTTTAATTATCCTGTCTCTTTTCTTGTCAGAATTATGGTAGATGAAAACTGGAGAGTATTCTCATCACTTAAGTCCCATGAGTTTAGACTGATCCATCTATGCTATCAAAATTGTTCCTCTTAACATTTCTAAATAAATTATTTAGATATTCCTAACCCACTGTTACCCTCTTTAAGCATCTTATTTTCCTTAGCTATGCATAACAAACATAAAACTGAACATTTAAAAAGTAAAACTAAATAATAGAATCATTAAGGTTGGCAGACAGCAAAAGTTCTGTTGACTTCTTTGCTGTCAGACTAGGTCTTGGCATCAGAGATGCTGAAGATGGATCCTGGGTATGCTGTATTTCCTTTGTGAGCTCTATTAGTGTTAAACAGGTAAGTGCCAAGTTGTACAGGTATTCAATGGGAAGTGAGCCATGCTTCCACACCTCTTCTCTAGGTATACCTGAAACAAACAAAACATAACACAGAAGTCCATTTAGCAAATCAGCCAAATTTTACCTGCTCTAAACTTCACCCATTTAGGTTTTAAAAGGTCCAGTGAACAAGTTTGTGTAGAAACTAGTACATTTGTGTGTGCATCCAAGTGTTTATTGACCCAAAGAAAAGATGACAGAAGCATGGCAAATGCAAGTAGAACAATTGTTGAAAGATACGTACAAATATTTGATATTATATTCATTTCCTTTGACAGTTTTTTTTAAGCATTGGCAGAAGAAGCATTATTGTCTCTGGCCAAACCCTCACTAAGATCTTCAAAGTGTCTGACAAAGTGGGATTTTCTCCCATGAAAGCTCTTGCAATAAGTAAATTTGTTAGTCTTTAAGTGCCACAGGACTCTGTTTGTTTTACTGAACTAGAGTAACACAGCTACCCCTTTGGAACTTAAGATCAGAAGTGAGATATTGAAGCTACCTTCCTGTTTAAACATGGTTGTAGCCAACAAGGTTCTAGAATAGTTTCTCTGAGATGTGTTTTTTTTTCCTGAGAATCATGCTACAGCACCCTAGATAGTCACTATCACTGCTTTTTTCTCAGACATGTTTGTCACTACTTAAGCCTGTCTGCCACATCCACAATGATTCAAGCTGGGATGAGCTGGACAGAATGCTTTTCTTCCCAGTGCTGTTCCGTTCTTGTGAAATTATTAGCATGCACACACTCTTTCAAGTGGATGCCCTGATTCTTCCTCATCATTTTTGCATATGTTAAATAGAAATTATGTACTAGTCAGGGGCAATTATCACTGTCCAGGATTGCCTGTGATAGCCAGGGACTGGAGCTGATGACCCAAGGAGGTTCCTTCCAGTTCTGTGTCCTATATGCCTGTGTTTTTACTTGTGTTCACGGTCACTTTGCTGAGTCATACAAATCTCTGCAGCATGTAAGTCAGGGGTATCCAACAGGCAGGTCAAATCCTGACAGCCACATTCAAAAGAGACCCCCAAATCTTTTTTATCATTATTTGGGTTTTATTATTATTCTCTCTGGTGTCTGGTCCTTGACTATACGTTGATCAAGAAATTTGAACCTTGCCAAAAAATAACTGACCACCCCAGCCCTAAGTTGTGAGGGAGATCAGATGTGTCCTTGCTGTTCATCAGGTTGCTTTTTAATGATGACACAGGTCTAATCTTTTACTGACTTGTTCTAGTTCATCCTGCTCTAAAACATATTAACTGTTTGTACTGATTTGCAGTAACTGTATGATAGTTCCTCTAGAATGTCTGTATGAATCCATAAAGAAATCAGTTAGATGCTTTAAGAAAGCCTCTCCAAGGCAACCAGATTTTCTTTATTTTTTTATGGACTACATGTACAGATTCTACTTTTAAAATGTAATTAAATAGGACAGCTGTTAGTTTGTAAGATGGTTTGTTGTAATGGGAGATTTCAACTTAACAGATCAATTATGGTACAGTCTATCTTTTTATTTTTATTTATTTGTATTGTGATAGGTGCTGTGCTAGACTTGTGACATTAAATGCTAGTAAAGGTGAGCAAAGCAAAGTGCTTTCTCCATGTTCAGATGCTGAGGCTAAATTTAGCTGCCCGTTTGATATACACATCAATAGTACCATTAAAGGGACTTCTGATGTGTGTAACACTGAGATGCCATATTTTGCTGCTCTCTGTTGATTTACTTGTGCATGATGTAGCAGTTATGTGTTCCATATTAGATTAGAGTACAGGTGTGGGGGTATAGGAGGGAAACACAGGAACATGTATCTATATGAATGTCATAATACATTTGAATTGATAAATATGTCCATCAGTGGTACCTGCATTTAGGCCACTGAATTGTCCCCTCAGCTCCTCACTCCTAATGCATTTAGTCCCAAAATAGGTTACAATGCCAAGTAACTGTTCCTTTGTGGAATAACAGCAGTTTGTCTTTTACAAATCCAAAACTGTATTCTATCCGTCTACACTGAGGGCTTGAATTGTGGGGAAATTGGGGCTACAAGGGGCTGCTCCTGTTGCTTCAGTAAAGTAGTTTAACATATGAAGGAACAGAAGGGAAGGAGCGAGGCCTGATTAAATGTTTATTGTTCACATTTAGCCTATATCTATAAAAAGCTAAATGCATCAAGGTAGTATCAATAAATTAGGTCAAGTTTAATTAATGAGTGCCAACCACTCATCAGATTTTAACAGAACCTCCATCTAGCATCAGCTCAACAAAGAACAGCTTGTTCTTTAAATAAATGAAAGAGTATTTAGGGCTTTGCTTTTTAATATAAAAGACACTGTTAAAATCTAAACACAAACCAATAGGAAACCTGCAAGATTTTGATACAGGAGATGGCAAAGTTACAATAGCCTCTTCAGTGTCAAAACACCCTGGAAACTTAACCTCATTTTAAGAGACAGAAAGATGGACTGAGGCCCACATCCTTATGTGCAACCAACAAAACACATAGTATGCCTGTGGACTGTTGCTTACAAAGATGGTGATTAGCTATGTTTGTTCTGCTCCGGTCCTCGGGTTCTTCTGACTTGGGTCAGTTCCTTTGTCCAAGTCAGAGCAGCTTAAAATCTGTTTAAAAGTATTCATCAGAATAACTTTTGTTCTCCCAATATCTGGTGTTTGCACACCTGTTGTGAGATCATTTCTTCTGACATGTGATGACAGAAACCATTTCAAAGCAGAACAGCTGCTGCCATCTCTTGGAGCTGTGAGTTCTGATATCACACTTAGCAGGCTGGTCTGTCTTTCTTACTCATCTGGTTTAATGGAAGTTTAGAATGCTTAATCTGTGGCTTAATCAGCTGGGGAGCCAAAACTTCACTCTTGAAACAAGCACTTACAAGGATTCACCTGAGTGATCCTGGAGACAATACTTAGCTGCAGAATGTGACCCCAGAATTTGGTTTTGGTATATACCTTTGATACAGTCAGCCAGCAGCTCCATCTGAACCTGCACATATGCAGCAGTTGGATCAAAGCAGCAAATCTTCTGAATCAAATCACCATTCAGTTTCTACAATGCAGAGAACAGTCACAAAGTGGCAAGGAAAAACAATGAAGCCTTACAAAGGTCAATGAAGGTAGCCATGCCAACCTGGTGGGAAGTTTGTAAAAACAGTGAACATAGAATCATAAAAGATTAGGGTTTTTAAGGGACCTCAAGAGGTTATCTAGCCTGCTCAAAGCAAAGGGATGAGGCAACCTATAAGTCTTCCAGTGGTTCTTAGCAGAACACACTTTCCTTCCAATATAATAATAACTTGATTGTAATGCTACATCTGTTTATTCAAGCATATTCTGTGTGTAGTTATATAGAGAGATATATATTAGATCTAAAGCTGTTCATCTGTATTTTATATGGACATGCTTGTTATAATTCAGGAAGGTGAATTACAACCCTGAGATAGCAGAACAGGAAATGATTATTTTGGTTGCTATATGGCTTTATCTATAGATAACACCTCTCTAAAACACTGTAGCAACTGAAATCATTATCCCCCCTCCTGCTGTCCACGCTTGTAATTCATCTTCCTCAATTATGTTCACCATTAAACTTTATTAATATTGAAACAAACAAATCTAATATGCCTGTTGCTTTTGATAAGAGGGAATCAAAGTGTGGACAGGGTAAATATAAGGAATTGGAAGGAGGCAGAGGGATGAGGAAGAGCTAGTGGAAGGAGAAGGCTGTAATACAGAGTAGAATGAAGGACAGAAAGCACACCAGAATTATGATAAATTCATAGAGTTTAAGGTCAGAAAGGTCTCAGTGTTTAGTTTTCCTTTCTCCACTCTTAATGAAATCTGGCCTGTTGAGTCCCTTAGGCCCACTGCACATATCTCCAGGAGCTTTTCTTTCTCATATCACCCTTGGCAAGCGCTGTTGGGTCTTTTTTGGTTGTTTGCCTAGAAAAAGTGTGGCTCAAGAACTTGAAATCTCACCAGTACACAATGACTCCAGTTCTCAGTCTTCTCCAAAGCTACCCACTCTGGATAGAAAAGCAGCAGCACAGCCTTTACTACATATTGCACCATGGCTGGAGGCTCTGTGTAGCTCTTTATGTCAACAAAGGACTCAGGATCGAGTTTCTGGAAACACTCACGCAAGTCCTGCAGCATGACCCGATGGAAGAGAATCTGTGCACGCTTCAAATCCGCAACATGCTCTGCAGCTGGAATCAGAAGCCAATATTTCAAGGAGAGGCTCAAAACCTGCTACTAAAGATGTAAGCTTTTGAATGCAGAGGTCTGCCCAGGATTAACTTTCTCTTCTAGTTCTAATACAGATACAGTCACACATGTTTTGTTTATGAATAACCCAGGGAGTTTGTCAGTGTTTCGAAAATCTGTATGTTTCAGGGCAAGGAAGCAGAACTCATGACCTGGATTCCATCAAGAGCAACCCAGGGGAACACACAGGCCCAGACCGTCAAAGGTTGTTACACATTTGACTCAACAGAAATTAGGCAGCTAAATTTTGCTGAGGCTCTGGGCCCAAGTCTCTAAAACATTCTTCCCACCTTGCTTGTTTTCCCAGAGTCTGCTTAGATTGGGGGTCACTTCAACTTGGTTTAAATTTACTGAAATACTTTTTTATTTGTATTTCTGTATGTGTACAGGAACTCTCTTGGCTGTGATTTTACAGAGACTCCTAATATCACCAAGCATGCAGACTACCTAGGACATAGGTTGGGACAGTGCCCCCTGAAGACTCCTTCAGTATCTCGGAGAAGGCTGCTTGGGCCATCTTCAGCATTTTTTGCAGGTCTCTGTGCTCATGAGGTGGTAACCCCTGGTAGTGTGCAGGGCTGAGATCAAACACACCAAAGGCCCGTCCTGTTGGCTCACGAAGTGGAACTGCAATGTGAGGCTCTCCGTAGGTAAAGGTGTTAATGACCTCGGAACTCTCTATACACTTGAAAAGGTAATCTCTGGAATGACAGTAAAGTAAGAGTGAATCTGTTACTCTTTAAGTGCCACAGGACTCCTTGGATTTTTTGCTGGACTAGACTAGCACGTCTGCCCCTTTGGAACTTACCATGAACTCTATGACTGCAGCCTTTTGGCAACTATGTATTATTTGTAGTGAAGGACCATACTTCCTTTACCGAGAAGAAAACTATATTATTAAAACAGCTGCTTTCTTCCCTATTGCCTATATGCAGGCAGACACTGACATTGTTCCAGCAATATACAAGCAGAAAAATAGAACTTTGGGGCACAACCCTGCTCTTCCTATTCTAGCCATGATAATCATAAGGGCTTGACAGTCATGAGAAAAGTCTTGTCTTTTTGCTGCAAACTCAGGTTCATGTTCATAATGATGCTGACTTTTGCTCTGTGAAGTTTCACAAAAAGCAAAAACATCTTTTGGAACAGCAAGTAACTTCTTGCCTGTGGATCATCTTCCCTTGCTGCTGACAACAGATAAGCCTGTGAGGTCCTTGGCAGCTGAAGGCAATAACTGTACAATAGGTTGTTTCAGGTGAAATGAGGATAACAGAACCAAGAATAAAGGGGCCTTGCCCTGCAAACATTCACTACCAGACATGGTGCTTACTTGAAGTATATGGAATTACTCATGTTAATAAGCATTATGCTAGGTGTTTGTTTACAGGATCAAGGCCAAGGAAAAGATTTCTAACCCTGGATAATTTATTACCACACACACCAGATACTATGGTGGAGAGTGTGAGATAGACAGACGGACACCACACACACAGACCATGTATGCAGTGTATCCATATTGTGCTAGTAGTAAGTCAGACTCTACAGATGGACTTAACCTGCTAATCTTCTATCCAGCAGCCAGCTCCTGCATGTGACACTAGCCAAGACAAGAGTACAGCAGCAAGTGTAGCATCTAAGTGATCTTAGCTCATCTCCACTTAGTGCTGTTTGCGTGTGTTATAGCACAGGCACAGATGGACTACTGGAATGCCTAAAGATGGCAGAAGAGTTTCAAACCCACCTGAAGATATTTTCTCTCCTGCAGAGAACAGTGGGAGGGGAGGGGATTTCCATATGCCCACAGTGATCTGTAGTCATCATCTTGCGCAAAATGTAGTTGCCCATCTTGAAAAGAGAAAGGGGTGTTTTTGCTACATTTAGGGAAGGCACGTTCATTCTGAAGTTTAGAACCACCGCTTACTTCTTAGGAGAGAGCTCTCACTTACAGTCAACCTCAGTGAGATGATTTAAGGACAGCTTCTAACTAGATGTGTTTTGTCCCCACAGCCCCAGCTTCTAGCACTCAAACTGCACCACTGGTATATATGACATCTTCCTTCAACTAGCCTAGTTAAATTTATATCCGTGCTCCAGTCCTGAAAAATGCCAACAGGTGGACGAGCTACTTATAGAGAGTTATCTTGCACATCCTCTTTAAGTTCCCCACTGTACAATAACTCCCACAGACTCAATGCTCTTGTCAGTTTATCTTGCCAGATGAAAAGCACAAGGCCTGCCATCTTTAGGAAGCAAACAGCATGACTAATAGGCAGCTGCCAACAAAATGAAAATATAATGCCTAGAATGAAAACTTGGCAGCCAGTGAGAGCCCTGTTTATCACAGGGAAGCAGTTGAGCTGTGGCTGCAACAATGGCCATCACACCAGCTGAGTCCCAAGCTTTTCATCCTCTTACTTTTTATCCACCTCATTCAGTTTGATGAAAGCTGACAAGCCTTCCAGTGTCTCAATGCCTGCTGCAGAACTGGAGCATGAACTACAGGCAGGTGGGCTGCCCTTACATACTAGTTAGCTGGGAGTGGTCTGCTTCCTGATTTTATTTACATTCTGCCTGCTGGCTCTGTTCCAGGATGGAGAGCCAGAACATTAACCATTTTCCCTTTCCATGCCAAAATCCTAACTCGTTTTTATGTCCACACTAGAGCAGTTTCCTTTTAGAACATATTTGGGAGACAACCACTGAGTAGGCCAGCCTGGTGATCATGTGCGTATGTACAGTTCCACAAGGAGATCTGGATCCAGTGCTAGCTGTCTGGTGACTTCCTTTGTTAGGAGCCAGGGGCATTGAAGGTCAGGTTCCTTTAGCTCACTGGAGAAGGTGGCACCATTCTTGCTAATCAAGGGTGATGCTGCTGATTTTAATGCAGGAACTGAAGGGAATCCCAACCACTTTTCTTGGTTGTAGAAAGATCACTATCATGGAAGCCAAGAATGAAAAGTGTCTTCCCCGACAGAATCTTCCTTATTGCCCCACAGAATCTTTCTGACCGACAGCATCCCTGGCAGGCTCAGTCTTGGTAATAAACTCAGCTGGGAACCAAACTGAGCTAACAATGGTGATGCCTGCCAAACTACACTAGCTTAGTTATAACAAGAGGTCTCTTCCATGCAGGGGTCTGAGATGGACTAATGTGAAGGTGCTAAGCATACCTTATCTTTGCCAGGCTCCACCAGGTACATAGTGATGTTGTGGATGGTGGGTGCCCTCATGTGGAGCCACCTTACAGCACTGAGTGCAACCTGCAGTATATTTTCCAGGAGACGGACATGGTGGTAGGCTTTGCTGAATACATGGGAAATCCCCTATGGAAACAGAACCCTCTGATTTGGAGATAAAGTAGGTGACATATTTATAACGTTAGTCTGTCAAAATTGCTGTTAAAGGAGAGGATTTGTAAGGGTACAAAGTTATCCTGTGATTCCCACTGCCAAGTGAGGCAGGAGAGTTCAGGTGCCACCTCCCTGGCCAGTATCAGAGCTTGGCATGATTAGCGATCAAGTGATTTCTCAGAAGAGAGCACTTGTCTGGCAGTGCTGGCTTACTGTGCTCCCTCCTGGCCAAGAGACATAACTACAATTGCAGTTATTTACTAGAACAGGAGTTATTTACTAGCATTGGCTATGTCTACACTACAGGGCTCAGTTAAGTCAACTTAATGAGGTTTACTTAAAGTTGAATTTAAGTAGACCTTATTAAATCAACTTAGTGAGGCCATGCTGCATTAAGTCAACTTTATAAAGTCGACTTAAATGGCCCCACTTCACAAAGTCGACTTTATTAAGAAGACTTTTAATCGCCATATTCTGTTAAGTAGACTTAATAAAGTCGACTTAACCCTTAAAGTCAACTTTAAGGGCAGGGGTTATTAAGTCGACTTAATGAACTCCAAATGTGGCCAGGGCTTTACTTAAGTCGATTTAAGCCTCCCTAAACTGACTTAAGCCCCTAGTGTAGACATATTCACTCTGACCAGGTAAAATAAATGGGAGGGGGGAAATTAAGAGTGAAAGCAAAAATATAAAACAAAGAAAATTAGGGAATAGATGATACATGCTTATGTGCTGTATTGTGTACAAGTCAAATTTTTGGCTGACTCTGTATCTCTGTAAAATTCCTTTTCTTCCTATTGTATCTTAAAGACATCCACTGTGATTTTCCAGATTCTATTTCTAGTGCATCCATCATCATGGAATCTGGGTGCTGATGCTGTTTCCAGCCTGACTTCCACTTATTCTGATTATCATCACCCGACAAAGCAGAAGCACTTTAAGAAACAGCACTAAAAGTCTTAAGGGCCTGTAGAGAAGAAAAATTTTTTCCCTGATCCACCATGAAATATCTGGGTATTTGTAAACAGCAGTAAAAGAACCTAAAGTGAAGTGGTTTGCAGTTAGCCCAGAAAGTATAAAGTGAACAGCTTCATGATGCAAATATGTAGCTAACTTTACGGAGGATAGGTCATCAATGGTTATTAACTGTGATTATGAGGGATGAACCCCATGCTCTGGGTGTACTTAAACCTCTGATTGCCAGAAGCTGGGACTGCACAAGTGATGAATCACTTGAAAAATTGCTCTATTCTGTTCATTCCCTCTGAAGCATCTGGCATCAGCTGCTGTCAAAGGACAGGATATTGGGCTAGATGGATCATTGGTCATTCTTATGTTAACAACACATGACCACTATCTTCAGTAAATAAATTGACAATTGACTTTGTACAAATCTGTTCATAGTTCACCTTTTACATTTAGCAGGGAAGCCCCCTAAATAAATACCATTTCATTTGTGCCATTTTCATCTCATAGAGAAAAATGGATCTACAATGCATTTTCTAACTGTTATAGCTGTCTCCCATTCACAGTGAGGTACATGAAATACACACCGCCCCAGACTGGTTGTTTGAAGCGCCTAATGAACCTGCTTCTCTGACTGCACCTACCTCATAGAAAGCAATCTCATGAGTTAGAAAGATGGTCTGGTCACACTCGTCTCGCATGGTGTCTACTCCTAGGATCCCAAAAACCCTCCATTGGGAATCCTGCAGTGGCAGCACCAGCAGTGAGCCTCTTCTTTCCTGTTCTGGCCGGTCATAGTTCCAGAAGTGGATATTTCCATGGAACTGAACTTTTGGAATGTGGACTGGTTTCCCCTCTTCTGCTGCTGCAAAGCTGAGGGAAAAGAATACCATGGGACGGGCACGAGGAGATTTGTATGAAATGTAAATAGGCAGAAAAAGTCTTTAGGATCTGGAAAAGTTCTGAGGATTTCCAAACACCTCTAGGGATAAACAATCCAAACAAAGGTGTTAAGTGGGGAGGAAGAAACTTGAGGGCAGCAATGCCATGATCAAATCTATTCCAAGCAAGACAGACAGCAAATTAGATAGGAGAGTGCAATGCCTCACATAGCAGCAAAAAGGCTAATCAACAAACAGTACAGTGTGGCTCTTTATGTTAAGAATCATGGACTGATGTAGGAAGATGATGGTCCTGCTCCATCAGACACTGATGAAACAACATCTGAAATAGTGGATCTACCTCTTGCATCCTGGAAGGACAATGACAACAGTACTTAGCACTTAAATGGCATGTTTCATCTTCAAAAGTTCTGTAAAAATATCCACTAAAATGAATAACTAAAGAGACAAATAAAGGGGGGCAAGTCAGAGGGGAGTTACAGCAGTGGACTAGAGGGGGTGATGCATAAGAAAGGAGATAAAGAGATAAATATGCACAACTTACTTAAGTGATAAGGGTACGTGACAATTATGTCCTAGTGTTTGAAGTGTGTAAGCATCAAGGAAAGAAGTGAAAGCACTTTATAGTGATAGAAAGGAGATGTAAAGGAAATTGTAGGATGAACATAAAAATATATTCTTTAAGGATTAGATTGTGGAACAGTATTCCCAAAGAGAGCAACGGGTACCTGATCCCATCAGACATTTAACACTAGGTTGCACAAAGTACAATCAAATCTATAAGAGATAGTCCTGTTTTGGTCACTGAGGAATGGCCTCTTCTCTAGCCTCAGTCCATTCTGTATTTCCAATGCACTTCATAATCACTGCCTTCTCTAAATACTGTGATTCAAGTGACTTTTAAGAAAAGGTAACAGCCCTGTGCAGGTTTCCTTACCTTACTCCTTTCATGTCCCTGTAAAGTGTCTGGTTTAGGATGTATGGGGCATCTTCTGAGGTACAAGCCACATATCGGAGGAGAACCTCTCCCCGTTCTGGTGAAAGCTGGTTCTGTTCCAAAAGGGCAATATATGCACTGATCTTCTTGTTATTTCCATGTGCTTCTGCATCCTAGCAACCAAATGCTTCAAATTACAATCTGCATTAGCTACTGGTCATTGTACTTATTTAATGTGATTACGGCTTATCTCATTTGTCATGGGATCTTGTTCTAGGCCAATGACTATTTCTCGTACACCAGATGATTGATGATGTCCATGCTGTCATTTCTCTAATGGGTTTTCACTATATCATCAACTCAAAAGCTGCATTCCAACTGGCAAGGAGAATGGGTTTGTTTCCTGCTTCTGCCATGCAGAGACCAGTTTTCCCTAAACACATAATCTGCTCCTAATGAGCTATTCCTAGGCAAAAAGGCCAACGAACTTCAAGTCTGGGGAAAAACTGCCTTGGACCAACAAGGCAAGCAAATGCCAGAATCAAGGTCTTTTCCACAAGGACTCCTTGGTTCTAGTCTTGAGATACAAATCTAGACCCTGCTAGCAAGAATGCCACAGCTGCCACCACACTGCATAGGAAGAGAGGCAGGTGTCTTATGTAGCTACGGGTCATCAGCTAGGCCTCTATAGAGCAATATCGACATGTGACATTGCACCAGGAAGTAAATGTGCAGCCATTCTTATTACAAATTCTCCATTTGCACCACAAAGTGAACAATGTATATTTATTTTCAGAAACCATGAAACTATGGACATGCATTTCTGAATTGTATTTTATTAAACTTTGCAAAATTTGAGGTGACTGCATAACCACAGCTGTGAGACAATGACAGAACCTGAGAGGTTTAGCATTGGCATTTAATCCTTGAGCTACAACAGCCTCTGCTATTTAATCTCTGAGTCTCCTGAACAGCAAGTGATTATGCTATCTTCAGATAGACAACCCAGGGGTAAGGATGTGTAAGCTTCCCACACCAAGTTACACCCACCTGGACTGGCAGTGAATCTACCCTTTCATTTGAAGCCATAATCCATGCTACACAGTCTGTATCATTCATACAGGCTGATAGCAATGCATACCTGGGAAAGTGCCCTGAAGACAGCCTTGTACACTGCCTCCATACTTGCCCCACTCGTCTCGGCAGCACGCTGGATACTGTGCAGCCACTTTCTCCTGGCAGAGCCTCGCAGGCGTTGCACGTGTGTCCACTTCACACTCATGGTCAGGAACTCCACCATGTTATCAAGAGCTTCCTCTTCATTGCCAGTGAGTTCAGAAACAACCAGTTCCAGGTACGTTTGAAATTCCTTTGGAGACAACTTCACCACAACCCCAGGATGTGGGAGGGAGCAGGGAAGGTGCTTCTTTGCTAAGGGATGAGGTAGAAATAAGATCACAGTAATGCTTCTTTGTGGCTGCAGTGGCATGTCTGTTTCAAACCTTAAACTGATGTGGGAGGGAGGAGGGATGGTTCTCTAGCCCATTGGCTCTCAACTTTTCTCAGACCATTCACTTCTGATTGGTCTTGCATACCTCAGGGTTCACTTCACTTAAAAATTACTTGTTTACAAACTAAGACATAAGAGCACAAAAGTATCACAGCACACTTACAGAAAAAATGCTGACTTCCTAATTTTTCCCATATAATTATAAATGATTCAACTGTACTATAAAGTTGCACTTATATGTCAGTGCCTGGTACACAGAGCAGCACAAACAAGTCTGCACAAAATTTTAGTTAGTGCTGACTTAGCTAGTGCTTTTTATGTAGTCTGTTGTAAAAGCAAGCAAATATCTAGATGAGTTGATGTAGCTCCTGCAAGACCGCTGCAAATTACCAGGGGTATGTATACTCCTGGTTGAGAACCACCGCTTGAGCCTATCATCTAAAGAAGTCACTCTTTCCACTCATTTTCTCCACCCCAAAATCAAAATGTGAGTGCCATTGCAGCCACAAAGGTAGAATGCACTCCTTCCTCCAGATCACTGTGATTTCTGACACTGAGAAAATCACTTGGACAGAACTCCCAAAGCTCATCCCACAGAGTAGATGTGATACGTTTGGATTCTGGTAAAGTATTTGATACAGTGCCCCATGAAATGTTATTCCCCGAGTCAATTCAGATTAGCTTACCTATGAACACTGTCACAGAAGAGAAAATTGCTGGTTGGTCAGGAACAAAGGGTAATGATATACAACTATGCATCAAGCTGTAGGGAGGTGTACTTGAAAATGATGATGACTGATGATGAACACCTGTAGCACCTATGGGCCCCAATCACATGCAAGATGCTGTACAAACAAACAAGTTGACCTTTCCCAAAGAGCTTTCAATCTAAATGATGGACAACATATTAATGACATTCACAGAGCATACTAAACTGGAAGGTATTCTGAACAGTAATGATGACTGAGAACTAATATAAAAGGACCTAGACAGATTAGAAACAATAGGAAAATAAAGTTAGATACCAGTTGCAAAAATATATGCCAATACATCAGAGATAGAAAGAATCCAAAAGATAAATATGCAGCAAGAGGGAGACATGTGAAACAATGACTGTATGTCTACATAGCACTTTTATTTCGAAATAACACTGGTTTTTTCGAAATAAAAGATATTTGGTCCACATGACGTTTTCTTATTTCGAAAGGACAGATACCATCCTTTCGAAATAAGAACTGCTGTTTCAAAACAGGTTAAACCCCGATTGTTTCGAAACAGCTGTTATTTCTAAATGGTTATTTCGAAATAAGGCCGTTTGGACATGTTGTTTCGAAACAACATGTCCAAACGGCTTTATTTCAAAATAACCATTTTGAAATAACAGCTGTTTCAATAGCAGGCTTTCCCTTAATTCGAATTAACATTTTGTTAATTTGAATTAACTTATTTTGAAATAAGGACTTTATTTTGAAATACTCATTTTGAAATCCTTATTTCAAAATAATGATGTGTGTGTAGACATAGCCTAAGAGATCCAGCAATGAGAGTGGACTGTAAATTACTCTCTGGCTCTGGTACAACTACACCTGAAGTACTGCACTGACTTCTGGAAACCTCACTGCCAGAAAGACATGGACAAACTGGCAGGGGTTGATAAAAGAGAACCAAAATGATTCAGATATGGAGAGAGTGCTGTATAAAAGAAAAATGTTACAAGCTAAGCATGCATAGCTTGGCTAAGAGATGACTAAGGAGAAACAGCCTAACAGTCGAGAAATATTGGAGGAAGGACGGGAAGTATACGAATACAAGAGAATAAAATAATAATGGGCTGAAACGAACCATAAGAACAAAAATTGGCTGACTATCATGAAACCAACTGTAACAATGATGTCTATCAGACTGGAACAGTCCTCCAAGAAAGTAGCTGAAGAGCTTTCACTTGGAATATTTAAAAGCAGACTGGACAAAGTACTAAAGAACGTTCTGTAGGAGATAATCCTGCACTGGATCCAGGACCAAACTGGATTTTGCCAGTTCTGATTTCCAGAGCCAGCTATGCATAAGTAGACTAAAATTGCTTAGGGCCCTGAGCAATTCAAGGGATGCCCATATTCAGTTTTTATTGGGGGGCGAGGGGCAAAAAACACTCCTGCTTCAGGTCCCCAATGGCCTAGCCCCACCTCTTCTGATTCCTATTAATCTACTAATAAGTGCAGAGATCTAGAAAGGGAACAGGCATTTAAAGAACAGTTTGCAAATCCTAAACCACACAACTAAGATTAATAGCAGGCTGATTCTGATAATGTGAACCTCTTATAAAGCTTTCTATTTGAGTAAGTAACAGATTTAGCTATGCAGGAGTTCTAAACTATCCAGCCTTTCCGTTTTGCTTTTAAAAAATAGTCCCTTATGCTCTCCAGTTTCCTTCCACGATGCTATTTTTGCACACAAGAGGGTGCTCTTACACAGTCATTTGAATTTGCAGGCCAGGCTTTCCTCCTTTTGAAACATGGTCTTTGTTTACTACACCAACTGCAACTGCAAAGCTTTTATTTTGATCATTTCCCCTTCTCATGAAATTTCATAGGCCCCAAACAAGTAAACAGATGAGAGAGAGAGAGAGAAAAAGAGTCTGTCAATATGCTTCAGTTAACTGACAATTAATAAAGTACATACACAAGTCTGACATTTGCTGCTAGGAGGGTAGTATTTTGTGATCAGTCCATGTAATGGTCTGTAAAGAACAGCAAAATGGAAAGGCTCTGACAAATTACATGACAGAGCAGGAAGGAAGCCACTTTGCCTGTTAAAGCATCTAAGACCCTGATATTTATGGGAACTATGAGCACTGTTTCTGCTCTTTAAGATAAAATTCAATGAGAATTTTGTCACTAATTTCAGTGGGAGCACAAGTAAGCTCTAAGTGGCTGCAGACCTTTTAGAAATATTTGTCAGTGACTACTGGGTGATAAACAACAGTAGTAACTGGCCACTCCCAGCATCTGAGAGCTTGTTCAGAAAGTAACTCGTAGACGGGTGAGAAGGGAAGGGCCGCTTTCACACAGCAGTGTTAAATTGACTGCAAGGCAATGACTTACTACACATGGCCTTACCATATGTCTGCAGGAATAGCACTTGGCCAACTCTTTGTTGTACAGCCACAGGGCTGGGGTGCAAGCGACAGCACTTCCCACTGCTAGTCTGGCCTGAGGGTGAAGGGATTTGAGGAGGTTGCCAAAATAAGCCATCTTTAATTGTACTAATCAGTAAGAATAGTCTGGGCACAGGTAATGTGCAGCATTTCAGGAGCAAGCATTGGGAGGATGGTTGTCTTTGGTGGCATTCTAACCCACTTGGAAACTAACATCTCCCCTTAATTGCTAATATGGCACTTGGTAGTAGCTATCGCTTGCTAGCATATTTTAGAGCAGCCAGATGGATTCTAATGCGCCCCCTGCATGATTGTCTCATGCAGCCTGTTTTCCAGGGGAGCAGCTTTGTTAAGCTGGTCAAGAAATGAGCTGACTTTGGCTACTACAGCCCCAAACAAATCAAGACTCTGAATCTCTATTTACATAACAAGAGCCGAACTCCTTGTGTGGATTATGAAAGGCCATGACGAGCCCCACAGAGAGCCCTGGCATTACCATTTTTGAGCCTGGCTGAGGAACTCCCATTTAGTACAGCTTCGCACAGCAGAAGGCAAGTTGCATCACAAATGTCAAACAATTGCACACAGGGCTTCCCTATGGCTCCCATTTTCACATCCAAATCATGGTTACTTATTGGTCATTATAACAGACACCCGGTGTCAGCATTTCAATACGCTG
This sequence comes from Podocnemis expansa, assembly GCA_007922195.1. Lineage (NCBI taxonomy): Eukaryota > Metazoa > Chordata > Testudines > Podocnemididae > Podocnemis > Podocnemis expansa. Next base: position 29,701,403 of record ML681971.1, read on the forward strand.
TGAAAGCAGCATGGTGCCACTCTGACCACAGGAGGAAAAGAACCCCATCTCTCAGAACAGCATCTCCCACCAAGGCTGGAAACAAAGCTATGCAACACCAATGGACACAGAGAATCAAAAAGAAAGGACACTTGCCACCTATCTATAGCCACAAACCTCCATCTCTACTCCTTATATTTATGGTGGCATCTGCAAAAACTGGTAAGACCTGTCCTTGCCCCATACTTCATTAGCACCACTTCAGAATGGCTTGTGGCTCAACTTGTTACATGGCATTCTTCTTCGAGCGCTGCTCGGATACATTCAGAAATAGGTGTCTCTGTGCTGGAGTGCTGAATTGGTTGGAACTTTTTTGCTCTAGCCTGTCAGAAGATGGGAGGCAGCCACCACCCCCCGTGCCACCCTGTAGCTATATAAGTGGCCACTGCCTGGGCCTCCCCAGTTTCATTTCTTCCACCTCAGCATCGGTGGTGGAACTGCCTGCTCCTTGCCTTGCAAGCAGCCTGTCCTCGTCGATTGCGAATGAGCCTCTCACCTGACTGGGAGAACCTGTTTGTGGACTTGGTCCTCCCGAATAAGGTCTCCCTTTCCGGTCTGGAACACCACACTCCAGTGCAGTCCACCATGCCGGGGTTTAAGCCCTGTGCCGAGTGCAGCAAGGCCTTGCCGTGGGACAATCCCCAGGAGAACTACCTCTGGTGCCTCGGCGAAAGCCATGAGGTCACTGAAAGCTCCCTCTGCCCATCCTTTAAAACTATCAAGGATGGGGAGCAGAGGCATCATGCCCTGGCCTCTCAGCAGGCCCGACACTCCTCTCCCGAGGCTTTGGGGCCTCCTGTGGCACCACGTGCCAGCTTGGCACCAGAGCCCGCCGCCCAGCACTGATCGGTGCCACAGGACTAGCTCGGTGCTGTCCTCGGTACCGCGGCACCGAAACAGCCCCGCCTCCTCGGCACGGGACTCTCCCCGGGGCTGGTTGGCCTCGGTGCCAACCGCATTGACCCTGGAGGCAATGGAGGCTGTGAGGGTGCTCGTCCTGTTGCCTATGCCCCCTTCTCTGGCGCCACCTAGAAGGAGGAAGCCGGCCTTTCTTTCAAAGGCCTGAATGCCACGCACGCGGCACTGTTCACCTTCTCCATCAGCGGCCCCAGGGCCCCAAACACCAGAGCCCCCTGGGAGTCCCGGTACCATGGAGCCATCCCCACAGCATCAGGCCACTTTCCCGTCTCCAGTGCTGCCTCAGGAATCCTAAAGGGCTTCCCCCTGTTCCAGCCTGGGGGAAGGGGCTTCAAGGGGCTCCAAATGGCCTCAGCCCTGAGACCTTTTCAATATCGCTCCTCGGATTGGTCCCTGCAAGAGGTCCCTCAAACCTCACCGGCACCAGCCTACTCAGCACCGGTGAGGACACTGAACCCGGTACCCTGCTCCTATACTGGCGACTTGTCGGTGCACCTCGACCTCCTGTGCCTTGTCTCTGCCCACATGGGTATGGAGGTTCAATCCTCCGAGTCACCCTCGGACACTCTATTCGGGCCACTTTTTTCATCGGCAGCACCAGTTACAGTGCCCCTCCACCCCAGCGTTTGGGACTTGGCCTCCTCCCCCTGACAAAATCCAGGTTCCATCTGCCCGGTCTCTGATATGGCTGGTCTCAAATATAGAGTCCTGGGGCCTGAATTCCCCGCACTTACCCACCATCCAGCCCCTCTTTGTGCAGTGGTGGAGGCAGTCTTAGGGCTGGGGTAGGTCCCTCCCGATTCCCTCCCGACATTGAGGGATGCTAGGGAGCTCAACTTACTAGGCTGCAAAATTTACTCCTCATCAGCCTTCCAGTTGAGGGTCATGAACAATCAGGCCCTCATTAGCCAATACATATTGGACGTGTGGGATTCACTCTGCAAATTTAGATATCTACTCCCACTGGAGGCGAGGCAAGAGTACAAGGCCTTTCTGGAGGAGGGTAAAATAGCCTTCTAAGACCTCCTCCTTTCATCCTGGGACGCTGTGGATATGGCAGCCCGAACTATGGCCTCGGCCGTAACCCTGCACTGTGCAGACTGGCTGGGGGAAGCCAGAGTCCCTCCGGCCTCACAGCAGGTCGCTCTCGACCTGCCATTTGGGGGAGATGCCCTTTTCCTGGGGGAGACCTCGTCCTTCCTGGGCACTGCCCGTGACCCCAGGGGAGAGTTAAAGTATTTTGGCTTCTTCCAGCCGGGGCCACTTTCATGCCCTCCAGCACCATAAGGCCCAATAATAAGCTGTTTTTACCCCTTTTTCCCCCTTTAACTGTTACTGGCAAGGACTCGTCCTCACCACCATAACTTCAGTTCAAAACCCTCCAGGGGACCCTCCTAACAAAACCCTCTCCAGGATGACTCCAGAAGAGCTCACAACCCTTGGTCATCAGCTTGGCTATAACCACCCATATCGCTGCCAAGTCTCCTTGGTGACCTAGGAAGTGACATTTGGCGCTTCCTACACCATGGCGGCTGTTTGACTCCCAGTGGTGGGACTGTCCCCTTCCGAAACAACAGCTAACCCTTCTCTCCCTTCCTCACCCCTCTTTCCTGGTGAGGATGGGCGATTCAAACATGACACAGCCTCCCTCCGGGTAGGACTGGGACTGCCTCTAGGCCTTGAGGGGACTTGCCTCCTCATTATTCAAAATTCCTCTCCCATAGTGGAGGGCATCATGGAGGCCTGCTGTCTAAAACCCAGGCAGGCAATTGATGGCCATCAGCCCTAGCCCAAAGAGGTTACCATACACTCCGTCAGGGGCAGAGCCTCCCCTCCTCTTCCCGCTTCCTCCGCGGTGACCCTCTTACCTGATGGGGCACATACGGTACTCTTAGAACACACTTCCAACATCAGAGAGTGCATCACCCACTGTTGTCCACCTGAGCTTGATGGAGCTTTTCCCTGTGCTCCCCCCCTTTCATTCCAGGAATTATATGCCTGCATGTCCTCCTGCGGTTGCAGCCCTATTGGCTGCCTCCCCCATGCCATTGGGCAAAGAACCCCCTATTGGTTCTACGCCCTGACCACAAGATGAATGAGCTCGCCACCACGTTCAGCCCTACCACTCTCTTGCTGGTGTTCAACCAATGGTCCCCAATCGACCCCTATTAAGGTTGCATGCATACGTTCCCAACTGGAACTCTTCCTGACCACAGGGGACAGATAATTTGCCCCCACCTCCTGTGTACCGGACTTAAACGTCGGGGCCCAGCAGCCAGACGTAACTGTGGCTAACTCACTCACGGCCCTTGTGAGGTATGAACCCCCAAATCTTCTACCTCAACTGAAAGCTTAGAGTAGCTGTAGAATGGGGCTGCTGCCCATTCTTCTACCATCCTCCAAAATATACAGACGAAAGGAGGATAAACGAGTGAGCGGTGGACCCATTCCTCTGGAATTCTCCCAACCTGGGCCTTTGATCGCTGCTACCGGCACGTGCCCAGGTCCAAAGCCTGTACATGGGATTTCTTGCCCCTCACAGAAGGAGCTCAAGATATCTTTCTCCCTATCCCTGAAGGAACTGTTTTCTGTTACATCCCAATCAGAAATCCTTCGGGCCCAAAAATCCAGAGGAAATATCCGGATAATAGTTTTGAAACCAACTAGACTTCCCCTTTTGCTGTTCAGTCTTAGGTAGGAAGGTTCACCCCTCCACCTTTCAATATGCCCATAATCACAGCTCGTCTTCCCCTGCATCGGCCTGGGAACCATCTTCACAGACGGTTGTTCCTCTGGGACGAATCTTTGCCCCCCAGGGCGTCACCCAGTGGTGTCTCTTGAGTAGCCACCCTCACTGTGATTATGCCGGCTTAGCTACAGGAGACCCTCATTCAGGAGTCTGGTGAGTACAATTCCCTCCCTCCCATAAGACCCAGGGCTCTCAGTAGCCACGTCTTAGATGACATACCCTGTCCTAAACTGTCGTGACAGAGTTTGTCTCAAATGCTCACTCTTCGTGAACCTGAAATTCCTCTCATTGTATGGGAATTTGGGAACGGGCTCACCCTTCTTAGAGCTCATCTTGCAGGAGGACCTATACCTTCACTACCATACTTGTGGAGGACACTCCAGATATACCATAATTAAAAAAAAAAAAAGAAAAAAAGAGAGAGAGAGGAGAGGGTGGGATGCGCCCCAACAGGCGGCATCCCACTGCCCTGCCACTGTGGAGGAGCCTGCCTCCTCTGTACATCCCTGGGGCTCCTTCCTGGAGGGAGCATCAATCCTAATGGGCACCATGATGCAGCCTTAACTGGGCTTGGCCCCTTTCCCGCATTGGTCCTCCCCAGCGGGGTGAGACCATGTAGGCAGAAGCGTGTGATTTCTTAGGCTGTGGGTACTAGCAACTGGACCTCCTGGGCTTATGAGCCATTATCAAGCCACAGCCCATCACATCCAAACCCCTCTCTGTAGCATCCCTATGGCTGCCTTCCTGTTGAGGAAACTCTAAATAAAAGGAAAGGGAAGGGCGTAGATAGTCATACTACCACCTCCTTGGCATGCAAGGATTCAGTTTCGGACACTCCCCCAGTGGGGTTTCATCATGATAGTACCTGTGCTTCTCTTATTTACTTCCATAGGATGGACCAGGCATCTGGCCCCCAAGCTGGTTCCATCACCTTGTTATGAGTGTGCCTGTTGGGACATCCACCGTTGTTGTCAACATCCCGATACCTTCTTGAACCAGCTCGCTATACCTTCTCTAGATTCTTCCCTCCCACTCCGGCTGCTCACCCCTCCCATGGGATACTGAGTGTGCCAGATTCATATACCTGAAACCCTCTGATGGGCGTGTCATGGCCGTAGGTCCTGGGGGAACCACAACCCCCTTTCAAGTCTTCGGCCTGACCCCTTGACCTACAGGTGCCTTACAATATCAAATGGATGGAAAAGACTCCCTTTCCTCCGTTTTTCCTTGCAGTGCTGATAACCACCACTGCCAGCCTAGCAAATTCTGGGCTCTGGGAGCTTCTCCATAAGCTTCAGCCGACTCCCGTCACGGCCAGAATGCTAAAATTCCTGGCCTCCACAGGGCACCTGCCAACATCCCTCCATAAGAGCGGTTAAAGATGCATTCCTTAACCATGATCTGTTGGCACCTTGTACGTGTAAGGTGACCTTAGGCCGCCACGCCTAGGCATACCATCTGTGCTCGGGCAGTTTGGGCCTAATTCTCTCCACTGGGTTACACCCTACATCTCCAGGCTTCCCTCCTGGGATGAAGGTCCTTGGGTCTTGCTTAGACCCCTGAGAACCCGATTGCTGGTCATTTACCCATGTCACACTTCTGCTGTGCTGAAGGTGGAAGTGCTAGCTCCACCCGCCATCCATCAGCATGGCTAGCAGTCACCTATTTCTGAATGTATCCGAGCAGCGCTTGAAGGAGAATGGTGGATTACTTACCAGTAACTGTCCTTCTTCGAGATGGGCTGCTCGGATTCATTCAGTGCCCTTCCCCCATCCCCACATTTGGAGTTGGTGACTCTTAAGAACTGAGGAGGGGCCAGGCAGCAGCCACCTATATAACCATGGGGTGGCGCAGGGGGCAGTGGCCTTCTGCTCTCTTCTGACAGGCTAGAGCAAAAATGTTCCAACCAATCCAGCGCTCCATCATGGAGACACCTATTTCTGAATGAATCTGAGCAGCTCATCTTGAAGGAGAACAGTTACTGGTAAGTAACCCGCCGTTTTTCTCTCACGGTATGCCTCCAAACTCATAGTGAACAGTGCTGTTTACTTACCTTTCTTCAGAGCCTCTGTTTCCATTCCTTCCTTAAATGTTTCTAGAACAGCATCCACATCTTTCAGGTCTAGGTACCCAGAGCATTCGTTGTCCCACTTCTCAAAGAGTGCCTCCAGGAGCAGTTTCCTTCGGGCCAAGTGAGCCTCATGGTGAACCTAGGTCAGGGAAGAAGCAACAGAGACAGGAATGTTGGAAGGAAAAACTACTTTGCTCAGTGCCCACACCAGTAAGGGAACTGCAGTGGTTGGCTTGTTGTTTGGACATTTGTCCTTTTATGATTATCATAAAAAACCTGCCAGCCAGGCAGCTGCTGTAAAATACCATTAAGATCTGAAGTAGACTGCAGTCATAAAATCAGGGAGATATTGGAAATCATTAAACAGAAAGGGCAGCTCAGTCTTAGCAGGCAAAATGAGCTTTAGTTTCTCAAAGGGACTGACTCCCAATGTACAATCCAGGAGCCAAGGTAAGATGAACCCTGGAAGGTGGCAGTTTTATATCTTAGAAATGCCTCTCTCACCAGAGCAGAGCGGTTCATTGTATTTTGCAGTGTTTGCTATTTCTGTTTAAGTTTGCAGACTATTGATTGTGGGTAGTGCCCTTCACTGTGCAGGACCCCATGGGGCTGCAGGGGCTATCTGCCCCTTAGAACCAGTCTTTGCACAGCAACAGAAGCTAAATGGCTGGAAATGGAATTCATTGAAAGGCCTGAAAAATGATAAAGAATATTGTGTTTAGCATGATCACAATACAAAATTATTTGGACAAACTGGTGAAATGGTCTGAGGCAAATAGAATGAAAAAGACAAATGCAAAATACTCCACTTAAGAAAGAAAAATCCATTGCACACATACAAAATGGGCAATGACTGCCTAGGGAGGAGCACTGTAGAAAGGGATCTGGGTGTCACAGTGGACCACAAGCTAAATATGAGTCAACAGTGTAACGCTGTTGCAAAAAAATCAAACACCATTCTGGGATATATTAATAGGAGTATTGTAAGTAAGACACAAAAAGTAATTCTTCCACGCTATTCCACACTGATTAGGCCTCAAATGGAGTATTTTGTCCAATTCTGGGCACCTCATTTCAGGAAATATGTGGAGAAATTGGAGAAAGTCCAGAAAAGCTCATATGAAAATAGAGGGACAAAAAAGCCCATCATAGGAATGTGAGGGTGTGGGTGGATAACGAGATTATCAGGTTGACTTCCTAAACCTCTGCAGCCATTTGTTTGTTTACACAAAACTCCAGCAAAGCCCATCAGCATTTACTTTTTCTAACTCTTTGATTTTTTCCTCTTCAGTCTGTACGTATCCTTCTTTTATAAATGCAATGAGTTTCTTCACAGTTGGCAGAGAGCTGTCTTCACCAGTAAAGGTCTCCAGGAGCTGTACGAACTGTGGTAGATTGAGGTAGCTCTTGTCAAAGGCACTCCTGGCAAGTGAGGCATTGCGGGTCTGAATATCTGCCATGATCATACGCAGATCTAGAGGGGACAAAAGGCATCAGTGAGCAGGAAGTCAAATGCTGATCCAAAGCTGTGCATGTGACAAGTGTCAAATCACAGGCCAAATCCCAAAGTCTTTATTCAGTGTTTGACTGAGTAGGGACTGATAAAAGCCTCAGGCCTTGATCACATAAAAAATACTAATGTTTCTTCACAGACATACTGTAATCTAGTGCAAGCATTGCCACCTGATTAGGTCAAGTTACACAACACAGCTGTTGATGAAGTCTATTGTACAACAAAGGGCTTGCTCTCAACATGGAGTTGAAATACCTTTTAGCTCTTGGAGAACAAATGCATCAGGCTCACAGTAAGTGACAACCTCCTTAGATAATGGAGAAGATCACCCCAAACCTGCAGCCCCTCCACAGTGCTAACTTGCAGCCAGATAGGGTTACATCCATTGCCACACAGGCCCTATGGAGGTAAACACCACAGGACATACCATCTAGGAAGGACATACTGATGGCTCCATGTAGCCCCTGACTAGCCAACATGCCCTATTTACACCCAGGAGGAGTTCCAAGAACTGTCCAGGTAATAAGGCTGACTCCCCCACCAGCCATGGAGACAGATCTGCCTCTTGGGTCCCTCTCAGATCCCTGACCCCAGTTCAGACATCACATTCCATTTTTTAATTCCAACTGTGATCTGGCTTCAGTACTTGACTCTAATACCATCTTTGAACCCTGACTTTTGTATTGGGACTCCGACTCTGGCTTTTGACCCCTAGATTTGTACATGGATTCTAGCCTCAGCCCTGACCCTAGCCTTTGACATTTGAATTTTGACTCAGGTGATGGACCAGGGTTTTGCTCCTTGAACCTTAGCTTTGCTTCTGTCCCGGCATCAGTACTAGGTTCTGATTTCCAGCATAGGACCTTGGTCTCTGGCACTGGCCCTGACTGTTGAAGTCCCCATCGTGACATTTTACAGCAATACCATGACTACAGTATACACTGTCTATCACATGGGGCCATAACTAATGTACAGCACTGTGATCAGTTACCTGCAAATCTGAAGTTTTCATTGTTCCAGTCTTCCAGAATTTGCTTACTGTAGCTGCTATACTTGAAACTTAGATCTGAAGCCAGAAGGTCACCTGATAGAAAGACAATACACACTATGTCAAGATAAAACATTATTTTAAAATAATTGAATTCATAGCAAAATACACTCTCTCAAAAGAAAAGTAATGAATGCTGAGTACTGCCATCACCTGACCATGGTACCCTTCCTATCAGCTGGGCTGCCTTTCCAAATGGCTCACAAGCTTGTGCCTGGGAAGTTTCTCTTGGTGAATAAGATGGACCTGAAATTTTAAAAAGGAATCATCTATGAATGAGAGGCAGTTGAATCCTAAACCCCATGCATCCCAACAGGAAGAAATACATTCACAGAAGCACAACACACCTGTCCCCTGGAGTTACTCCTGGTGTATATTTATTTTCATTGTAAGACACTGTCCCTTTATCAAACTCACTGGATATGTGTAACATTTGTTTAACTCAGCTCCAAACATTCATTTCAACAACAGCAGCAAGAACTTCTCCACTAAGCAAATTATCTGGACCTCCTGCTACTACCTATGGGCAAAGGCCAGACTTATATCTCTGCCAAATCAACAGGGGAATCAACTCCCACAGTGGAGGGAATATGAACATTGCATCCATCATACAGCACTGTATCCCTAAATGTGCTGTATGAATAATAAATACATACTGTCTACTGAGTATCTTCCACATCTTGGACAGCCACTATGTACATGTGAACATCCTGCACTCTCATTTACAGAGCCTTCTTCACAAGCTCCGCTTGAGATAAGGAGTTTGTCATCCAACATTAGGGAAACACCATGGACACAGCCCTTGCAGTGCCTTAAATAGTGGTGCACAAGGGGATTAATTAATGGACCACAAAAGGCAAGTCTGTCCCAGAATTTAGTATTCAACAAAGTCTTCACCATGCTTAGTGGGAGCCAGCTTTCATATAAAAAGGGCCTTTATATAACTGAAAAGTACAATATCCCTTTTAGAAATGTGATAAGAGAATAAAATAAGTGCCTTTTGCTATCTGATCCCATAATCTACCTCCTTAAGACTCTTTGTTCATTCATGTTCCTAATAATTATGCAAACGTATTTCTATATTTAAGGTTAACTGATTCCCCTCCACCACAATATAATCTAGAGTAAAAAGAAACATTAAGATTCTCTCTGTTAGAAAGGCAATGTTGCTTGAAAAAGCACTGTTTTGTTTTCAAATGACTGTTTAGTGTCTGAAATACACATCACAGTTAGAGCGAGTCTTTCATATTATCTGAGTGGAACACATTGCAAAATCTTTATGAGAAACATCAGTCTGACAAAGTAACAACCTAAGGCTTTATCTACTCATAAACTTGCACCAGTTTAACTTAATGTGTTTTTAAATCAATTTAGTTAAACCAATGCAGGTGTTGTATAGACATTCTTATTTGGTTTTAACGTGTCTGTTTAGTGGAGCTTCAATCCATTTTTCTAACTCAAAATAAACTATTAAAATCTGACATGAGTTTCTATTCATACATTTGCACAGATTTTAAATAGGTTTAAAAATCACACCTATAATGAAGCCCTTTCCAATTCTATGTGCACGCAAAGACTAAAATGCAACACCACATTGGAAAATGTGCTTTACCTGTACTTTCGTCCTGCAAAAGTGTTTGCTCATGTGGAAAGCTTGGTGTGGAGTCCTCAGCCTGCACAGTGGTCTCTGGGCTTGTTTGTAATCCTGACTGGCTGCCCTGTTCCTCAGAACCACTTCCTTTTGATTCAGGAGTTTCTTCTTTCCTAAGCTCTGCAGTTTCCTCTCTATACTTTGGTATTAGAGCAGAGATTTCCCCCTTTGATACCACTCCCTCTTCTGAGATAATGCTTTCTGCTTCAGGCATTGACACTACAACTGCCCCATTTGGTTCTTCAGTTACATCATGTTCCTCCTGACTGACCCGTGCTTCTGAACCAAGTTCCTTAACCAAGTTTGTACTCTCCTCTTCCAAGTCTGGGGCTAGAATGAGTTCTCTCAGCTCTGTAACCACATTGTGTTCCTCCTGGCTGATCTGTTCTTCAGAACCACATTCTTTATCTATGTTTACATTCTCTTCCTCAGGAGCTGCTGCTGGAATGGGTTCATCCTGACTCTCTAAATCTGCAGTATCAGACTGTTTCTCTGTATCCAAATTCCCAATGGAAGTAGTTTCCTTGTTAAGAGCTGTAGATCCCTTTCTACTGTCAGATTTGGAGACCTCCTTGCTCACCTTAGCTCCACTTGCTTCCTTTTCCAGGCAGGGGTCTGTTATTTCCAGATGTAGTGATGGGTCAGCTTCTTCCATCTTTGTAGTTACATGGAGTCCTTTCTGGCTGACCTGGCTGTCAGGACCAATTTTCTCCTCTGAAATTGGATACTCTTCTCCAGGGGTTGGTGCCAAACCAGTTGCATATAACTCAGCAATCAAACCTTCTCCATCTTGATTAACCTGAACTTCAGAACCAGGTGAGACTATACGCTCTTCCCTGAGAGCGGTTATTTTAACAAGCTCACCAAGTTCAGTTAAGCTAGGTTCCTCCTTATTGATCTCATCTGTCCCAGACTCATTCATGGCCTTTTGCTCAAGAGCAGTCACTTGGTCTTGCTCTGTCTCTGGCCCTCCTGCTTCCTCTTGCAAGATGCAAGTTTCATATAAAGCTTGTCCATTAGCAGCTAGCATTTTAGAGGACAGAGTCCTTCCCTCAGAAACTTCTGTTTGAGACAATGCAAATATTTGGCTGAGTTCCTCAGAAGCTATCCATCTGTCATCAAAATCTCCCCAGAACTCGGTAAGCTCTATCTCTTGCAATTCAATTATTGGCCCTAATACAGAGAAGCAGCTGTTTAGTTATTAGTTTTCATTGTTTTTGTGATTGCTAACTGAAGGTGAAGTAGAATGCAAAAGAGTGTGAAAATGGAGACTAGTACTTTCTGGCTAACATGTAACTCCCCGAAAGTACTGCCAATGCATACAAACTCAGAAACCCAAAGCTTAGCTTTGGAGATGGAGCTTTTGCAAATTTGGCAGTTTCTTTACTTCTAGAAGAATTCTTGCTATAAGCCATGTTTGTGTTTTTCCATATGGAAAGGGAAGCAGTTATCAGAATGCATTAAAATTTCCATTGTTTCTCATCTAAGCAAAATCATCTCAAGTATTTTATGCCCTCTATCTAAAAATTATAATTTTGTGTAGAATACCTTCTATAGTCTCAATGTTCCTTTTGGTCTTTTTCTTACAGAGAAATTTCAGTTTAGAAATAGTGCTAGAATTTATCTAACACTTCCCAGATGAAAAAGCACTATTACTTTGGGGAAAGTAGTCTTATTTGTCATATTGCTTCCAAAAACACTAAAGTGCTCGACGGCAACGTTTAAATACATAACTGTAACATCTTGTACTCTGAAGTATTTCAAGAACATTGCAATATGTATTTTGTTAAAAGTGATTGTCTAAATTTTGAAAGTTTTGGCCTGCTCTAATTGTGATAAAAATGCCACAATGTTGATCTCGGATAACAAGGAGACTTCATATGACATTTTAAATATGAATTTTTAAACGTTTCATTGTACTTACATTGCCTTGGATTACAGAATCCTCTCCTGACAACCACTGGGCTGCTGTCATAGAAGTCTTCCAGTAAGGCCAACGTCCTCTGCCTGTCCAAGAGCCCAGCCTAGACATAATGTTTATAGCCAATAGTTCAAGATAGTTTCTTTAGTTCTTCATTTTTTTTTCAATCAAAAACTTATCACAGAAGCATCTGGTCTGATCTATGGAATCTTAGTACTACCTCTCTGTGAAATATAGTCCTTGGCAGTTCCCAGCAGACCTATGGCCCAAGATCCTCAAAGGTATTTAGGCACTGAACTCCCACTGATTTCAATGCAAGTCAATTACCTATATCTTTGAGGAACTCCCACATCTGTGTGTCTTAAGTTACATGTTCTTGGTGCCACTGAAGTCAGTTTGACTTTGCAGAAGCCAGGATTTTATCCTCAGAGCTTAAGTGGGACTGACACACTATATGTGGCCATCTGCACATATTATTGGATATTTCCCACAAAATAGGGCTGGATATTTCTATGAACAATAAACATCCATGTTCTACAAGGGAAGATGAAAGTAATTCCATCTCATGCTTTAAGGTTATGATTGCCTGTAGGGGGGTAATAAAGTAATTTTCTCACCTAGATATAGCACTGTGCAAAAGCAGTGAAAATGTTTATTACCCAGTATACGTAGTATCATTTTCCCCCCTCCATCACCAGCTTTTAAACATCAGGTATTGGTCACTGCCAGAGAAAAGAGCTACACACAGGGTGTGAGCTGATGTGACTAGCCCCTGCGTGCTTTTTGGAAGAAGCAGCATCCTAATCACTTTTTCCTTAAAGGAAACCTCTTACATGCATTTATATTTTAGGAAGGTTTCCTTGGGCTTTTTCTTCCCCAAATGCAAGTGAATGTAGTGGCCTAAGACTTCCATAGTTGACAAAGCTATACTCTGATTCAGCTGAGAAAACTGTTCTTCATAGTTACAGATGTTCTTTTCTGAAACAGGGCATCTAACAGAATATGGCACTCAGATCAGTTCTCATGCCAAGGTATCATAATATTGCTAAGGCGTTGTGGACATCATAGTTTTTCTTAGCTGAACTGCTTGATCACTCCAGACATTTTCATGGGAAAAGCAGGGATAGAGATCATCATGTTTCAGAAAGACTGGCTCTTACCACTTGTTGCAGGAGACTCGCCTTTTACCTATTGTCTGTATAGGGCCTATGACAGTTGATTGAACTTTTCTGATTCTATCCAGTACAGATAAGTGTATAGAGACACACGGGCCAATTCATTACAACGGTACTGTGCAACTAGTCATTCTACTGATTTATCAATGCTTTTATTGTCTCCATTTTAAGATGAGCAGTATTATAACTCAGTAATCTTGATAATGATACCTTCTGTCCATGGCATCTGTTCCATCAGTGCTTTTTTTAAAAAAATAAAGTCCTTAAAAAGTAGGTGTTTATTAAGATCTTTGGGAAACTAAGGCACAGAGAGGAGAAGAGACCTACTCAAGGACAGTTGCAGTTTTAGGGCTCCTGAGTTCTATTCCTAATGCCCAGTCCCCTGCTCTGACAAGTGGATGATATTCACGTTCTGTAATTAAACTATGTGCCTAAAACTGGGAATTAAATCAGCTAATTCCTTTCTGATATGGGGGCAGAGAATGTGCCCACTTGGAGAAGGAGGTTAATAGAGGGTTAAGGAAGATTCTGGGGGCTGCCATGGGTGCCGTGGGGTGGTGGGCCACTGTGAGCGATGGAGAAGGCAATGCTGGGTCACTGCAGGTGTCCGGCCACCACTGATGCAGGGGGGGAGGGAGAGCATGTTCTGGTGCTTGTCGATTTCACAAACTGTACTATATACAATTGTGAACACGTGAAACATAAGTGTCATGCCTGATTTTTCTTCTCTTCAATTAATCTATATTGGTAAAGGACTTGGAATTGCTGTTACATTGATCTTTCAGCTTTTCTAACTCCATTTGCTCAAGAGTCTGAATTTAAGTAGGGGTGTAAAGGGAACCTCATTGCACCATTTTAAATAATGTGTAATGATGCAAATAATGCCTTCTACACCTCAGTGTAGAGGGCCTGCATTACTCTCCTCATCATCTAAACTGCAGTTCTACTCTGAGAAGTAAAACTCCACTCTTGCAAGAAGCTTCATGTAGGTTCAAGAGTTCTCTGTGGAGGGCATAGAACGTTATATGGGTTCCCCCTAACAAAGCCAGATCATCTGCACTCGGTTTACTTAAAAAAAAAAAAAAAAAAAAAAAAAAAAAGGTTTATTTAACTGTCAGCCCATTATATTCTGAAAGTCATACTGGTTTCTCTCTGGCTCACACAACACCAGCAGTAATGGTCTTGTAACTGGAATTTAATTAACAATTTTGTTCAGGATCCTTAAGACAGAAGAGAATCTACCGTATATCGTCACATATAAGCTGATATTTTTGTGCCTGAAAATTTGCTCCAAAACAGGTACTCAGCTTATACTCTGGAGAATACGGTAGACAGCCCCAGCCAGCAGTTTCCCTGACCATGTGGCCAGCTGGGCCCCAGTGTTGCCGAGCGGCCATCTTGGGCAGTCGGCCTGGGCTGGGGCTGGAGGAAGGAAGGAATTTCAGCATCTAGAGTGGCCAAGTAAGGGCGCCCTGGGGGGGGGTCGGCCTGGACATTAAGGGGGGGGATTCAGGGAGGCCAGGGAAGCGGCGACCGGGGGTTGGGGAGTCTGGAGAAAGTGATAGGAGGGCCCAAGAGTTTAGGGGGGGCAGTTCAGGGAGGCCATGGAAGGGATGGCAGGGCCTGGGCATTTGGGGAGTCCAGGGAAAGCAGCAGGAAGGCCTGGGGGTTTCAGGGAGCCCAGAAAAGCAGCGACAGGAACTGGGGATTAGTGGGGGGTGCCTGGGAGGCCAGGAAGAGTGGCAGCAGGGGTCAGGGGTGACAGGGAAAGGGGTGGAAAGGGTGTTGGGGAACAGGGGAGCAACAGCAGGAAACTGAGAAGGAGGAGGGGCAGCAGTGAGGGAAGGGCAGAGCAGGGTGGCTGTAGAAGGAGCAGGAGGGCAGCAGTGAGAAAGGGGTAGAGCAGGGGGGCAGCAGAAGGAGCAGGGGGCAGCAGTGAGAAAGAGGTAGAGCAGGGGGCAGCAGGAGGGCAGCAGTGAG